>CM068709.1:2505000-2560000 GCA_035079005.1 Fraxinus americana | reverse complement strand
AATTGTCAACTTATTAAGATGGTTATGAAGATTGTTTAAAAATTAAAAGTACTGCCAAAGAAAAGGAGAGAGGATAGAGGTGCATACTTAATTTTTAGTGGTTCAGTCCTTCAGGACCTATAACAACTTCCAAAGGTCTGCCTTTGGAATTTGGACAATACAGTAGCAACTTTTTTTTTCTAGGAAATCCTTTTTAAATTCAGTCGATAAGAATGACTGCCTAAATTGACAACAACAGTGGCAGTTACAGATAATAATTAACAAGAAAAAGATTGATTATTTCTGATAACGTTAATATGAATATAAATTGTTTCGCTATTTCCTTTCTGCTAATCACACTGGAAAGCCCTGTAAATAGGCCGATACTCTAATGAAACTCATAAAGAGTGTTCATATAATCCATGTATTTGATATTACAATGTAAATACTTTTTAAAGAGTATAGTTTAAGAGTTCAAAAATACAGTGATATACTTCATTTTTTGTAGACTTGCTTTAAAGTTCATATTTTGTTGTCCTATAATCTGATTCTTTTGTCCATCTTTGTATTAGCTTTTGTTTAATATATGCAACAATCAAATAACTCTCGTATGGTGTTTGTATTCCAATGTTTATCCAGAAATATTTTTAGAGATCCACTGTTGTGTGTTTAATAGATTAAAATTAGAGTAGGCAATTGCTTAAGAAACTTGGATGATAAGTATTAGGTGAAAACAGATGTCATTCAACAACTTGATTTGGAAAACCAGGCTTCAGGAAACCTGTTTGTGGACTTCTAAATTATGCATCGGCTTTTTCCTCCATCTAAAATTCATTTGAACTTTTGAAATGTAGAAGGATGAGTTCTAAACTAACTTTTTAGACTTCTGAATGCTATTTAGACTTCTGGAATTGAATCTTAGACTTTTGAAATGAACTTGACAGCTTATACTTTTAATAATTAATTTCCGGGCTTACTTATTTTCTACCCTCCGAAGTCATTTCATTGCCTTCATAGATTTCTGAAGCTGTGTTGATTCTGGATATAAACTTTTTTCATCTGAGTCCTGACTTCTGTTTCTGAAATCAAATTTCTGCTTTGGAGTTGACTTGTGCAACGCATCATAAACTCCTGTGCAAAAGCACAGAGTTCTTTTGCCCATATTATAAACTTTTCCTTTGTGTTCTGGACTTCTGAAATTCCTGCTAGACTTTTGCTTGTATTTTTCAGATGATGCCTATGTTCAACTGTCGGTTTTGGATATCACATTTTTATACACAACTTTTTGATGTTGAAATAAAATGGCTTTAACTTGCTAAATACAATACTTTGCTTCTCTAGAATTATCAAAAGTTGGGAGGTTAAGTGATTGATGTCCACAAGAAAGTTGTGTCATATAAGAAGACATGCAAGATGGTATCAACATTAGAATTACCTGATTACCTTTCAAAAAAAAAAACATTAGAATTACCTGGTGAAACCCCTTTAGTTAAACGAAGTCTTTGGTACAAAAATGGAGACACAGGATTAAGTTATACTCTATTTCCTTAGGTATTTCATATAAATCTCTCTCTCTCTCTCTCTCTCTCTCTATATATATATATATATATATATATATGCCCATCCCTCTCTCACTCTCATCAATACACAGACTTATACAGCTACTGATTTTCTTTGTTTGTCAGACATTTTTTTTCCCCATATAAAGCATTGCCTATGTTTCTCAGGATTTGGGTTAGCTTTTAATTGAATGTAGGGGTTTCAAAGTGATGACTGTAGCTGTGGATATATGTGGGAATCAACCGTCACGTCAGTTGATGCCTTGGAAGATGGTAGCCTTTGCTTCCTAAACGTACACTTAGTTAGTTTTTCACATTAAGTAGGGTGTTCTTTAATTTGAATCTTTTTTTTCCACGTTTTATTTATCTTTTTCCGATAGAGACCCAGAAAAATATATGGCATACATCAAATGCAGTAGCATAAATTTTGCCCTTGGAGCTGAATCTAAAATTTTACCACTGGAACAAGGCTTGTAATGTCACGTTCTTTAAAACTATAACCAAAAAATTGAAGATTTAACTAGCTATTTTGATTTCTTATGTTTCCTAGCAATTGGAGTTCTGAAGATGTCATACGTAATGATCTTTCTCTACCTTATTTCATTTGAACATCAACTGAAGGATTAGAATGTTTTTTATGTGCAGTAAGCATGATGAGCATTAAGGATTGGGTTTTATCTCAATTAGTATCCAAGTCACTAGCTTCATCGAGACCGCTATCAGCATCAGACAGCTTTTTATCTGAGGAACCACAAAATGTAGACTTTGACAACCAAGGTATCACCTTTTCCAAGTCATTATTATTTCTATTTTTTTGTGTGCTTTCTGTGTGTAAAAATAGGAAACTAGTGTTTACGAACTTTTTTAATGTTCTCTTGCCCCTTTTTTGGTTGCCATTGTTTGAAAGTGCGAAATTTTTTTGACCAGGTTCATATATAAAAATTTATTTTTGAACTAGTGTTGTGCATCCTTTTTGTCATAAATGAGGTTTTATGATTAACGAGGGTTTATCATCAGACGCAGCAAGCAATTTGCAATTAAATACGGAGTTACCACCACTTGTTTCCTTGTGAGCTTGTGTACTCCAAAACTTTCTTGTATAGTTTACTCTTTTGAGAACTATAACAAGCTTATCTTTCTTAGAGTTATATTTTGTAAAACCTAAACAAAACTTTCAGTGATTTGAAATGGAAAAATCAACACCAGGGCATTTCCCTTGTTTATATTATAAAATGAAGAGGACACACCCTCTTATCAGCATTAGCAATAAAATCCAACTATCAAACACTACTGACCTATTTAATATTTGCTGGCCAAACTGCCCAAGCACATACAGCTGCCGAGTCCTTTCAGTTCTGGGAATACCATGTGACTAAGGCCGTATGGAAAACAAAAATCAATCTCTATATAGATTCCTGGTCGTATGAATTTCACTGTTGTTCTATAATGACTCTTCTAAATTAAACAATGCAGCAAACATGTAAATGAAGTTCATCCATTGGCCAACAGCGATAAATATCCCTGATGTGGTACTAGAATTCGTTTAAGATTTGACATTAACGATCAACTCTTTGGGTCTGAGGACTGTCTTGTTTGCTTCTGTGATTGTATTTGTGCGTGGTGCATACCACGCACTCCGGAGAGGGAAGGAGGTTAACATATAGTTGATCAGATGACCGTATTATTGTTTCTTGTTTTGCCGGTTTTGTGGATAATGTCAACTGACATGAACCATGTGTACTATATGAAATGATTGTTCTCATCTTAGTTTTTTACCTTGAGGAAAAAAAAATCGAATTAGCTTCCATCTTATTGTCATCAGCTGAAATAGGTCCAACATTTATTTTTGGTTAACTGTATAAATACCAGTGTTCTAAAAGGCGCGCCTAGGTTGAGGCGAGGCCAAAACGCCAAGCCTATTGGGTTGGCGTCTTATTTGGCGGTCAACGACAGTTGTTGAGGCGAGCTTTTTTTTTTTTTTACAATTCTTTTGAAGTTAAAAAATATTAAATGCTAATTTCTTCAGTTTGCTTTAATTTAAAATTAAAACAACCATTTAAACCCAAAAGTAAAGTGATCAACGAATCTTATTTACGGTAGATAATTTCTTATGACACCCGAGTTATTAAAAGAAAAATGGTTGTTTAAATTTGAAACTTATATTTTTGTTGGAAACTTTGAAAAAATGTACAAAGTTTCTATAAATCTGTTTTAAATGTTTAGTAAGTATTATTTTTAATTGATTAAAAATTAAAATAATATTAAAATAAGAAAACGTCTTTTTACGCTTTTTTACGCATATGCCTCGCCTAAGCTCGCCTAGCCCTGGGCTTAGCCTCCACGCATCGCCATGCATTACGCCTTTTAGAACACTGCCCTTCTGTATTTTTTTTCTCCAATAAATAAATGGCTTTTTACTTGTCAGATTGAATTATTGTTTTTTGCTTGAGATCTTTTTTATACTTTCGGTGAAGGGCTGGTGCTTGGCTCACAATTGGCTTTCTGCAAATCTTCTGATGAGTTTGCTAAAAATATAATTGAAATCTCCAGTTATCCTTGGATTTGTCACTGTATATTAAACTTTTTTCCCTACTTTTATTTCACACATCAGGTTTTGGTTGCATTACCACCAATTTGATTACTGTCAATTAAAACTGTTTTACCTACTTTTATTTCAAACATCAGGTTTGGGCCGCGTTACCACCAATTTGACTGCTGCACCAGCGTCATCCGACATGTCTTGCTCATCCAATGATAATCAGACAAATCAGAGTTTCTCATCTCAGCCAATGGAAAGTCCTTCTGTGTCTAATAGTAGCATTGAGAAGAAATCAGATCCTCTGGCGAGGGTTGAAGGTCTACAAATTAATTTTTTGCGTCTAGTTCAAAGCCTTGGCTGGTCTCAAGATAATCTTATGGTGGCAAAGGTTTTATATCGGATTCACTTGGCAACTTTGATAAGAGCAGGGGAATCAGATTTGAAAAGAACTAATCTCAGAATTGATAGAGCTCGAGCAACGGGTTCAGAACAAGGAGCTGGTCCACCTGAACTGGACTTTGCACTTAGAATACTTGTTTTGGGTAAAACTGGTGTTGGCAAGAGTTCAACTATAAATTCAATATTTGGTAATACAAACGTAACAACTGATGCGTTTCAGCCTTCTACTGATCAAGTTCAAGAGATTGTGGGAAGTGTCAACGGTCTTAGAATAACTTTCATTGATACTCCTGGCCTATTACCTTCCTCAAAAAATAGCTCCAGGAAAAACAAGAAAATTTTGCTCTCTGTCAGGCGATTTGTTAAAAAATCACGTCCTGATGTAATCCTGTATTTTGAGCGCCTCGACATGATCAATTCGAATTATTGTGATTTTCCATTGTTGAAGCTCATAACTGACCACCTTGGCCATGAAATCTGGTTCAACACAATCCTTGTTATGACTCATTCCTCATCAGCACTTCCCGAAGGTCCAAATGGGTATCCTGTAAGCTTTGATTCTTATGTCACTCACTGCACTGATCTGATGCAACACTATATTCAACAGGCAATATTGGATACGAAGCTTGAAAACCCTGTAATTTTGGTGGAGAATGATCCACACTGTAAGACGGATGACAGGGGGAGAAAGATTCTTCCAAATGGCCAGCTATGGAGGTCCCATTTCTTGTTAATATGCATATGCACCAAAATTCTTGGTGATGTCAATATTCTTTTGGGATTTGAAGACACTGTACAATTGGGGCCTTTAAGTAATACCCGATTGCCTTCTTTACCTCATCTTCTCTCATCTTTTCTTAAACATCGAATTCAATTGAACCCAAATGCAGCAAATGATGAAATTGATGAACTCTCTCTTTCATACATGGACGAAGGAGATGAATATGATCAATTACCTCCTATTCGAATTCTGTCTAGAGTTCAGTTTGAGAAATTGACAGTGTCTCAAAAGAAAGCTTATCTTGATGAGCTGGATTACAGGGAGACCCTTTATTTAAAGAAACAGCTGAAACAAGAATTTCTTAGGAAAAAAGAGAACGAAAATGTTGGTGTGACCTCTGATGACAGTGCTGATAACCAGGATTCTCCAACAGCAGTCTTGTTACCAGACATGGCTGTCCCTCCTAGTTTCGACTCAGATTGTCCTGTTCATAGATTCCGCTGTGTCGTTACAGGTGACCAGTGGCTTGCGAGGCCAGTTCTTGATCCCCATGGATGGGATCATGATGTGGGATTTGATGGTATCAACCTCGAGACTGCTGCTGAAATAAGGGAAAATGTTATTGCTTGTGTCACAGGACAAATGAGCAAGGACAAGAAAGATTTCAGTATTCAGTCTGAAGCAACTACAGCTTTTACTGATTCTAGAGGCTCTATTTATAGTGTAGGTCTTGATGTTCAATCTGCTGGGAAAGAATTGGTCTGCACAATTCGCAGCAACACAAAACTCAAGAACTTTAAGAACAATGTTGCTGAATGTGGTGTTTCTGTGACATCTTTTGCGGATAAATATTATTTTGGTGCTAAGATTGAGGACAGCTTCTCAATAGGGAGGCGACTGAGATTTGCAGTAGATGCTGGTCGGATGGGAGGAAATGGACAAGTGGCTTATGGTGGAAGTGTCGAAACTACTTTAAGAGGGAAAGACTACCCTGTGAGAAACGAGAAGGTCAGTGTCTCAATGACATTCCTCTCATTTAACAAAGAGACAGTTTTGGGTGGCAATTTACAGTCTGACTTCAGATTGAGCCGAGGTACGACAATGTCAATGAATGCCAATTTGAATAGCCGGAAAATGGGCCAGGTTTCTATAAAGGTCAATAGCTCCGAACACATGCAATTAGCTTTAGTTGCAGTTGTCTCCATTTTCAGAGCCCTTTTGCAGAAAAAGCCTGTTAATGATCTTGAAAGTAGAGAATCTCTTGAAAGAGGATGATTATTTCGTTTTCATTTGATCTCAACGTGTTCACTTCTCAAAATTAGAGAAATTCTCAAGCCTCGAAATCTGCAGGTAACTCTATCGTGTCAATTTTGATTCGATAACTTTGTATGCTATTGATATGAAGACAATGATCATATAGTACATTTTCCTATGGCTTTTGATGGCCAAAGAGGTTTTTATTAGCCTATTAGGTGTACTGGAGTGACAAAAATGTGAGGGCACGGAAAATACTCCTGTATTTTCTTTATATCGAGAATTAAATTGCAAAAAAGGTAAGAATTAATAAAGGAAAATTTTTCGTCAACATTCTTGGATTAAATGAAGCTGTAAGATATTTATCCTGCACTCTTTGAAATGACTGCTAACTTTTTCTTTCGAAATCTTCACGAAGAGGTGATAGATAGATTAAACGGGTTGCCCTCTGAAGAGTGATAAACAGAATAGTGCATCATGGCTTGATAATTTCGTTAAATTTAAGAATCATTGCTGTGATTTTGAGAAGTTGAAAAATACTATGAAAGATATGAATTATTGTATTAGGATTTTCGTTGCACATTATGAGGTATTCTTTTGATTCTATCATTGTAGTTTTGGAGAAATTTGTGGGTTAATAAAGGTCTCTAACCTTTTATTTATTACTATATTTATGTCTTTAACTATTTATAATCATAGTCTTATCATTAACCTTTTATTGGTTAGTAGATTTTGTCCCTAATGATGAAAGTTTGGTTAGTGTACTTTAAAATGAGGAATAAATATTTAGTTGCTATTTTGGTTTTACTGTTTTTTGTTTATTTAAAATACGAGGGGAAAAAATCTTTTTACCTCTCTTTAGAACTTTTGGAAGAGAACTGTTGTGGAAGACAAAGAGCTTGTTTGTGAGGGATTTTTGGGGGAAGAATTGATTTTTGAATAGGATATGATGGGAAATGTGTGGTTGAAAAAGAAGAAAAAAATTATTGATGTGATGGAAAATATTATTTTATTGAAGAATGTGTGGTTGAAAATGAGAATTGATTTACTGTAGAATTTGAGAATCAATCCCAAACACCCCCAAAATGTTTTAATTAATGAAACGTTGATGATAAACATGTGATAAGAAAATTTGGCATACATTTGACAGTTAATAGGGATTATGAACCTTTCATGCGATTAAAATGTGTGCACTTATAAAATAAATTGATGTGTTGATATATATAGCCAAAAAATTAGAAAAACCTTACCTTTAAAAGAAATATGTAAAGATCTATGACACTGACACATAGACTGTTGTTCAGCACCACTAAACTTAGATAGCATTGATGTTCATCCTCTTTGATGTGATGTATAAAAAGTTTTTTAAAAATTTTAGAAAGCGATATTGCAAACAAAAATATATTTTTATAGATGGTTTCTCTTTCTACATTAATTTTAATGTAACAAGGCATAGTTATTTTAGTATAATCATGTTTTAAAAGATTGGTAGCCGCCAACAAATTTTCAGTACATAGGAATATTAAAAAAGGATTCAGTAAATGACAAATAACTAAAATAATCTCTTTCCTATCTTGCATTTTATTTAACTCGGAAGTTCCTTTCATATTTTTAAAGGGGTTCTTTTTGTCCTTCTTGGGATCCTCCGGTGGCATCGGCGGACTTGGTGATTTAAGTTTAGGGATGGCAAAAAAACCCGACAAACCCGATACCCGCGGGGACCCGCCCCGAACGAGGAGGGGAAAACCCTCTTAAACGGGTAACGGGGCGGGGATGGGGCGGGGAATTATTTCCCGAGGTGGGGACAGGGCGGGGACAGGTAACGGGGTCCCCGCCCCGCCATTTTTTTTTTTTTAGAATTCAATACTTTAAATGAACATTTTCATTAGTTCTAATAGAAAATAGCAACTAAAATTATTTGTCTAAATATAATGAATATGGACAATAAAAATAAATTATCAAAAACTAAAAAAAAAAAAAAAAAAAAATTTAAACGGGGAATAAACGGGGAAATAACCCGCCCCGCCCCGCCCCGCCCCCCCCCGCCCCGACCCCGCCTTAAACGGGGAACGGGGCGGGGACGGGGAATGAATTTCTTAACGGAGCGGGGGACGGGGAGGGCATCCCCGCCCCGCCCCGCCCCGCCCCGCCCCGTTGCCATCCCTATTTAAGTTCGATAAAGAATCAATCTCAAATCTCAATGTCTCTGATTCTCTTCTCCAGTTCTTCTAACCCCAAGGAAAAACTGGAGGGTATCGGGGCAAGTTGTGGACCTTTTTTTTTTTTTTTTTCAAAGGCCTTTCAAAATCTTGAGGCCTTAGGACCTAGTTTGACTTGGGTCAAGGCCGATCCTATTGGTAACCCTAATCCACCTTAATTCAATTTATTCCTCATAATCCTATCTCCATGTTCGGTAAAATTTCTCATGCGTACGAAATCATTGACAAGTAATATGTAGTGAGTTACTAATATCGTCTCACGAAGAATAAAGTTCAACTTTAGCATAGTAATTACTACCAAATTCGATAAATGTAAGACAAAAGAGATTGATTGTTGTAACTATGAAAGCAATAAAGATTGATTTTTATCAAATAACGAAAGGAATGTATTGGATTTCCGACTACACCTATTCACGTCTAGTCCTAATTCTCGACTTATGTTAATTAGTGTGGTTAGCGTGTTTGTGACAATCGATAATCCGACAATATTCAATATTCTTCTTCAACATATATCAAATCTATGTTTAACTCAACCTGATCATATCCATACTCCGAATTTATATGAAAAACATGCATTTAATCATATGATTATCATATGCGATCGCACACGCCATAAATATTATTTATAATATCTATTGCTCGTGTTAAATATTTAGTATTCTACCTATAATGAATTTTTCAACACGACAAATAAGCAACTTATATGTCGCAATGGTGCACAAACATTTAAACAATTATAATTAATGCATATGAAATCACAAACAAGAGAATTAACTAAAAAACAAGTCTCGAATTATAAACTATCAATCAATAGGTTTTGTCATCCATCTAATACATAAAAGATTATGCCTAGCATTGCCATATGAAAATTACACACAAAAAAAAAAAAAAAAAAGAGAAACGACATCACTCGAGGCTAAGAAACTTGAGAAAAACGTGAAAACTCCAATTCCTCTTTTGAAACTCGACCCCAAAAGATGCAATTCCGCTATTTGAATGTAAAAATCTTCAATTTCTTGATCAACTATGTAAAAACCCCATTTAACTTGTTCTGGACGTGCATTCCAATGTATAAGATGTAAAAAGATTGCATTTCATTGTTACCAAAACAAAATACGGAAAAAAAAATCAACATTTCTCATTTTTGAACTGAGGCACGCGCCTAGGCCAACCTAAGGCGTGTGCTTGGATGATTTGTGCAGCCTCAGACGTCTCAAAATAAGCTCAAGCGCCCGCCTCACCTGTAGGCGAGTGCCTTGGTTCATGTGTTGGATAGTCATCAATATTTTTGTCGAGACTTTCCCTCTAGACATTCGATTGAGATAATTCAAAATACATTAGAAAGATAACTCAAATGACTACAATTATTCTAGAAATAACATTTTCCAATTCGAACGTTTGCAATATCAAAAATGTGTCTCAATATGAGACTGAAAATCTGGAACGTAACTTTTTTGGTTGGAAATTGATGTATGATAATATTTTGACTATATTTCATCACTTTGACTTCTTTTCTCATCGAATTGACACCTAGCACATCTCAAATCTTAAGTTTGAGTTCAACACAACTTTTGAATATTTGCACTTTAGTCCCTGAAGTTTGGATCTCTTACAATTTAGCCAATTCTCACAATTTCTCTCCAATTCTGCCATTTATGTCGATTTATACCTAACAAACCCATAATTCATCAAAATAACTTATAAATACTCTAACTTAAATGCCCAAATAAGTATGCAAAATACATTTATCAAACCCCCAAATTTGAATATTTGTTTGTTCTCAAACAAACTATAGCCTATCTCACAACATAATCTGTTAGATAACATGTCGTTGGTCTTAGAATTGAAATTTTTGCGTCAATAAAAAGAATAATTTCATAATCACATAGACGAATCAATCTCTACCCACTCAATGTAAAACTCGACATGTGTGTTGAAGACTTATATAAAATATTACAAATTCATGCTTGGTTCAATTCTCGATCCTCAATGGTCAAATGTCTGATTTCTTTACTAATGAGATACATACTCCAAACTTATTATTTCCACTCATTTCCCCAAAGTGTGATTTTAGGCGGAATTTCAGATTATTCTCATCCTTACTCTCTCTAGTTTGAATAAGTTTCACAAGTAGCAATTAAACACTTCAACAATAAAAGATTCTCCTATATTTTGGCTGTTTCAACATCTAAGACTGAACAAGGATAATTATCTCTTATTAAAGGTCAAGTTCTTTCAAACAAGTGTTCAGGGCTTAATCAAAGTATATAATACGTTTTTTTATTCAAAATCTTATGTGCGAACTTCTCTCCACTAAGGTTTGTAAAGTCAGATGACTATAGAATATCAGGTTGGTCTCAGAATTGAAATTTGGCCTATAGCTGTCAAGTCAAATGACTATAGGTTATTAGGTTTTAAATACCTTTGTAGACTTAATCACTCGAATCATAAAGGTTATGAAGAGATGTTTCACAATGAGACAATTTTTGTTATTGTTGCCATGATTATTGCAATGCCCCTCATTAAATATTCATTCAAAAAAACCAATCCTTAATTTAAGATTTTTACCTCATTTTTATCTTATTGGCCTTGAACAATTCACACAAGAATTTCATGTGAAGAATCCTTAATCATATCAATGTCTTCTTGCACTAGTTCAACCGTTTCTAAATTATCCTAAAATTGGAATGGAAAAAACTAAACATACAGAACTATTCACTTATAGAAGATTTACAGAAACAAAATCTTCCTAAAATACCCTTTTCATATAATTTGCAGCTAGAAATCACTATAAAAATATAAAACCTTCAATTTAGTCCTAAAAATTTATGGATCTATATAAAAAAAAAAAGAAAAACTAAATTCCGCTTGCGCACTCTGGTAAACTTGGTATCAGAGCCATGTTAGATCATGGAAATTGAAATAATTAAAAATAATTGGTATTATATATTAAGAGAAAAAGATGGTTTAAGTTATATATTTACAGATCCCGTTTCTAGAAAATTAAAAATAATAACATTAATAATAGTTAAAAAATTACCAATAAAGATAAGAAAACAAATATTAGATAAATTAATATTAGGATGTATAAGAGATGAATATTTATATCAAAAAATAATGATAGAATTTGAAAAAGAAGAAGTAGAATTTTATTGTAAAGAAATGTATGGGCCTGAAAAATATTACGAATCTAAATATTATGAACCAAAAATCATGATGAATATAGTTGATGAAGAAAACATAATTGAAGAATTTTTAAGAAAAGTTGAAAAACATAAAAAACCTATTTATCCTTACCTACCTAAAAATAGTACAAATGAATGTTTTGAAGACATCCATAAAAGATTAGAAAATCTAGAATATAATTTACAAATAGGAAATGCCCTATTAGATAAAAAGCTTGAAGGAAAGGATAGAATTATAATTAATCCTCCTCAAGATTTTAGAATAACAAAAGATAAATGAAAAAATCACGAAATAAAACAATATATGATAACAGAAGTAGAAGAATTAGAACAAAAATTCTTAGAATCTACTGGAGAAGAATATGAAGAATATAAAAAACAGTTAGAAGAATTAACTGAAAAATTAGAAAATACAAAAATGAATACTAATCCATCATCTAGTCGAAATATAAAAACAGAATTCAGCAGTGATGAAGAATATGAAAATTATCCTTATGGTACACCCATACCAAATAAAGAAGGTGTTAACCAATATAGAAAGACACAGAAAAGATACACTGGAAATATAAGGAAACAATCCATTAAAGAAATAAACCCAATGAAATCTTATAATGAGCCAATCCATACAACTGGAATATGGTTAGATTTAGACTGTGTAGATAAAAATAAAGCTATAGAAACATGGATAAAAAGTACTGACCTAGCTATACAATTTAACAAATGGGAAACATACACAGCCTTTGGATTTATAGAACATACTTTTAGAGGAATTGTATCAGACTGGTGGAGAAAACTACCAGAAAATATAAAAAGAAGTATAAAATATGGAGAAAATCCAATTGAAACAATAGATAACAGGAATGCTTTGAATGAACAAAGCATCCAAGAAATATTAAGAAGGCTAGAAAGAGCTCTAAGAACAGAATTCTTAGGAAATAGATTCACAATAGATGAAGAAACTAGAAAGCAAGAAGAATATAATGAAGGAATGATAGCAATGGAAAACCTAAAGATATGTGATATGTGTGAACTTGAAAGATACACATGTAAGTTCGAAGAAATATATTATGTATTAAATCAAGGAAATTATCAAGAAAATAAACCTATATTAAGATCCTATTTTACAAAATTACCATTTCCATTGGGAATGAAACTACTAAAAGAATATGAAAAATTATTACCTTTTGGAGAAGAAGATGAAATTAATAAAGATAGTTTAGGATGTAGAATTGAATTTACAAAAAGAATGATAGGAATATGGTGCAGAGAAGCCTTAGAAAATAAAAAAGCATATAAAATGAGAAGAAACTCTTTATGTTGCTACAAAGATATAGGACAAATTGAACAATTTGGTTGTCATAAAAGGAAATATAAACCATATAAGAAATACAAAAGAAAGTTTAAAAACTATAACAAGTTTAAGAAAAGATTTTTTAAACCTCATAAAAAATATTTTAAAAGAAAAGATTGGATTAAGAAGCCCAAGCCTAAATATATCAAAAAATGTAGATGTTTTATCTGCAATGAAGAAGGACATATAGCTCCTCAATGTCCTAAAAGAAAAGATAAACAAAATGTAAAAACCCTTAGAATATATGAAGAATTTCAAAATGATAGTGACATAGAACCAATTGAGAATTTCGAGGATTTAAGTAGTGAATGCAGTAGCATTTATGAGTTAGATACATCATCTTCAGAAGAAGATTATGAAGAGATAGTGTATATGAATCAAGAGATACAACAAATAGATCAAGAAATAGAGGTAGAGACAACTGAAGAAGTTGAAGATTCAGTAGAAGGTATAAATCAAGAAATTACCTTTGATGCTAGAAAATACAAAGGAATAACAAAGAAAATATTAGATTTAGAAGCAAAAGATGTATTCCATCAAGGATTCTTAGGAATACTACCAAAAGTAAATAAAACAATTGTAAGTATGAATTACAAAGAAATATCTATTAACATAGAAGATACAATGGGAAAAGTGAGAATACCTATAATTACAAAAGAATGGGTAAGACAAAAGTTATCCAAAATCCCAGAAAATGTAAGAAGTAAATTAAAATGTATTGAGATAGGAGGAATCCAAATTATGATAAAAGGATTCTTTAGAGAAGGTATGAATATACCAATAGAAATATATTGCATGGACAATAGAATCTTACAAGATCCTGTAGATGCTCTATTAGGAACTATTGTAGGAAATCTAGTCTATCAAAAGATAATATTTACAGTAAAACCAAATTATGCGGTTTCACTGATTGATGAAAATATTGATCAAAGTTTCAATTTATATTATAAAATTGGAAATTTGAAGATGTTAAGAAAAAGTAAGGCTATTAGTATAAGTATAAAATCAATTTTTGCTTTTAGTACTAGCCACCATAACAATTTAAGAAAAATAACTGATAATATCATCATACATAAAGATTTTGAGGAATTAACTCAGTATATACCCCCTAGAAAATACCAAGAACATGAAGTGACAATACCTCAACAAATAATGCTTGATTTTCACAAACAAGCAAGAGAAATCAATTCTGAAGGAAAATTGATAAGAAGAAATAGTGTCAGTCTAGAAGGAGATAATCTTATTGCAAGATTTCCCCCTAGACAAAATCTTAAGATTAGCCAAGTTAAAAAACTTAGTATTGCTGAACCAATAAATTCACAATACTATATCAAAACAAGATATGTTAATCAAGAAGGATACAAGAAGAATCTTCTTGTCCTTATAGATACTGGAGCAGAAAAAAGTCATGTAAATGCTAAATTTGTTAGTCATTTACTAGATTTTGAGCTACCTGAACCATATACTTTTAAAGATTATTTAGGAAATAATCTTGAAATAAAGAAATATGTTAATTTCCCTCTTATATTCATAGGAGAGGATCAGAAAGAACATAATAAAGAAATAATTCTATATAAAGATGAATCATATGGAATCAAACGTTCACCTATACTATTAGGTATGAACTTTCTTGAAAAATTTAGTCCTTATAAAATCTGTCAAGGATATTTAAAAATAACAATTGATGATTGTCCAATCATCATATCAAGAATAGATGAAAATATGAAAACATTGTTATCATGGAAAAAGTAATTAATATTAATCCCATGAGCCCATATATTGAAATTACACTCAATATAAAAGGAAACTGTAGAATTAAATTTCATGCTTATCTAGATACAGGAAGTACGATAAGTTTGTGTTTACCAAATGTATTACCAAATGAATACTGGAAATATGATTCAAAAAAGATTGTCACTGCTACAACAGCAGGAGGAAACAAAGTAATATATAGTAAATATGCTACACAAGTACCTTTTCTAATATCCTTTAGAGAAGTATTTGTTGACACAATATATATGTCATCTACAATTGGATGTGATATTTTATTAGGACAAAATTTCCTACTAAAATATGCACCATTTACACAATATGTAGATAGATATATGTTTACAACTCCTTGTGCACATAAAATATTTACACCTAAGATAAATAAAGCTGTTAGCATAGCACACACACAAATTAATCATCGGAGTTCCTAAACCCAGCGTGGTGGATGTTGGAATACAGAAAAAATTAAACCAGTTACAGTTTTAAAATGACAACAGAAAATAAGTTAGAAAAATTGAAAAAAGAAATTTCTGAAACATATTCTGAAAATCCATTAGAAAAATGGAATACAGACAAAGTAAAAGCAAAAATAGAACTTATCAATCCAGACACTATAGTAAGAGTTAAACCAATGAAATATAGTGTTGATGATCAAAAGGAATTTAAGAATCAAATAAAAGAATTACTAGAATCTAAATTGATTAGGCCTAGTAAAAGTCCACATAGCAGTCCAGCCTTTATGGTAAGAAAATATAGTGAGATAAAGAGAGGAAAAGCTAGAATGGTGATAAATTATAAGAAGTTAAATGAAGTAACTAAATTTGATGGATATTACTTGCCTAATAAGGACACCCTTATTAAACAAGTACAAAACAAGAAGATATTTTCAAAATTTGATTGCAAATTAGGATTTTGGCAAATTATGCTTACAGAAGAAAGTAAACCATTAACTGCATTTAGTACTCCCAATCCTTTAGGACAATATGAATGGAATGTAATGCCATTTGGATTGAAAAATGCACCACAGATATTTCAAAGAAGAATTGATGAGGTAATTAAACCAATTACTCACTTCTGTATTGCTTATGTTGATGATTTACTAATACATTCAAATAATATAGATGAACATATAGAACATCTTGAGAAATTTTGTTATATTATGAAAAAACATGGTATTACACTTTCTCAAAAGAAAGCAGAAATAGCCAAAATAGAGATAGAATTTTTGGGATTATTTATAAAAGAAGGAGAATTGCAATTGTAATCTCATATTGGTGAAAAACTTCAAGATTTTCCTGAAGAAATCAGAGATAAAAAACAGTTACAAAGCTTCCTTGGTATATTAAATTATGCTGAAGGATTTATTGAAAATTGTGCTAAGCTAAAAAATTATTTTCTTCCAAAATTAAGAAAGAATGTAATATGGTCTTGGGAAAAACAAGATTGTGAAAACATAAGAAAAGTAAAAGAAGAATTAAAAGTTCTGCCTAAACTTGTAATTCCACAAGAAGAAGATTTCTTTATCCTTGAAACTGACGCATCAGATAATTACTGGGGTGCAGTATTAAAGGTTAAAAAGAATCACAAAGAATATAAATGTACAAAGGATTGTTCTTGTCCTGAGATACTTGCAGGTTATACATCAGGAACATTCAAAGAAGTTGAAACAAGGTATGAGATGAACAGAAAAGAACTCATTGCTGTGAAGCGAGGAGTACAGAAATATGAAGATTATCTACTACCAAAAAAGTTCTTGATTAGAACTGATAATACTCAAGTTAAAGCGTTTTTAAAAAATAATGTTGATCCATCTATTGCTAATAGATATATTATCAGAATTCAAATTTGGTTTTCTTATTTCAAATTTGATATTGAACATATAAAAGGAAAGACTAACTTTCTTCCTGATTATCTTAGCAGGGATAGAGCTAGAACAGTTAAGGACGAAAGTCCAGATACTTGAGATAAAAGTTTCCTATTTGGAAGCCCAAATTCAAAATATACAAGATAGTCTTCGAGACAAAAATATAGCCCTTGAGGCAGAAGTAACTTGTACCAAGTCTAGTATCCCTTCACAGGGACTCGTAAATACTAGCGCTCTACCCGAGGATAAAGGGAAAGCAAAGAAGGTAATAGGAACCCCTTCACAGGGAAAATTTGAACCTATTACTAGTATCCAAGATATCAAAAATAGCAAAGGTAGCTCTTCACAGAGCCATACTTTACCTGAGCTAAATATCGAAAAAATTGATCCAAAAGAAATTGTCAAGATATGTCATGTGACAAAAATATCCAAAAAGGATAACTATGAAGAAATAATTTTCTTTATTGTTGTTTTCAATATATTATCCGATTGGTATCTAGAAGTGGGAAAGTGGATGAAGACCCTCCACTATGGAAGATACAACAAGATAAATTTTTATCCAGAAGCTCCAGCTAACTGGGTGAAAAACTGTTTTGAATTAGGAAATATACTCTGTATATATCTTAGTAAAGATCTCAAGGAAATAGCCCAACTTCCAGCCAACGTCAAGAAAGCCATAAAGAGATATACTGAAGTTGTCAAAACTACAAACATATACATCAGATTCTACTCTGCAACAATGGAATGGGATCCAGATCTTCAATATATGCAGCCAGCATTCCATGTTATCAAATTAGGGCTCACAAACCAACATTTTTTACCAACCAGTCAAAAGGTTGTTAAAAATGGTTATCAAGATATCATTAACATGATGCCATATAGAAGAGCCAAGGGATACAAAGAAATATTTGAACATCTAACTCAGTTAATCACTGAGAAAGAAAAAATATGGGTTTACCCATCTGAGGAACATATAATCTACTCTAATACTAGAATAGAGACAAAAGAGGAAGATATCTGTTATCTTGATCATTTATTATCCAAAATAATTTCTAATCAAGTTAGTGGATCTGAGAAGATGGAGGAAGAACTATGTAAATTACTTTGGGATTACAGTGATCACCATTGCGTACATTGTGTGGTAGAAGATATGAGTCAAGTCTCACTCGATGATGAAGAATTCCCTGCAGAATTTTTTGAATCAAGAATGGAGAAATAATTGAGATAAGATAGTGACCCTTTATCACTACTTTAATAAAGTCTCTTTAGACTTTATTAAAGTAAAACTGTGGTCACTAAAAAACAGAAGATAGTACAAGAAAGTAGCTGAGATTTTAACTCCTCACCAACTACTAAAGAAAAAGAAGCAAAGTAGCTGTTGAAGATAAGAAAATTTGGTATGACAATGACTCTTCACCAACTTACCAGCTCAAAAGAAGGACAGTTTTGCTACCAAACAAAAGAAGATGGCAGACAAAGAAATAAAGGAGGACAGCTATGAAGATAAGGTTCCTAACCACTTGAAGAGAAATCCTCTATATAAGAAGATGAGGTCCAAAGACTAGAGGCATCTCTCGAATCCCTGGCATCTCAGATCTCTCTCTCTAATATCTGTATACACCACTTGTATTCAGAAAAAGAATTTAGATAGCTTTGAAGATAGGAAAGCTTGTAATAAGGTAATCACTTATGGAGTTCTAAACTTCATAAGGTGAGTACCAAAGGTATGTAAATATAGTAAGCACGCATGTATTATTTCAATCTTATGAATATCAAGATGAAGTTTTATTGGTTTAACAAAGTTTCTATGAAAAGGATTTCGTTAAGTTTCTCATGATTCCTCGGCAGTACAAATAGAGATTTTAAAAGATTTTCAAAACATTGTTTTTGAATGGATGTTAGCCATGCCAAAGTACCCGTCTTTGATGAATGTTTTAGGGGAAAAAGGCAGTTTTCTAACAAAATTGTAGCACCTTGCGTGTGAGTTATCTTTTAAAATCTTGTTCTAAGTAAGAACTTGTTCTGAAAAGAGTTTGAATAGAGGTGAAAACAGAGACTCTGGATACTGTGAGATAGCGTCTGTGGCAACACGGCTAGTTCTCTAGAGTGAGAAATGCAACCTTAATTGAAAAGCCTTTTGCGGAAGCAGTTGTGGACCCAAACGATTTCAAAAACATTTTAAAAGTTTATCTGATTCAGAAGAATGATTGAATACATGCAAAGCTACTATAAGAACATGTTGGAGGGAAAGCCTGTTTATTTCCATTGATTACTGTAAGTTATTTACATGCTTTATATGTTTATGTCTTAATCTTTATGAACACTTCACAAGCATCCACATCTAATGATGATTGTCTTAGATTATATTTAGATAAAAAAGATATTTCATTTCTACTTAGTATAGTTGAAAAATCTGAAGATATAGTTCCTATTGGACAAGAAAAACTTAAAGAAATATATTCTGAAATAGATTATGCTTGTAAACATAATATAGGATTTGATCCTGTAAGAATTAGCAAAGAAATAAAGAAAATTGAAGATGTTATCGAAAAATACAAAGACATAGGAGAAGAAGTCTCAGAAGGAATAGTTTTTGGATATATAACTGAAAAAGACCAACCTAGAACTTTTGAAAAATTATCAAAATATAGAGAATATTTAGAACAATTTGAAAAATTAAAGAAATTACATATTGATCCTGATTAATTAATCAAGGAGAAAGAAAAGATATTAGAAGTTAAGAATCCCAGGATTAACTTTAAGAATTTACTACCCAAATGGAAGAATTATAAGATACAGGACGTAACCTGCAAAATATTTCATTAAGGGCAAAACAGTATTTTAGCAGAAGATAATTTTATATTATTAAAAATCCATGTGAGTATCTGGTAAGGATCTGGTAAAATCCTTCTGGCAGTGTAGCATGGTCCAATTGGAATAGGGATGTATGTAATAATTGTCTTTCTTGGTTTTAGCAACTAAATTTCAATATTTTCAACATATTCTAGCCTATGAATTAAAGCACTTATTCGTGATGCAAAAAAAATACAAATCTCATGCGGAAGTAAGAATAAGTTCTACCTGAATAAGCATTAATCAATTCCAACATGTAATATTTTCATCATTCATAGTCTAACACATAATTTCAATATATACATCGTTACCAGCAAGACAATCTAACCCATACAAGCATACAAAAGCAATAAAAAGCATAAAAGAACATGTTTTTCTAAATCTTTTTTCTGTTTTTTTTTTTAAAATTTTATTTTACTATATAGCACATAACAAGCATGCAAACTTAATTATAACACAAACATAAAACGTACATTGTCCTCAATGTACGAAAATATAACACTAAGTATGCAAATATAAATACAGAGGGGAAACTGAAGACTCCCCTATTTAAGTAGAAGGCGGTGGCAGAAATGTCGAGGTAATGCAAGAGCTAGATAGTCCACGTGATCGTGTCGTCTCCCTTGGCCAGTGTTGGTTTTGAGTGTTCATAAATGTCGTGTTCATGTGAAATGAATAAAATTTAAACATCAATGGCCAAATAACTTTGAACAGTTAATATTTAACCCAAAACATCTCAAAATCGACAAGAAATTGAAGGCACGAAGGGAAAACGAAATAGTGGATGTAGGCATTTTTTTTAATGCATGGATGATAGCACCTGAATAAAAATAAACTCCATATCCTATATCTAGAAAACGTAATAAATAAAAAAGAAAAAAATTGATGCGTGATTATTATTTTGATTATATTTCATTCCCTTGACTTCTTTTTTCATCCAATTGACTCTAGCGCATCTCGAATCTTAATCTTGAGGTCCGAAACAACTTTTGATTATTTGTTCTTAAGTCTTGAACTTTGGATCTCTTACATTTATCCCATTTTCACCCTTTTTCTTTAATTCCACAATTTATGTCGATTTATACCTAAAATACACAATACACATAGAATTATGCCATAATTTATCAAAATAACATATAAATATGAGTGTGCAAAATATACTTATCACTATGCTAACTCTAATACAGTGTACCCATCATTGCCCTAGAGTTAACTATCAAGAAAATGTAATCATTTTGTTCAATCCTAACTTTGGCAATCTAAACATGCCACAGATAAGCTATATTTTATAATGGGTGCTCAATTAATGTCAAAAACTTTGAGCGCTTATTTGATCCCATTTTTTTCAAAATATATATTTTTCTCTCTTATTTTCAATTACATATTTTTTAATAAAATAATATTACACGTAATCCAAAAAAAAAAAAAATCTACATTTTTAATCACAAATTCTTTATCAATCCACTATTCCAAAATAAATTCTACACAAAACAGGGGCTCAAATATATAGGTTTGTTTATTTTTGAAGAATTAAATCTTTATTTGATAGTGAACTCAATATGCTCAAAGTATGATCATAGAAATCCTTAACAAAAAAATAAAAAAATACAAGAGAAATTCCTGATTTTGATTAAGGTGGATAAAGGAAAGATCAAGTCCCATATGAGAAGTGACGCGATGTCAAGCGTATAATTTCGACACAGTGGTGCATGCCTCACATGCTAAGTATTACTTGTGGTCCAAGGTACTCAACAAAATTAGACAATATACAATTATTGATTACTACCTATAGTCAAAGGTACTCGTCTGAAATAGATGACAGAAAAATGTTTTCTGAAAATTATGATTTAATTCATTTTACTGGACTCCACAGGGCGGAATAGTAATGGTTGTCCTTGTAAGGATTTTAATCAAACACGTGGACTTATATGTGAAATATTGTGTATTAAATTAAGGGGTACTTACAAAAACACCCTTAATTTTGGGGTGGTTTTGAAAAATCATTATAAATATGGACTAAAATATAAATACTACAATTTCAGCAATTAAAACCGTAAGCAATACGGTGTAAACATTTTATAGCAAAAAGAGGTGAAATTAGAAATTTTTCAAACTTTAAATCAAGGAAATTTGAAATCATAAGAGAAAATCAATCCCAAACAATATCGAGGGTTAATTCAACTACATTTTCTCAAAGTTTTCTTCCTCAAATCTATAAATAATCAACCAAAATCTGTAGCTTTCTATGTTTCTGATTATTATTCTTTTAGTTTATATTTTGTTTGATTTTAATATTGTTTGACATTTTTTTTTGTTCTAATACATATGAAATTTTATCTTCAAATTAATAATTTTGAGTTAGTATATACTAAAATTCAGATTTTTATGAATTAGATTGAGTTAGTGTATACAAAAAATAAAATTTGAACTAATTCAAGTGATGCATGCAAGGTGTTTGTGAAAATGAAAATGAGAAAAGTGACGGTAGCGGTCACTTTTATAAAAAAAAAAAAAAGGGGATAGTATATCTCAATTGAATTCCTTTGGAGCAATTAAATAGATGCAAACATATGTGTTTTTGAAAATTTAAATTTGAATATGAATTTTAAGTATTGTTTTATATTAAAAAGTGACATGATATAATACTTTCTTTGTAAGTTTGTATATGAACTAAGACGTTAACACTTGAAAATAACAGTATCTATCACTTTTTTCTAAAAAGATCGCAATCTATCTCTTTTGAATTAATTAAATGGGCGCATACGTGTGTATTTGTGTAGTTTAAATATGAATATTAATTCAAACCTTATTTTACATTACAAATTGACATGATGCACTTTATTTGTGTTTTTGCATATAAGTTATTTGCTAAAACTTGAAAGTGATATTTTCTGTCACTTTTATTTTAAAATATCGTAGTCTATCTAATGTAAATACTTTTGGATCAATTAAATGGATGCATACATGCAAGGGTAAAGCTAAGATTGTAAAGTTGTAGGGCAAATTAAATGACCAAAAAAAAACTACAAAACCCGCATTTTAAGCAAGCACAAAAATCCCAAAATTGAAATTCTCAAAAGCGTAATTTTTTTTTTCATCCAAAAAATGTAATCCATTAATTTAGCAAAAGAAAATGAAAACATAAACTCACCGTCACCAAAAATTTCTCGATAAACCATTCTTTCTTCAAACTTCAATTACATAAGTTTCTCTTCCCATAGCTTTGCTTATTCTTCAAATTAGGGATATTTTAAAAAATTATATAAAATGTATTTTGGAAATAAAAAAATATTGTGTAAAATAAATTATCACTTTTTTAATATAAAAAGCAACACAATGTCCCTTTTTCATAAAAAAAGTGACACAATGTCACTTTTTATAGTTAAGTGTCTTTTTTAAAATTGACATATATTGTCGTCACTTTTATTAAAAAGTGACATTTGTCATTAAAAAAGGCGATAGAAAGTTCAAGAAGGTGACAGAAAAAGTGACAAAAATTTAAAAAAGTGATAGAAAATTTAAAAAACGTGACAGACATTAAAAAATGTTACAAACCTTAAACATTCAACTGGTCGATCACCCATTAACACATTGGGTGATCACTCTGTGTAAAACTATTGACACTATGTCACATTCTATTAAAAAAGTGAAATTTAAAAAAATTAAGTTGTTGGTGGCTTGGACGATCGTCCAACTTTCCGAATGATTGCCCTAGCAATTTAAGGAAAATAAACCTTTAAACATTCGACTGGGTGATCGCCCAATGATGAACCGGGTGACTTCCCATGTAAAACCAGTGATTCTGTGTCACTTTTTTTTTAATGAAAAGTGACTTTGTTGAAAAAAATAATAATAGAGACATTGTCGTTAAAAAGGTAACATATGATCAATTAACATTATTATAGTATATCTGTTCAATGAAAGGTAAACATTGTAATGTTTAAAAAGCGACAGAAACATTGTAACGTACAACATCTTACCGTATTCATTATGTCACTTTTTGTTATGCTAACAATAGTCTTTAAAGAATTGCAATTTAAAAAAATGACATTGTGTTATTTTTTTGTTATAAATGTGACATTACGTCACTTTTTTAGCGACTAACATGTTAGTCACTTTCACAATGAATTAGAATCATTGTTTCATCCTACTCCTACATCAACTTCTCCGAACTTAAATGTTTCTCAAACTATTTTCATTCGTTGTTATTGTTACACTTCTACCATTTCGTAGTCTATTAGGCAAATAAAGTTAAAGTAAAGGTTTTATAACAAATTTTTGGAAAACACTAATAAATCACTAAAGCCCTGTTTGATTGACAAGATTTTCTATGGAACTAGGAAAATTTTTTCTGTTTTCCATTTTTTGCGCTGTTTGATAGCCTAAATTTTCCACGGAAAATATTTTCCCACTTCCTCCGCCACGTCAGCTTTTTCCCACTTTTCATTGAAAATATCTTCCCACCTTTTAGGTGGGAAAATATTTTCCAACCAGCTGCTCGGTTTTTTTTTTTTTTTTGGCCATGGAAACAAATGTTATAATCAATTGTAAATTTTTTTTCACTTTAATGAACAATTTTCATGTAAAACAAAATCAAACAAACACTAAACTTTGATGAAAAAAATGATTTTTTAGGAAACAATTTTTTTTTTCCTTTTTTTTTTACTTTTTGGCAATGGAAACAAATTTTATAACCAATTGTGGAAAAAAATATTATTTTAATGGACAATTTTCATGTAAAATAAAACCAAACGAATAGAAAATTTAAAAATTTTTCGGGTGGAAAATTATACCAATCAAACATACTTGAAATCATTTTCCCTACAAAATATTTTCTAAGAAAATCTTTTCCCTGTAAAATATTTTCTTCCACCCATTTTCCACCCTGGCAATCAAACGCACCCTAAAGTTATTTGGGGTGTGTTTGTCTCCCATTATTGGGAGAAAAATAAAGTAATGAATAGAATTTTTTGGAGAATGTGTGGTTGAAATTTAAAGTAACTTTATTGGTTTGTGTGTAGAATATTTTATTGGGTGAATGTGTGGTGAAGAATCTTAATGTAGCAAACAATGTTTTAGAATAATGGTAGACAAACATGGGCTAATATAAAAGTAACCACTAATTTACTGTTTGAATAAGTGAACAAGAAGAACCTTAATCAATAAATTTCTGAAAGAAAAGGTTACTTGAAAGTAAATTTTAAGTTTAGCTAAATCATGCTTCAGCTACCAATAGTTTTGAACATGTACAAATAATATAAATTTTAACATTGGCAACTAGATCCATTACTATAATAAATGATTTTCAGTATAAAGCTATAGATTTCACCCCACGCAACAAGAACCCCAAGAAAAAAATTTTGAGACAAGAAAGATCTAGACATATCATTACAAGCAATAGTTATGGATTAACAAATGACATCTACCATGTTAAGCATCAACAAAGAAAGTCCATTGTGACTACTAAACAAT
Source organism: Fraxinus americana (assembly GCA_035079005.1). Classification (NCBI taxonomy): domain Eukaryota; kingdom Viridiplantae; phylum Streptophyta; class Magnoliopsida; order Lamiales; family Oleaceae; genus Fraxinus; species Fraxinus americana. Next base: position 2,534,835 of record CM068709.1, on the reverse strand, counting down.
TCTACCAAATTTACAATCGAAGATCAATAGAAGCCTTGTGACCTTGGCACCCTTCGTAGCAGCAGTTTTGGTGACCTTGGCACTATATGGATCGTTCTTGTCCACGATCTTGATGACACCAATAGCAATTGTCTAACTTTTTCTTGCTATTTCTGTAGCAATATCACTAGCATTTGCAAACATGTTTACCCTACTAATGATGGGAAGTATCAAATACATGGTCTTTTAAGGGGGAAAAAAATGAATATAGAAAAAGAAGGAACAACTTTTAGTGGGTAATGAGATAACAAAATAGGATACAATTCATGATCATTCAAATTGGAAAAATGAAACACAAAGTATGCATATATAGATTCTAATGTGCAATTTCCTCCACATATGCATCAACTTGTCGCTTTATAAGCATACACCACCAACCAATTTTTAATGTTACACGAGTGATAGTTTTATCAACACATTTATATTTTTGTGAGGAAAGACAAATCAATAAATACCAATAAATAGGGAAATCAGGAAAACTCCAACCACCATGCCTAATCTTGCCTATGCATTGGGGGACACCGACCAGCTCCCAGGTGCTTAACAACATACATTGTCATTTTTCTAAAGTTCGAGTTAAACACTGATAAATAACGAAATATAATGTGGAAGAAGAAGGAGAAGAGAAAGAGAGCAAGAGATTTAATAATGACTACATCTTTATTGAATTAATTGATCTTGAATACAAAGCATATGTCCCTATTTATAGGGAAATTACATTGATAGAAAAGGTAAATATATTAAATATTACGAGAATCAAATCAAATCAAATTGATTAAGGTAAATATAAAATCAAATAAAGATAATATCAATCAAGATAATATTGATTTGATATTATCTTCAATACTCCCCCGCAAACTCAAGGTGGAGAACTTCGGAAGTTTGAGTTTGGAATTTGATACCCTTGTGGCCATGGCCCTGAACAGCGGACAAAAAGATTGCAGAAACAAGAACAAAACGTGCAATGACACCAAAAGAAACCTGAAGAATCTGTCATTTTCTTTGCCATGAGAAGAGGCTTGACTAAAGAAGATTTTGGGGTGATCAGCAGATTGAAGATAATATGGGGAAGATAAATCAATGATGGCTTTGATAGTGCCATCAACAAAGTAGAGAAGTTGGCAGAAGAAGTTGTAGCCATGGTGAAGGAAGCAGGAAATTCTGCTATTGGAAGAAGTTGGAAGAATTTGGCAGAAGAAGTTATAGCCATGTTGAAGGAGGTAGGAAATTATGCTTACTGGAAGAAGTTGGAAGAATTTGGCAGAAGAAGTTATAGCCATGTTGAAGGAGGCAGGAAATTCTGCTTACTGGAAGAAGTTGGCAAAAGAATTAATTTTGTTGGAAGAAACAATTGCAGATCTGATGAAGAAGAGGAAGGATATGGAAGCATCACACTGGCAAAAAAATTAATTTTGCTGGAAATCCATGTTGCTGGCAAAAAAAATTTGATTCTGAACAAGAAATAGCTGGTAGGAATTTTGTTGGACAACTCAGAATTACGTCTATTATTGGAGTCACCAGATTCACCGATGACAAAGGTGGAAGAAGCTGTTGAAGAACAAAAACAAAAGTAGCAGCAGGAAGAAGATAAAAATTCACTGTAGAAAGAAGAAGATCTTTGCTGCCGGCTGGAGCTATGTATCCAAGGAAGCCGCCATTGTTGACTTCTGAATTTCATTTTTTTTTTTTGTGTCTTCTAATATATTTATTCCAGCCAAAGCCAATTCCTGTTTTCTTAGCCACCGTTTTGACTTCTTGAATTTTTAGCTTCCTGTTGTCTGTATTTCCTCTCTGCTGAACTGCTGCTGTTGGAAAAATATTCTGGAATTTTGTTTGGGCGGAAGATTTTTTTTTTTTTTTTGCATGTTTAACCGAAGACCAAGTTAAACCTGCTCTGATACCATGATAAATAACGAAATATAATGTGGAAGAAGAAGGAAAAGAGATAGAGAGCAAGAGATTTAATAATGACTACATCTTTATTGAATTAATTGATCTTGAATACAAAGCATATGTCCCTATTTATAGGGAAATTACATTGATAGAAAAGGTAAATATATTAAATATTACGAGAATCAAATCAAATCAAATTGATTAAGGTAAATATAAAATCAAATAAAGATAATATCAATCAAGATAATATTGATTTGATATTATCTTCAATAAACACTCACTGTTTTCATGAACTTCAACAGATTTATCGATGAGAATAAATATAAAAAAAGTGACAAAAACTAAAAAAAAAAAGAGTTGTAGTATAATGGTTTATGTAAGAAACAAAAGGTTTTTGAGTTTATTCCATTTTTAAAAGCACTTGAAGACCAAATTATGTGCTTCCATTGTGATCTTTATGTTGAAAATATGGTAAGCCAACCAAGATCCCTCCAGGTTGGGATGAGATTTGTAGACAAAACCTTAAATGCAATGTGAATTATGTGAAGATTTTACTTCAATTTGATTTGAGAGAATCTTTCATTCTGATGTTAATTATTTTTAAAACTGATCACTTAACTACAAATAGACAATGACATAATGCCAAAAAAATCTCGTCTAATGCAATGTGATAGGATACTATCAAATTGACATTTTAAAAAGTAATATGAACATCATCTAAAGCATATAGAGGTTATGTTAGACACATTGACTCAAAAATTAATTCAATCAAAAGAAAGAAAGAGAGAGAAAATTTCAAGAGAGAGAATTAAAATTTAAATTCATTAAACATTAATGTCATATCAATTAGAAGCATATCTATTTGATTATTATAGAGAGTGTAATCCACACAACGCATTTAGGATGATCTAGAATTCAATGTTTTAATAATTTTAAACCTTATTAGAAGTTAATATTCATATTAAACTCAGTTGTGAATCTTGGTGGTAACTTTTTGAGATCCAGTAACTAGATTTTATTTATTATCATCAACAGAAATTAAGCAGGTTAACAATGCACAAAGGAGAACTATCCAACTAAACATTATTTTGAAATTTAAAAACACCAACTTAGCTAAGTGTGAGTTGGTCTTCGGTTTCTTCCTTGTGCTGACACCTCCATGTTGGTGTCGGAGTGAAGAAGTCGAAATCGGACTACAAGTTGTTGATTTCGAATCAGAACGGGTTAGGATTTTTGTTGATTACGATTTGGTGGATCGGTGTTTAAGATATCCACGAATAAGAAAGGAAAAGATGAAAACATGATGGAGAATGGCGGACACGGAGATGAAAAGTACTGAAAACAGACGGAGAAGGAAGCTTCAAAAAGGGCGGAGATGGAGATGAAATCGACAGAAAACAGAGTGTGAAAACATAGTGTTTGAGAGACGTAGGGTTCTAGAATGACACCTTAGGTTGAGGTTATGGGAAAACTTTTGGGAGAGCGTATTAATTACTGTTGTTACTTGTTTAAAGGTATAAATCTAATTTGTGTATTTTTTAGCATATCCAACCTAATTTCCTCTTAAATTAAAGACTATCAATTTCGGTTAAGTCCGTTTAAAGTGATCTATTAATGTTTCGATGTTTTGGGGTTTGAAGCATCCAATTAAAGTGTGAGCCTTTATGTGTAAAAACCAGACATGTTTCTAATTTCATGATGATCCTAATTAGGTTAATGGGCCGTTAGTATATATATATATACGGTTATGGTCCTCGGATCACACGTGAATTATTCATTATGTTTTGACTCTCATCATCAGAGAGAAATAAAGAACGACGTGTTGATTTGGAAGACTAAAACGACATGATTCATTCATTGCTTTAATCATATCTGATTCAGGTATGCTTCATTTTCGCTTTACATATTTTTGATGATCCAATATGAATGATCGTTACGACGGTAAAGTGTTTTTCCCAACAAGTGGTATCAGAGTCTACTCATGTTGAACCATTGAGAATCGAAATTTTAATTTCGTTCTTGTGTTAATTTCATTATTTTCGTATATAGCAATCCAGATTTATTTTTTGTTAAATTTAAAAATTATTCGGTTGGTTTTCTAGAATTTCAGATTTCAGTTAAAAAAAATTTTACCTCACGACATTGCTTATGGCGCGTGACCGGGTGCTCTGCTGCGCAAAGCAGCGATGAAGGCGTCGTTACAGATTGCAGCGCTCAACGCTACTTCTATTGTAGAAGCATCGCCGACTACTTCTTCAGGCGGGCATGTTGCTTGCCACCCTGTAGCGGCAAGTGCTGCTTTGGTTTAGGGGGTGCGGTGCCGACTAGCATAGCCCTGGGTTCAACAAAAAAAGAATTTTTTTTTTAATGATTTTCAGGTTGGATGGATATTTGGGGGCAGGGGCTTGTGATGTAAATTTGAATTTAATGTCCTAAATTGCAATTTAAGAATTAGTGTTAGGGTTGCAATATTTAAAATCTATTTTATTTTTTTTTAATAATCCAGCCTCTTAAGTTTAAATCTTCGGCAATTCAGCTCCTCAATGTTAAAATTCATCCTATTGGGCTTTTAAAGTTTCGAGTTTAACAATTTAGTGCCTAAAGTTTGAAAATTAATTAATTTGGGCCATTTAAAGTTCCAAATTTTTTTAATTAAGCCCCTAAAAGTTCATAATTGGTTTAAATTTGCCCCTAAAGTTTTAAATAATTAATTTTTGGACCCTTAAAGTTTCAAACAATTAATTATCGTCCCCTAAAATTATGGATAATTAATTTTTGATTCCTAAAGTTCTGAACCCTTAGACCCTTAAGTTTCAAAATAAATCAAATCTGCAAATTTGGTGATTTTCATTTTCAAATTTTGGTACAAAAGACTCTTTTGAAAGGTATAATATTCAAAAATGAATTAATTGAAACAACATTCTTGTGCAAATTAATTAATTTAGAATATTAAAAAGTGTTTGTGTGTGTTATTCATGCCAATATTTGATCGGCCCAAAAGAAGGTAAATATTTGGGTGAATTGCACATACACCTGTAGTGATAAACATGTGACGATTATTTAGTTTAACGTATGATCAATAAATCGGTCCAAAAAAAGGTTTATTGATTGATAAGTTTCTTTATTGTTAGTATTTTGATCACTACACTAAGAGTATAACATAAAAGTCAATATTTTTGTCCAAAGACTAAATACTGATGTTGTGCTAGGTATCTTGTGATGGGCCTTATCATTATTTGAAATTATTATTTGCAAATTAAGGATTGGGAGCTCTTCCAATTAATTGATCTGCTGCCAATATCTCTGCTAACATCAATTTAATTCCAATGCTTAATGGCGCAAACTTTAATGCATGACAAAAGAATGTAATGATTGTTCTCGGAGTCATGGATCTGGACCTTGTTTTACGGGTCGACCAACCTTCGATGACAAGAGAGAGATGAAAAAGTGGAACGATAGAACCTCATAAGCTTGATGGTCATAAAGAGTACTATTCTAAGAAGTATTTCGGGGCACTATGTTCGATAAGGTGACAACAGCTAAGGGTTTCCTTGAGAACCTTGAGAAGAGGTTTGCCAAGAATGAAAAGATTGAAATTAGTACGCTTTTGGCAAACCTTATCTCAGTGAGCTACAAAGGAAAATGAAACATATGGGAATACATTATCAAAATGTCTCACATTGTTTCAAAACTAAGGGCACTCAAGTTGGATTTATTCGAAGGCTTGTTAGTGCACTTGGTTCTAATATCCATTCCGGCATAATTCAGTCAATTCAAGGTGAGTTACAATTGTCAAAATGACTCATGGTCCCTTAATGAGTTCATCTCACACTGTGTCCGAGAAGAGAAAAGATTGAAACATGACAAGACAGAAAGTGCTCATTTAGTCACCACAACTAAGGACAAAATGAACAAGAAAAAGAAAACTGATAAGAAAGTTGCGGGTACAGCATCACAAAAGAAACAGCATAAGGAAAAAAACTGAGGGTAGCTGTTTCTTTTGTGGAGCTACAGGTCATAAGAAGAAGAACTGTACCAACTAGCATGAATGACGTGCCAGATAAGTAATCTTCTTCATTTGGTTTATTCTGTGATTAATTTAATTTCGCTATCTAGATACATATGGTGGATAAATTCGGGTGCAAGAACTCACATCAGTATGTCTATGCAGGTTTGCCTGAGTTGCCAAAAACCAAGTGATGGTGAAAGATACATCTATGATGGTGACGGCAAGAATGTGGAAATAGAAGCAATAGAAAAATTTAAATTATTGTTAAAAACTGGATTTTATTTGGATATTAATGAGACATTTATTGTACTGTATTTTCGACGAAATTTGATTTCTATTTCTATTTTGGACAAATCTGGTTATTCTTGTTCATTCGGGAATTGAATATTTAGATTGTTACATGATTCAAAATTGGTCGGTTCCAATTATTTATCAGGTTACGATAATCTTTATTTAATTGATACAATTGTTTCTTTTAATGAATCTTTGCATGTAAGTACTTGAGGTGTAAAGCGAAAATTAACCTTTGAGAATTCTGTCTTGTTATGGCACAAAAGATTAGGTTACATCTCCAAGTGGAGAATTGAGAGACTTGTGTCTAACAAAATTCTCGATCTCCTTGACTTTACAGATTATGACATATGTGTTAACTGTATAAAGGGAAAATAAACCAGTAAAAGGAGATTTCAAGCCAACAAGACTTCGAACGTCTTAGAACTTATACATATGGTCATTTGTAGACCATTCTCTACGGTTTCTTGGAATGGTTAACAATATTTTATAATATTTATAGACGACTTTTTTAGATTTGACTATATATATCCCATTCATGAAAAATTAGAGTTGTTGGATAGGTTCAAAAACTATTAAGCTGAAGTTGAAAATCAACTCGGCAAAATGATTAAAAGCGTTAGATTTAAACGTGGTGGTGAATACTATGACAGATATGACGGTTCAGGTGAACAACGTCCAAAGCCATTTGCAAAATTTCCAGAGGAATATGGTATCATCTTACAGTATATGATGCCGAATTCGCCCACTATGAATGGTGTTGTTGAAAGAAGAAATAGAACGCTTAAAGACATTGTGAGGAGTACGATTACTCATTTTACCTTGTTAGAATCACTTTGAGGTGTAGTATTAAAGACCGCAGCATATATACTCAACAGAATTCCAACTAAGGCCACTGATAAAACCCTTTATGAGTTTTGAACGGGCAAGATGCCTGGTTTGAAGCACGTACACATTTGGGGATATCCAGCTCAGACAAGACCTTATAGGCCAAATGAAAAGAAACTGGACGCAAGGACTATCATTTGCTATTTTATTGGATATTTTGAAAGGTCCAGGGGTTACAAGTTTTATGATCTCTCAACTAAGGCAGTAATAAAATGCACCGTTCTTTAAGGATGTTGAGTTTGCTTAAGGAGATGGCTCGATGCCATGAATGAAGAGAAAAAGTCCATGAAGGACAATGACTTGTGGGACCTTGTTCCATTGCCTAAAGGTACAAAACTCATTGGTTGCAACTGGATATTTAAGACCAAGAGAGATTCGAATGGTGATGTAGAGTGGTATAATGATCGTCTTGTTGCAAAGAGCTTTACACAGAAAGAAGACATCGATTATAAACAGACTTTCTCTCCGATTTTTTCGAAAGACTCTTTCAGAATTATAATAGCATTGGTTGCACATTTCGATCTTGAGTTACATCAGATAGATGTTAAGAAAATGTTTCTCAATGGTAACATTGATGAAACAATCTATATGGTACAACTAGAAAATTTTGTGTCGGATGATACAAAGCAAATAGTTTGTTAACTAAAGAAATTCATCTATGGACTCAAACAGGCCTCTCGTAAATGGTATTACAAGTTTCATGAAGTGATCATCTCATATGATTTCGAGATGAATTTGGTCGATGAGATGAATTTGATCATCTCATATGATTTCAGTGAGAATAAGTATATTTTTCTGATTTTATATGTAAGATGACATATTGCTTGCCGCAACGATATAGGCTTACTGCATGAAACCAAGAAATTTCTAGAAATGAATTTTGAGATGAAAGATCTTAGTAATGCCTCTTTTGTATTAGGAATTCAGATACACCGGGATCATTTCTCCGGGTATTCTTGGATTATCCACAAAAGATTTATATTGAAAAGGTACTTAAAAGATATGACATGTAAGATTGTAAATCAAGTGACACTCTTGTGGCTAAAGGATACAAGTCCAGTTTAAGTCAATGCCCCAAAATTAACTTGAAAATTAAAGAAATATAGAAGATTCCTTATTCTTCAGCTATAGGGAGTCTGATGTATGCTCAGGTTTGTATGCGTCCGGATATATCCCACATTGTCGGGATGCTAGTGAGATATTTAAGTAACCCGGGAATTGATCATTGTAAAGCAGCAAAATGGGTCATGCAGTATTTACAGAGAACAAAGGACTAAATGCTCACATACAGGAGATCAGATCAGTTGGAGATCTTCGATTATTTTGATTTCATGGAATGCCAAGATGGTAGGAGATCCACTTCATGCTATATCTACTTGCTTGCTAGAGGTGTTATTTCCTAGAAGAGTGATAAGTAGACACTCAAAACTACTTCCACCATGACGCTGAGTTTGTAGCATGTTATGAGGCATCAAATCATGGAATATGGCTGTGAAATTTTGTCACTGGGTTGCCCATTTTGGACAGTATAAAAAGACCACTTAAGTTATTTTGTGACAATAAATCAGCAGTGCTATATTCCATTAACAACAAGAGCTTGACAAAGTCAAAATATATAAAAATCAAGTTCGGCTATTAAAGAAAGAGTTCAGAGTGGACAACTGTCAATAAAGCATATCGGGGCAAACTCCATGGTTACGGATCCACTTACTAAGAGATTGATAACCAAGATCTTTCGTGAGTACACTGCTCATATGAGTGTAATATTTCTTGAAGATGTATAGTTTCAATGCGAGTTTGTATTTCTGTGCTTTTCATATTAGACACATGTACTATTATCTTGAATATGGTTTATGGTTAAAGTTACTTTTGATTATAAAGTTTTTGGTTTATTATCTCTGAACTCATTTGAAAATGATCTCACTAAGGTATTAAGATGGACCGGTTGGAAATAGATATGTTAAGATCATATTACATATAATTTCATGCTACACTCCATGCTTGATTCATGTCATTCAATTTTGTTTATAAACGTCACCGTTAATGAGATTAGTTACGATATAAGTAGCGAAAACCACTTTGATCATATGTTGATATGATTGATGGACCAGATTGTTTGGGAATGAATTTGGTAATGATAGCAAAATTCTGAGTACCTATAAGGTTATGTTTAATACACAAACATAAGATAACACATATAATCCAAGTGGGAAATTGTAAAGATTTTAATCGAACACATGGGCTTATATGTGAAATATTGTGTATTAAATTAAAGACTATCAATTTTAGTTAAGCTTGTTTAAAGTGATCTAATAAGGTTTCGGTATTTTGAAATTTGAAACATCCAATTAAAGTATGAGCATTTATGTGTAGAAACCAGACATGTTCCTAATTTCATGATGGACCGAATTAGGTTAATGGACCGTTAGTATATATACGGTTATTGTCTCCAAATCACACGTGAATTGTTCATTTTAGTCCTACTCCCATCATCAGAGAGAAATAAAGAATTACGTATTGATCTGGAAGACTAAAATTCCACGATTTATTCATTACATTAATCATGTTTGATTCATGTACGCTTCCGTTTCGATTTACATATTCTTGACCATCCAACATGCACGATCGTTACAGTAAATTGTTTTTCCCAACAATTGCGTACTTTCTTCGTCCTCATCCCATTGCCATCCTTGACTTTCCTGCCTTCCAAAGTATTAAAAAATATATATACAAGTCTTAAATTCTACATAAACGAAATAATTTTCAATTACTTACAATAAACACAGTTCCAAACATATTTTACAACAATTTTTTCACCAAAAAATTCCTGAAAATAATAAAATAAATCCATGACTCTCATTTTTACCCCAAATTTGATATTGCTAATTTTCAAAGTGGAGCCCCCCACAAAACCTCAGCAGCAATGGTGGCTGCTTCAGCCTCAGAAACACATCCCTCTTTTAATTTCTCCAGTATTTCTTGCTTAAAATTTCTCCTCTCTCTTTGCCTTAGCCCTTCCCCATTCTCTATTTCGATTGTAAATTTCACTACACATCCTGCAAATTGATTACTTTCCGACCTCTGCAATTCCACCAGTTTATTGATCAAACCTGCATTCAGCATTGCTTGAACAGACTCTTTTCTTCCAAAATACCCGATTTCAAGTACGCAGTTGAATGCCATTAATCGCATTTCGAAATCATCAGAATATTGTAATAAGTCAACAATCTTTGAAATTCCACTGCATAATTCAAGTTCATCGACTAAAGGGCTCTTGATCGCCTTTATGAGAGAGCAAAGAACTTGTAGAGAAGAAATAGAAGCCATTGATACTAAAGATTTGACAGTTTTTCCGATTAATACAAGGCCCACGAATACGTCTTTGTTGAAAAGAACAAGTTCTTCGATGGCTATGGCGGATTTTTCACGAACCCTTGTGGAAAAAACTGGATTGCATAAAATCCTTTCGAGGTTTGAGAAAATCCCAGATTTTAATAGCAAATCTTGGAGGTTTATATCGAAGCCCTTTGAAAGAATTTCCCGGAATGAATCCATTTTTTGCAGTAGAATTTCTTCATCTGATGATGCTTTTGAATAATGAATTCGGTACAGTGTTTTTGTCAAATTGAATATTGTTTCACGATCTATCCATGCCTGTAGTTCAGACTCAATCAAGCTCGAAACTCGGGAGAGTTCGTGGAACCTGACCCGCCGAGTCACGAACGATCTGATACCCCCACCGGGCTTCGAATCCAGGACATCCTGGATTAACTCATTTAAGTCGGAGAGGTGTTGATTAACAGAAGAGAGATGTGGGTCTGCGGAGAAAACTGATTCAGGCTTTGTTTGCAGCTCCATTAACGTTTTGATGTGCGAGTTGCAGTCGACGGAGTTTTTGGATTGTAATTCTTTAGAAACTTTCTTGATAGCTTCTAAAATCTTCAACACTTGCTGTACCTGGTTCTCTTCCTTTCCTCCGGCGCCGGCTGTGGCGCTCGCTGTTTTTGTTTCATCCATGAAATTGCCAAATTATGCGTAGAGACATAGAGAAATATGTATATATAGAGACCAACATCGGCTAGCCCTCAAAATTGAAGAATGTTGACCAAGTAATAAGCAGCCATTGGCAATTTATAAGTCTTAGGTAAACGCTACACGTATAAAACATATTATTATTAAATAATAAAAAGAGAGAAATATGTTGTGAGCATATTCGAATTAATTTGATCATTTGCTATTATTTAGGATTTTGTCACCTAAAACACGTTTTGGATGAAAAATGTTTTCTTGTACCCCACACAACCTAAAAATATAAAGTTCGATTTGACCGTAAAATACATGAAAAGGTGGTCGGAGGCGTTTTAGGAATCAGAGCATCAATTCGAAAAGAAAAAATGGTCGAGGATTGAATTAGGGTCAAATCAAAATTCCGATTATAAGGATGGTAACGGGCCGGGTATATGACGGATCGATCATTCACAGCCTCCCGCCCTGTCTCATATTTTTTGTTATCTTGTTCAATCCTTATACCTGATTAAAGCGAAACAATGAGGGTTTCCTATCCCGTTTATCGCCCAATTTATTATTTATTTTATTTATATCTTTAGTTATTGGATATTATTACATTTTTTTTTCAATTTGTTGTTCTTTTTAAAAATGATGATAAATTTTTCTTTTTGTTTGATAAAAAAAATTTGAAATTAATTTTAAATGGGATGGGAAGCGGAGTGGGACCATATTTCTCGTACCCGTCCTGTATCCGCTCAGAAGCAATGACCCCTGCTCCCTTCCTATTTACTCGATTAGGCCAGTAATTCCCGCCCCATTCAGGACGGGCCTACAAGTATCAGGTTGAACGAATTTTTTTATCATTCATACCTGATGATTTTTTTAGAAAATATATTTACAAAAAATCTAAAGAATTAATTTTTGGATGATTTTCATTATTTAAACTGGTGAAATCGGAAATAGGTCAACGGTTTTTATTAAATTAGATGGGTCCACGAGTTTTTGTGCTATCTTTCAAAAGGCGGATTTGGTTTGCATAGCGGCCCTTTCTTTGGGTTCAGTTGCACTTTCCGAACTGGTTGTGCCAGGCTGATTCTAATTACATTGATCCGAGGTCGCGTGAACTATGACCCTTAAATTTGGGTTTCTGGATATCATAAAGAAAATAAGTGAAATAGAAAGAATAATTCTCCAAGTACAGGAAATATTGCCAGAATTCCTGCAAAAATTTGAATTGGAAAATCTTGCCCGTGTATCTGAGTTTTTCCCTCCTGACTATTTCAATTCATTCCATACATTTCAAATTTTTGTATGCATTCTATGAAATTTATCTGTACTTATAACATTGTTCAAATAGAAAATGTCAAGCAATGGATCTTATCTCACCCATGCAAGTGTAATACGAAAATTCAACAAATAAAAAAGTCAACTTAAGTTGGTTCTAACTTGTAATATACGCATGAATTGCATGAAACTTTCAAAATGTCAATTCTGAGGTGCTATTACTTTCACTGAATATTTTATTTATGATTGGTAGGGTGAATATATTCACACGTAATAGTATTAAATTGAAGAAAGATTTTAATGTACAAATCTTATATTGCATGTTTAACTCGATGGGAACTAGACATAATGTCACTTAAAATAGGGACGGACCCAGTGTTATAGTTCGGGGGAGGGGGCATGACAGAATTACGTAAAAATAATTTCGAATTAGACTTATTTTGTTGAATTCGGGAACTTGTGACATTGGTTGGCAATTGGAGTGCTAGTGTCAAGTGATGGTTCAGGTCCAATCATTAATACAATTAATGAATGAATGAGTTTGAAGAGGATAATGTTAAAATGTAACATAAATTAATATGGTACTCTTTTAAAATTTTAATATGCGTAGATTTAGAAATATATAAGAATGATGAATGAAAATAGTTGTTCCCTTATTTTATTTAATATTCTGAGTATAATTAATTAATTAAGTTTGAACAATAAATTTGAGTGATAAACAAATCATAAAGGGTTGTGGTAGTGAGTGTATTGTAAAGGTTAACGCAGAGCTAACAACAATTGATCAAACTCGAATTTGTTTTGTTTATCGAAAATATTTATAATGTAAATATAAACTGTCCTAATGCTATGCAGTTATATATTAAGAATACTCATGTTAGACCTAAACTTGTGTAGAAGCAATATATAAAAATTTATTTACAAAAGTTTAATATATACAAGAATTGTGATGAAGATGTCTCTATAGAACTTTATCTCTAACACATCCTTTTGCAAGATAGGCATTTAATGACCCCAATCTTGGACCATTATGGCTGAAATGGAGATGCAGACAGAGGAACGATGAGTGAAAATATCAATTCATCAGCATAAGCAACATTTGAGACACGAGCTGTCTTTGATTTAACCTTATCCCGAACAAAATGAGCATTAACCTCAACATTCTTCATCTTGAAATGAAATCCCCGATTAGAGCAAAGATATATGGTATACACATTATCATTGCGCCAAGCCGCTGCCTACAAGTGCCTAAGTGTCGCACTGTTTGCCCTAAGGTTGCACAGTTTTAGCCCGTTAAAAGTCCAGAAAGACTCCAAATTCGGGAAACACAAGTGGAGAATTATAAATAGAAGAAATGAAGCACTCTTAGGGGGTTCCACACATTGAGAGACGCAAGATACAACTTGAGAATTCGAGAAAAAATCAAAAGGGAGAAAAAAAAGAAATCAAGAGCTAGGGTTTAGAATCAAGATTGGAGGCAAGAAGAGAAACTTGATGCAAAATTAATCTGATTCTCCACATATTTATTCAAAATCCCGTGATGTGCTCAATGCAAATCTTTTATTTTTCTTCCATTATTATGATTAGCTAAGTTTCTATTAGGGTAAATAATGTAATCTTTTGAGACCTTTATTTCTTTTATTCAAAATTCAAGTTCTTTCATTATTTATGTGTTCATTTTAATTATGAAAATTCAAGTTCTTTCATTATTTATGTGTTCATTTTAATTACTTACTTAATGCTTTGAATTATTTGATCACTAATTCAATGATTTTTTGAATCTTTTACGAATCGAGCGGTGAGTTTTAAATTTAGACCACATATTAAAATTCGATAATTTAGTATAATGTGTAAAGATACATATACTATTATTGTGGTCTTATATGAATTCTTAGAACTTGTTGTATATGTGGCTCATTGACGCCGGACAGAATAGTGATTATTCTGCAGGCTAGTTCTACCAGCAAATTCACAGAAAAGAATACAAGATTAATGCCAAAAAAATACAGAGAAAACGTCTCTGAAATTTAGAGAATTTTATTATATCACGCAAATAATCAAAATAAGTCCATAAGCCGGACTTTATAGCAAAAATTCAAATTTTACCAAAAATAGCAAAATTCTATAAATCATGCCAAACGAAATATGGAATAAAATAAGTAGTCCGTGAAAAATCTAGCCCAAATCGGGTTAAAAATAATCTCCTAACATGCAATCTAAATAATACAAAAAAATAGTAAAATTTAACTAAAAATAGCAATTCGTAAGGGAAAACAACGAAATTTGAGGATGAAAATGACACACACCAAGCAAAGCTCAGTAGCCACGACTTGTGCGCCGAAACAAACTTTTCGGATTGTGGTTATAATCGCGATTCTGATAACAAGTTATGGCCAAATTACCGAAACATGACTCAATTATCAAAGTTACGCGATCACTTGGCATCCTTGCGCCGATCTGCTAACTCGTGATACCTTAGAACCATTAACATGTTATCGACAACTCAGCAACTGACTCGAACCCTCCCGTATCAGTCACCTCGGGTTGAAAAGAACTCCTCCTTGAGTTCGGGGTAGTGTCATCAGAATCCATAAAATAAGGATTTAGGTATTTCACATTAAAGACATTAGAAGTCCTCAAGTGACTTGAAAGATGCAACCTGTAAGCATTATCGTTGATCTTCTGTAGTACCTCACAAGGCCCAATCTTCCGGTCCTTAATCTTATTATACTCACCAATAGGAAAACGATCACGCGTTAAAACAGCCCAGACAAAATCACCAACATCAAAAAGAACCGACAACGATGACTGTCAACCCGAGCTTTGTACTTGGTATTGTTCTCATGAATTGCCAACTTCACTTGCTCATGGACACCCCGAAGATGCTCTGCCATCTCATTTTCCTTAAGACTGAAACGTCCTACGCGTGGGATAGGACCAAATCCAACACCCCAGATGGGTTCTGACCATAGACAATCTGAAATGGACTGAAGCCAGTGGTTCTGTTTGTTGTCCTGTTATAGGCAAATTTTGCTTGAGGTAATGCTAAATCCCACTGCTTCAGCTTAGTTCCCGCCAAACATCTTAAAAGGTTACCCAAACTCCGTTTACTATTTCAATCTGACCATCTGTTTGAGGGTGATAAGCGCTGCCAAAATTCAGTTGTGTCCCCGGTCGTCCGGACAAACTCTTCCAGTAATGACTGATGAACTTGTTATCACGATCTGAAGTGATAGATCGAGGAATACCACATAGACGCACAATCTTCCGAAAATAAAGGTGGACAATCTGAGTAGCATCCATAGTCTTCATGCAAGCTATAAAATGGGTCATCTTCGAAAAATCTATCAACCACAACAAGGATAGGATCTGCGGCCTTTTGGGTACGGGGTAAACCCAACACAAAATCGATGTGACATCGAAACAAGGAACTTCAGGAACATGTAAGAGAGTGTACAAGCTCGCATTGGTGAGAACTCTTTTAGACCGCTGACAAACATAACAACGGTTTACATAATGCGCAACATCACTGGTCAACTTGGGCCAATAACAGTCAGAATAGATAAGGGCCAATGTCTTATCTCGGCCAAAGTGCCCCTCATTGTGAAGTTCACTAATAATTTGCTGCCTCAATGAACAATCGGGAATGCACATCTGTAATCCACGAAAGAGATTGCCATTACGCAAAACAAAATCATGACGGTGACCGTTAGTTACCTCTTGAAATATACTACCGAAGGAAGGATCATCTGCATACATATCCGGAAAAATCTCAAAGCTTGTAACTCTGGTACTAGTAGTGGTGAGGAGCATAGTACGACGGCTCAATGCATCTGCGATGCAATTTAGGCTCCCTGCTTGGTACCTGAGTGTAAAGGTGAACTCCTGGAAGTACGTCACCCACTTGGCGTGTCGTCTACTTAGCTTATGTTGACCATTAATGTACTTCAGGGCCTCATGATCAGTAAATAGAATAAACTCTCTCTGTACCAGATAGTGACGCCAATGTTTTAGGGATTGAACAATGGCATAGAACTCTAGGTCATAGGTGGAATAGTTTTTCTTGAATTCCGAGAGGTTCTCACTGAAGAAAGCAATTGGCCGCCATAACTGACTCAGAACACCTCCAATGCCAACGCCTAATGCATCACAATTGACCTCGAACACCTTGTCAAAATCAGGGAGTGCCAAGACTGGTGCTTCGGTCATCTTCTTTTTGACTAACTGAAAACTGGCTTTGCTTCCTCAGACCATGTGAAATCATGACCTTTAAGATATTATGTGATAGGAGCAATCAAAGTGGTGAAGTTTCTGATGAACCGCCGATAGAATGATGTTAACCCATGGAAGCTCCTAACATCGTACAAGTTTCTAGGTTTTGGCCATTCCAAGACTGCGTCTTTGACTGATCTGCGTGAACACCATCAGTAGATACAACAAAACCAAGGAAAGCTATAGAAGTAATTAAAAAAGAAACACTTCTTCTGATTAACAAATAAGCATTCCCTTTTCAGCATCTTAAAAATAGCTCGAAGATGATCAAAGTGTGAGGCCCGCATCGGACTATAAGTGAAGATATCGTCGAAATAAACTACGACGAATTTTCCCATAAAAGGTCACAAATCCTGGTGCATAAATCGCACGAACGTACTGGGAGCATTGGATATCCTAAAAGGCATGACCATCCACTCATATAAACTGTGTTGCGTTTTAAAAGCTGTCTTCTATTCATCTCTAGGCCTTATTCTGATATGGTGGTATCCACTTTTCAGGTCAATCTTTGAGAAGATCGTAGAGCCAGATAGTTGATCCAACATATTATCCAGATGGGGAATTGAAAACCTGTACTTCACAGTAATTTTATTTATCGCTCGACTGTCAACACACATACGCCATGAACCATCTTTTTTGAGCACAAGCAACGTATGGATAGCACAAGGGCTCATACTTTCACGAATATAACCTCTCTCCAATAGCTCCACCACTTGCCACTGTAACTCTTCAGCCTCCTTAGGACTGAGGTGATATGCAGGTCGATTAGGCAAGCTCTATCCTGGAACAAGCTCAATCAGATGCTGAATATCCCTCATAGGCGGTAGTCCAAGAGGAAGGTCCTTTAGCATAAGGTCAGCGAATTCTGCTAGTAGTTGCTGCACCTCTACTGGTAACTCAGATTCCACTAACATCACTACATTATCCCTGCAAAGTAGTAGAGCATATACGACATCCCATTGCTCAACCTCTTCTAAAAATCTAGACATAGAAAGTAGATTAGTATTGTTGACTACCAGAATAGGAGAGGGCCCTTCACGCCGGGGTACCAACACAATTTTTTCCCCTTGATGCTAAGTGAGTATGTATTCTTCCTTCCATCATGGATAACACTACGATCATACTGTCGGCCTACCCAACAATACTCGACATGCATCCATTGACACAATATCACACCAAACATTATCAAAATATTTGCTACCAATTGAAAATGAGACGAGACATCGCCTATCTACGGTCACCTCGCTACCACTATTCAACCACGACAACTTGTATGCTTTGGGATGACGATCAGTTTTTAACTGCAATTTCTGGACAGCCTCATCGGACATTACATTCTCACAACTGCCACTGTCAATGATCATTTTGCAGACTTTATCAGCAACTGTACAGATCGTGTGGAAAATATTAGTTCTCAACCAATCGTCTCCTGAATCGCCCCTGGGAATCAGTAAACTCTTACGAACGACCAAAGTCTCATGGCCATCTCCATACAGCACATCATCAATGTCGTCATCATCATACACAGCCTCCCCAATCTCCTCAGTCTCATTTACCACGTCCTCCTCAATCAATAATTTTTCCCCTTTTGACTAGCAGGCTTCCTGCAATCAGTAGTCCTATGCCCTTGTTCACCACAATAAAAACACTTAATAGAAGGATTAGAATTACCCTGCGGTATCTGTTGGACAGGATGGGAATCCTGAGGACGAACTGGTCAATTATTCTGATCGTTCCTGAGCACTGGCCTCTGTTATGCTATTTTTCAACAGCAAGTGCACGCTGATATGCTTCTGAAACTGTCCACAGTGAGTGAAGGCTGAGGACATCTTGCAGGGGTTGGCGCAACCCTCCCAAGTACTGTGCCACCATCTATTCCTTCGTCTCAGATAAGTGATTCCAGGCGACCAACTGGTAAAAATCCTCTGTGTAATCATCGATTGATCTCAAACCCTGCCTCAACGTATGAAGTCGCTGAAATAAGGTTTGAGTATAACCGAAGTGAAGAAAGTGACCCTTTATCTTTTTCTTTATCTTCTCCCAATCAGCGATCTTGGGTTTGCCCTGCCTATCCCATAAATGCCTCAATTGTTCCCACCATGTAGACGCCCTGCCCTTGAGTTTGATGGCAACCAATTTTACCTTCACACAATTCGGCACTTCTTTGTAGTCAAAGACACGTTCCACTTCATTTATCCAGTCGATAAATCCCTCAGCCTGTAACGTACCAAAAAATTCGGGCAGATCCATGCGAAAATTAAGATCCCTATAACGCTCCTCCTGACCACGGTGCTCCCGAAATAGATCAAGTTGGTGGTATGGATTTTCAAAAATAGCAGAATCAGACTCGGGGCCAGTCCTCCAAATCGCACGCCGCGATGCGCTGGGTTAACTCTGCAAATCTTCAATCGTAGCATCCTGAATATTACGATCATGGTGTTGGACTTCCTCAATCGAAACCTGCCCACGTCGACCACGACCTCCAGTCATTGAAACTGATGAAATCTCACCAGGAAGAAGATGTTGAAGCTCTGATACCAACTGATGCCGAGCAGAATAATGATTATTTTGTAGGCTAGTTCTACCAGCAAATTCATAGGGAAGAATACAAGATTAACGCCAAAAAAAATGGAGAAACCGTTTCTGAAATTCAGAGAATTTTAATATATCATGCAAATAATCAAAATAAGTCCACAAGTTGGACTTTATAGCAAAAAATCGAATTTTACCAAAAATGGCAAAATTTCAAAAATCACGCCAAACGAAAATATGGAATAAAATAAGTCGTCTACGAAAAATTTAGCCCAAATCGGATTAAAAATCATCTCCTAACATGCAATCTAAATATTATCGAAAATAGAAAAATTTAACTAAAAATAACAATTCGGAAGGGAAAACAGCAGAATTTGAGTGCGCCGAAACAAGCTTTTCGGATTGTGGTCATAATCGCGATTCTAATAACCGTAGCCAAAGTTATGGCCAAATTATCGAAACATGACTCAATTACCAAAGTTAGCGATCACTTGCGACCCTTGCGCCGATCTGCTAACTTGTGATACCTTAGAGCCATTAACTTGTTATCTAACTTAAACCCTTCCGCATCACTCATATAGAGTGAAACACAAGTTTAGTATATCAAAATGGATGATGTCGGAGCGGAGCGCACCAAACCGAACGGAATGGAGTAGAGCGACGGCATCGGCCTTGTGGGTTTAATTCACTGTTTGTTTGTCAGGGACGCTGAATAGGTTGGGGTGCTGGGACAACGCCCTAGCAGTACAGTATATGTGTATTTTTTTGTATGGGCCCTATAGTCTTGTATGAGCTTGGGATATAGTTAGTATAAATATTGATGATGTAACCATATTATTTATACTGAATAAAAATCTCCGCTTCGCTCCTTGTGGACGTAGGCATATCGCCAAACCACATTAAATATTTGTGTTGATTTCTCTATTTCACTTATCTATTATTTTTGCGTTTAAAATCCAATAGAACTAATATTTCATTTAACTAAACTTGATTCGCATAAATATATGTGATTAAATTAGTTGAATAGATTCAATAAGAACTCGAGAGAGGAAAATTGAATACAATACAATAGTTCGATTGAATACTATATTATGTTATGAATCTTGAATTAAGACTTAAATGTGATCAATAGATGAAATTATTTAGCCGTGATATCTCATTCATATTTAATGCATCCAATGATTTTCAAGTAGTTATATAAAAAATTACAACACATCACAACTCTTTGTTTGTTTTTGTCAAATAATGGTTAAAAATAGCAAATTAGGCATTAAGGTTTAGTCCTTGCGGGAACGACAATCCGGACTCAAAGGTTTTCTATATTACTTGTTACGATATCGTACACTTGCGATATAAAAAATGCAACAGACACCATTGTAAGATAAATTTTCATCTATATAACCCATATTGATTACAAGATATGAGGAAGCGTCAATCTCGATTTAATCAATCATTTCACTAGTTATGCTCTTATGTTGATTTAAACAAGAATAATGCTATATATACATCTTGCATAACAATTTGGTTGACATTCCCCCTTATCTGGAGAAAATCTATGCAGTGATGTAATGGTTGGGTTCAAAATCAAGAGTGTAGATGTTGTCACGTGGAAGAATATAAATAAAGGAGTAAGTAAGGGAGAGTAAAACGTAGCAGTGTTTAAACAATTTGTAATTGAAGCCCCTGTTTGGCTCCCATTAAATTAAATTACATTACATTAAATTTTTCTCTCTCTTTATTACAACCACACATTTATCAAATAAAATAATATTACACACAAATCTAAAATTTTTCATTACTTTTTCACCACACATTCTTCCATCAATCACTATTCCAAAAATTTTCAACTATCAAAAATGCCAAATAATGGGAGCCAAACACTTTTCGCTTATAACTCTACCTTGGCCAAGGAGTTTTAGAGCCTGTCTGGAGCTGATTAAAATGGATACAAAAATTGATTTTTGGTCCGTTATGCATCAATTCAGCCTGTCTTCAGCCTGCAAATGTTGACTTCTATTTCTCACATGCGGGCTCCACATTGAAAAGCAACGGTATAAAAATCAATTTCTTTCCTCAAGAAATTTCCACCAGACACAGTCTTAGTATCTACCTAAATCGAGAAACACGTGTTATAATGTCTTATTACATAAGAGCAATGAATTGGTATTGCAATTGAAAGGTGAAAGGCGAAAGGATACTTGGCAATAGAATATTTTATTTCTGAAATTGAATTGTAATTCAGTATGCACCAAAAATAATAATAAAAAAAAAAAAAAGCGAGATTAACATTTTTTATTGGACTGATCTTCATGTTTATCAGAATTATAATTGGGTTCCAGAGGTTCCTGAAAACTTGAAACCATTTGGTGCATGTATGGTTCTTTGTTGTCACTTGCAAATTTTTTCTGATAAGGGAAGCCTAGAAGTTGGCTTCGAAATGGTCATCAACCAGCATCTAAAGCAAGAAACCAACCGACCGGGTGGGTGCGTAAATATTTCTGAAACTTCAGTTCGATGAACATGTGACAAACTTATAACTTGCTCTATGATCGATGCTTAAACTGATTGATGAAAGTATGACTAAAGTTTCTGAACAATTAGTTAGAATGAAGAAGGATATTGAAGTTTTAGTCTTGCTGAAGAACTCCAGGAAACCCACTCTCCATCTTGAGTTCTGCTTTGATATATGTATACTGAATAACTTATGTGACAAACTTACCCACTCTTGTAGATTCAACCACACATTTCGCCTCCAATTAGAACAAAATCCATACAAAAGGTTATTTCGACATCAACAAAGGATCCACAATTTTGGCTTAGTTTTGCCCACCTTTCACACCCCAAAGTGCCCCTAACTCCACTGCCAAACAAGATTCCAAAACCAAAGAAAATTTGATCATTGAAACCAGGAAGACGACAAGGGACTCATTCATGTTAAATGTTTGGGCTGCATCACTATTTTACTTGGTGTTGGGCCGCCTTATTTTCGAAAGGGAAAATTAGGCTTAGTACCCTTTTTTTTAGGTGTTTTTTATTACAAAAAAGCTATTGGTACAATCATTAGTGGGTTACAACACTTACAACACACTCACATTAGTAAAAACACGTTTCTGTTTACACATTTTTGCCTTTGATTCTTGTTTTGATCTACCATCCACGTGCCTCACTATTGACCTTGGATTGCGTTTGTTGATTTGAATTGATACTAATAATTGGCCTTTTTCGTCTCCTTCGTTCTGGATGGTTTCTCTAAAATCTATAGCTGTGATCTTGTTTACTCTCTGTTCTTTTAGTAAGAGCGATGGTTGTTTTGTATGTTCTTGATGAGATTGTGAGTGTTGGTTACTAATTTGTAAATAGAGAGACTAGAGAGAACTTTTGTTGATTTCTTCATACATTTTTACCATTTCTTGGTTGAAATTAGTGGTTTTGGAATAATATCTCTTAGCATATGCTTAACGGGTAATTAGGTCTTACGATTGAACATCTGGATCCTTTCAAGGCAAAACAATTCTTGTGTTCTTGCGTTTTAAGTTTTTGTGTTTCTTTTACAATTTGTTACAATTTTTTTTTTTTTTTTTAACGATCAAAAAGTTTTCTCAACGTCCTGGGACTTACAATTCACAAAGAACGAAGGAAGAATCAAGAAGAAACAAGCAACAATCCGTGGGGATACAGTGGATATAGAGTATAATTTGTGGGGTGGAGATATATGTACAATAGATTTGATCTACAACTACATACTGTAGTTATTTTATTTTATTTTTATTTCATGACATATTTTAGAGAGATTTCTTACACTTCTTTTTGTAGAAAAATGTGGTGTTAATGTGCTTAATATATATGGTATGCCGCTATTCATTTATATATATTGGATCAATAGTGTAAAATTTTGATTCTCAAACTGGCTACTTTGCATCGCACTTAATATATATTTACACTAAATTCAATTTAATTTACTAATATGCTTGCAAATTTATGTTGAATTATTCCTTTCTGAAAGCATTGCTGGCTGCAAAGATTATGCATTCTTGATTTGGCTTAGCTGTTTTAGTTTTATCTAATTGATATTCCAATCTTTTACAGTTTTTTTTTTTTTGTGCATAAATTTAAGAGATTAATTGATTGTTTGGTATATCCTAATTTAATATTATAAAATGACTATTTATTGTTGACGATAGAATTCGAATCAATAAATTCCTCCAACCTAACCAAGATTTTCGCCTTTTAAACCCATTACTTTTAATGTTCAAATTAGAGTAAGAGAAGAAGTGACTACTTGGGAGGAGGATATTTGAATTTGCATGCTTCTTTTTTCTTAGGCTGGAGTATCTATAAATTTTCTTCAGGGCCTTGGGGGTAATTCACTCATTTTGGCTGAATGTTGGGTCCTTGGTTTAACATTTACGACGGTTAATGTGTTAGAAATTAACTAGTGACACTGTCATTGAGATAGTCATCCATGTAAGATCTTTATTATGGGCAATCCAATGTTTTTTTTCTCACAACATGACATCCAAGTATTCATTCTACCTTTTAGTAAGTGATGAGATCAACTACATTCTTCTTAGGAAAGAAATATCATACTAGATAGTATCACATTATTGCTTATGCCTGAAATTATTTAAGATTAAGTTGTTTTTAGCTTGCATCTCACTATCACAACTCTAATATATTCAAACTATCATTAAATTGCAATAGAATAGTTGACGTTTCATATATATGGAAATGCATTAGTCAAATAAAGTGTTGACACCCTTTTAACTATTATACTTAGGGCATCTCACTAACACTATTCAAGTGGATCGTTTGCCAATTGGTGCATATTTTCATAATTGCAAGGATGATACGTTAGTTCTTGTCCATCGGAGCCATTTCCACATTCATTCTCAATTTCATTTTGAAATCCAAGAAATTGTAATCTTCAAAGAATGAACTTCCCACGTTTTCATCCAAGATGTAGCCCTCACAACCCTCAAATCCAACCATGAGTGCAATATGTTGCACTACAATTTCCTTTTCTTCTTTAATCGTTGCTAATTGGTGAATAAATTAAGGGTATTTCCACTTGTACATCAAGTGATGTACATCAGGGGTTCCACCCCCCTCACATGGGAGGTGGGATCCACTGAAATAATATTTTTTATTCGAGTGCACCCTACCTCACATGTGAGGGGGTGTAACCCTGATGTAGATTATGATGTACAACTAGCATTGCCCATAAATTAAAAGCCCATTTGGTATGGCATTTGAAAAGTCAAATGAAGATTTTGAGATTCAAAAGCAGCTTTTAGACCCGTTTGACTAATTTTATGAAAGTGTTTTTTTTAGTTAGAAGAGCTTTTATAGAAAATTTATCAAATGTGATTTCCTTTAAAAGCAATTATGTGATAGGAAGTGTTTTTAAAAATTAATTTTCAAACAAAAAATAATGTATCTTCCTTTAAAAACTTTTCTACAAGAAGTAAATTAAGGCTCTGTTTGATTCGCGTAATTTTTCATGGAAGTAGGAAAATATTTTCCTACTTCCACTTTTTGATTGTTTGATATGCGAAATTTTCCATGGAAAATGTTTTCCTCCCTTTTTCTAGGTACAACCCTTTGATGCACAAATGGTGGAAAATGTTTTTTCACCTATTAGGTGAAAAAATATTTTCCAGCTTTTTTTTTTTTCAATGGGAACAAATTCTAGATACAATGGTAAAAAAAATTTTCACTTTTATTGACAACTTCCATGCAAAACAAAGTCAAACGAAGAATATTCGGTATGGTAAATTTTTTTTTTTCAAATTTTTTTTTCAAATTTTTTTTTTTTTTTTTGTTTACAATTGGAACACATTTTAGACCCAATGGTAGAAAAAATTATCACTTTAATAGACAAATTCCATAAAAAACGAAGCCAAATGGACACCAAACTTTCAACATTTTCCATGGAAAATTATACCAATCAAACACAATTAATTACAATTCTCAGTAAAACATTTTCTAAGAAAATCAATTCCCTGTAAAACATTTTCTTTCCACCCATTTTCCACCATTGCAATCAAACGGACCCTAAAAGTAAAAGTAAAAACAAAATCATGTCAAACTAGAAATAATTCAAAGGGACTAGAAGAGCTTAGGCAATTGAGCTCATATGGGTCGCCATAAGCACTCCTCGTGTAAGGCCACCTGCCTTGGACCTCATGATATAAAGGGCCTCAAAATTTTGAAAGCCCAAAAAGTTTATTTATTTGTGAAATTTTCTTACAAATATATGTAGCAGTGCAAATAATGTAGGTGTCTCCTTACCCATGTATTTTAATTCATGTTTTGATTGTTGCTTCCGAAATTTTTATTTTTAAATATAGAATATTTTAGACAATAAAAGTAGTTACCATTCTAATACCTTAATGGTTTCCTAAAATCCTTTATATTCTATTTCTTGAACATAAAAAATAATTCTTCAACGAAATAAACTGTGTACTATAGGTATAATGTCCCTCATCACGAGAAATTATTTCATTTGATCATGTCTGATGCTAATACGCTTGTAAAAAAAAAAAAAAAAATTACATGTAGGGCCTCAAAAATTTCAAGGTCGGCCCTGGCCAAAATGTGCTTGGATGTTAAAATTCTCAATCAGCTTGGGAACTGAAATCTGCATAGTAGCCTTATCTTTATCTAAGAAATCCTCAGCTAGAGCAAGCCTCAATTGTGTACCCATTTTAACCTCTTTTTTGGAGTGTCGTTGATTGAATTTCAACAATGAATTAGTTCAATTTTAATCTAAGTCAAAGTCACAATTAATTTTAACCACACATTTTATAGGACCCACAATTTTTCAACTATACATTTCATCAATTTTTATCAAAATCTACTAAAAATCTTATTTTAATCTCCACCAAACAAGGTCTTAATGTTTTACATGCCTTTTGATTTCAATCAAATCTTCCCATCTATTTTTGGGTAAACGTGTACTAACTGCAACATATCTTGTAAATAGAGGAAGAAATACCCGTACGTGTTACTTTTTATTTGAATTCGTTCTTAGTCACATTTCTCTTGGCTCATTGTATCCCTTCTCTATGATCTTCCATAGGTCTTGTGACCCGGGCAACACCTTGATTTTAAAGCTCCATTTGTCATAGTTACTCTTGTTAAGTGATTAACTTCAAAAGAACCATGCCATTAGCTATATTCTTCGAAGACTCTTGTGCCTCTGATACCATTTTGTTAGGAAGACGGCAATATTTGTTACTATTTTCGCAGAATGTCTAGCGGAAGAGGCTAGAACAAACAGCTTATTTCAAATAATCACTTAATTGACTACTTGGCTTGTTACAAAAACACAAGAGAGCATCTATATTTATGGTGCTTAATGAACTCCTTTCACATAATCTTCCAACAACTTTATTGAATGCATTGTTTGATTACTTACTAACATTCACTAAATACTCGACTGCTAGTAGACAATTATAAATAATAGCTTATTCTACGACCAAGACGATTTTAGAGCATAAACTATTGGACTCACTTAATTAACAAACACTAGACAAACAATTAACTATCTAATCAAGTTTATTTCTCAACGTGCAACTTGTTTGTACGTGACGTAACTTCTTTGTTGGTCTAAGAGTTTTATCTTAATTAAAATTTAACATTTCTTCTAAAAACCTAATATTTGATTTTTGAGTTTAATCTTAATTCAACTAAGGCTCTGTTTGATTGCCACATTTTCATGGAAATTGTCACATCCTAAGAAAACGAATTCCACTTTGATAGTTTGGTGAGTTTTTATTTTCCAACTAACATGGATTTGGAATTCCAATTCTGATTCTACTATAGTTTGGCTTATACGCTGTTGAATTATCTCTATGTGTTTTTGTTTTTTTGGCAAGTCAAAGTCTGTAATTCAATTGTATTTTCACATTAGACTTATCGCTGTGTTAAGCTTATCCTTTATTATAAAATTGTAAATGAGAATGATTTCTATCTCAATTATCTTTTCAATAAGTGTATTGGTCTTCATTGACAATTCTACAAAACCTAAGTCAAATGACCAATCAACTACCTAACACTTGGAGACTTTCCACTTACGCTAAGATAGCAATCCATATGAAATCTTCCTTATATGTCATCTAATAATTTATTCTTCTAACAATTCATATACATATTCCTTTAAATATCTTTATATTTTAGCTTGTGAGATCTACTATTTTCATTATATAAGAAAAAAAAATGCAATAGACGATTGTTTATCCGTGATTAAGATATCCTCGTCTCGTAATTAATAACAACTTGTAACAATTTAAAATTAAGTTATTTATAACCTGTATCTCAAAATCACAGCATTTTGCAATTAACAAGTTATCATAACTTAAAATTTGGACTCCGTTATACTAATTCAATGAATGCACATAATTAAGTGCTTACGTGGAAGTTATTATTATTATTATTTTTTTTTTTTTTTGAAAAATGAATTTTTTTAGAGAATCTGTGATTAAAAATTAGGAAAAATTATGGAAGAACGTGAAAATACCTTCTTCGTCTTCTTCTTCCTTTTTTTTTTTTAATTGTGTGATGAAAAATGAGTGTTGAGAAACATTTTAAAAAAATTATATCGCTTCCGCACAAACACTTAGCCCCCATTTGGGCAACCTTATTCTCTCATTAAAATGAAAAATATGACCGTTATCCATCACATCAATATTTAAATTAAAAATTTTTTATCTCTTGTTTGAGCCTCAATAACGGCTCTATTTTTCGTTTTCATTTTATAAAAAGGGAGCTCAAACAAGATTGGATCTGTCAATATAAATTCATTGATAGTAATTTCACTTGTGTCGTCTCAACTATTAGACTTAGAACGTAACATCGCCGTAACCTGCAACGAGTCTTTCGTGACAAGATTCATGTGAAACTCAAAAAAATTATATTGATGCAAGAGGAGTTCCCTATTATAAAAACAACTACTAATACAACTACAAGAATGAATTTTTATATATACATACAATTGAGTGTATGCATACATACATTTTTTTAAATTTTGATTTAGCCCCTGTTTGATCCACATTATTTTTTTCATTCTCATTCTTCTACTCATTTTCAACCACACGTTATTCAATAAAATAATATTTTACATCACATCAATAAATTTTCCTTCTTTTTCAACCACATATTCTCCATCACATCACTTCAAAAAAATGCATTCTCTCATTTTAATGTGCACCAAACGGGCTCTTAAAAAATTCTCTGTGTACAAATACTTACAATGTACGAAAGAATCAGGAAAATCCATATTAAACACAAAATCGTGCAATCTTAATAAACAATGATGGAAAATGAACTAAATTAATCACATCATTGTGTTGTCATCATACATATTATCTGGTGATGATTGTCTAGCGTACATCAAATCAGTTTACTTTTATCTCAAGATGCCTTAGGCGATTTTGCAAATACATTTCTTGAATTTATATGGTGTTCATTTTACCTATCGAAGTTGATCGATTATTTACGAACTGTGTGATGTTAATTGAGATGATTATTTTGTAGGGATATTTGACATGACTTTTGCTTTTGATGTTTCTTGATAAAATTATTTGAATTAGCATTTGAAAACTAATTTTGATAAGAATTTTCTTTTTTCAAAAAAGATTTTAAAGGAAGTTACATTCGACCAGATTCTTCCAACTAGAAGGACATTTTTATAAAATCTATTCTAACTAAAAGAACATTTTTATAGAATTATTCAAATAAGTTCAAAAACAACTTTTGAATCTCAAAATCTATTTTTAACTTCTCAAAAGTTAAGTTAAACGGACCATATATGTTGCATCATCATCAATTTTTACGTCTTTCTCAGTGCAAATTCTATTTCTTATTAATTTAGTAAAGAATTCAAGGTCCGTTTGATTGCAAGGGTGGAAAATGGGTGGAACGAAAATGAATTTCAGGGAAAGTGATTACTTAGAAATTATTTTACAGGTAATTAAAAATAAAATGTATTTGATTGGTATAATTTTTCACCTGAAATTTTTTTAAATTTTGTGTTCATTTAACTTTGTTTTATCTGGAAATTGTACATTAAAGTGATAATTTTTTCCACAATTGATTATAAAATTTGTTTCAATTGCCAAAAAGTAAAAATAAAAAAAATAAAAAATCCTTAGAACATTTTTTTAATCAAAATTTAGTGTTCGTTTCACTTTGTTTTATATGAAAATTATTCATTAAAGTGAATTTTTTTCTACAATTAGTTATAAAATTTGTTCTAATTGCAAAAAAAAAAATTAAAAAAAATTAAAAAAAATAAAAAGGTGGAATTCCATTTTCCCATCAAAATGTTGGGAAAAAGTAATTCCACAAAAACCAAGTAAATGTGCACGTGCCGGGCAAATGTGGTAAAAGGTTTTGCCAAGAAAATATTGTGCATCAAACAAGCTAAAAGGTAGGAAATTGAAAATCAATTCTTAGTTTCATGAAAAAAAATGGTAATCAAACATAGCTTTATTAATGTTCAAACATATCTGAAAGTCAAATTCACATGGTTAATAATGAAGTAGTGGCGTGTGCGTGCGTGAATATATATATATATATATATATATATATATATATATTTTTTTTTTTTTTTTTTT
>CM068708.1:43886300-44273800 GCA_035079005.1 Fraxinus americana | reverse complement strand
AGATCTTCTTGTGATGATTTGGTTGGTTTGGTAGTGAGGAGGACAGAGGATGATGGATTTGTCCTGTTTGTTCAAAAGAGACATCCACGAGCCATCGATATCCCATTCCCGAGCGGGAGGGTCACTAGGGAGTCGATCGCTGAGTACCTCCTCGTATTCCACGTCCCTATGAGTGCCATCATATGGAATGTGAGAGGTGTAGCTAGTGTAGCTACTCGTAGGCGCCTGAGGAGACTTATACAGCTTCATCAGGTATATCTTTTAGTTATTTTGGAGCCCTTTGTTCTTGAGAGGAGTTTTGATTTTATTCGTCGCTATCTGCGATTCGATACTGGAGTTCGGAATGAGTCGAATAAGATATGGGTGTTTATGGAACGTGGGGACTCACATTTGTTTACGCTTGAGCAGTGATCATCTCTCGGTTTCCTACACGTTAGAGTTGAGGGATCCCCGGCCTTGCGCGGCCCATGTTTTTACGCCGGTTTATGCCTCCGTCGGAAAAGCTTACGTTAGGAGGGACTTGTGGGCGGGTCTTCACCATATTTCCCTCTACATGGAGGATCCTTGGCTAGTTGGGGGAGACTTTAACGTTATTGTACATGATGGTGAGCGCACTGGTCACAACACTTGTGATCGGGGTTCTACTGATTTCTCTGATATGATGTTGGATTGTGGGTTGGAAGATCTTTGAAAAGTTTCTCTGGGAGTCGGTATACTTGGACTAATGGTCGGGTCATGAAGAAGAGATTGGATAGAGTTTTGATTAACTCTCTGCAGTATTTTGTCGACAGCTTTTTACCGGTGAGCAGGGCATTTGAACCGGACTTCTTCCGATCATTCTCCTTTGCTTCTTCAGTGGATATCTGACGATGATTTAGGGCCTAAGCCTTTTCGATTTCTCAACGTATGGACCAAGCACCACGAGTTCTCAGCCTTCGTCTCTCAGAAGTGGTCATTCCCTACTCATCTTACGGGGATGGGCTGGTCTTTGGGAGAAGTTCTACGAGGATGAAAGCCAGAGTCTCTGCGTTGGTGGAATCGATGTATTCGGTGATATTTTCCGGTAGTGAGGGAAGGCGAGAGAGAGGGTCGACATGGCGAGAGATAGAATTTGAGTGTGACCCTACACTTTCGGAGCATCGTGACTTATTACATAAGGCACGGGCGGATCTCGAACCGGACCTTATCTATCGAGGAGGGATTTTGGAAGCAAAGAGCTCGGGTTCACGGCGGGTGTATGAGGGGGACCACAACACCCGTTATATTCATGCAATGGTTCGAGGACGTCGGACCGGATCTCGTATCAGGAGTATCGGGACTCGAGAGCGGGAGAAGTCTTATCTTCTACCGTGGACATTCGTAGGATTCGGCTATATCTTTTTTCCAGAGTTTATTATCCGCTCCTTCACGGAGCCTTGGATCCCATCCACCCAGACATCATACCCAGGCTAGTTACGGAGGCAGATAATGTGGCACTTAACCGTATCCCTTTGATTCATGAGGTACGGGAGGCGGTCTTCAGTATTGATGCTGACAGCGTCGCGGGCCCAGATGGATTCTCATCAATGTTCTTCCAGCATTGTTGGGATATCATACAGGAGGATGTCTATAGTGCCGTCGTTGATTTCTTTGAGGGTGGACATTTTCCTCGTGGTTTCGCCGCCACCTCTATTGTTTTGCTCCCGAAGAAGGAGAATGCTTGTCGATGGACAGTTCGCACTCATATCGGCCTTTGTACGGTGTTCAATAAGTTGATCACTAAACTTTTGAACACCCGGATTGAGTTCGTTGTCGCCTCGTATATCTCTCTTCTCGATGAGTGGTTTTATCCATGGTCGCCTTATAGGGGATAATGTCTTATTGACTTCAGGAGCTCCTTTACACTTTGGATGATAAAGTGCGAGGGGGAATGCTTATCTTTGAAGCTTGACATGGCTAAGGCATACGACCGCATGGATTGAGGGATTCATTTATTCCATACATCTTTGGAGGCGTTTTGGATTTGATCGATTGTGGATTGACAGGATCGAGACGGTGCATTTCGAGTGTCGATTTCTCAATCCTTCTAAATGGCCGTCCCTGTGAGTTTCTTTCCAGTCCTTCGCGTGGGCTCGAGACGTGGTGTGATCCCATCTCCCTACCTTCCTTGTTCATTATTAGCTGCGAGGACTATTTCTCTCGCCTTCTCACTCGAGAGGGGGTTTCTACGGCCTGTCCTAGTATGCAATATCGGCATGGAGAGGGCTAGTACTCTCGTCTCACATCTTTCATTTGCTGATGACATGATCATATTCGCCAATAGTCGAAGCAGGTCTCATCGGGGAGGGTCCTGGATTGTTTGGAGCATTACGAGGGGGTCTCTGGCCGGTTGGTGAATAGAGACAAGAGTGGCCTTTATTTTACCAGGAGCAGGCATCGAGATATTCAGATCGAGGAGACTTGTGTTCTTGGTGGGTTTTGTCATCAGCCACAACCCTTTCACTTATTTGGGGGTGCCCTTGTTCGAGGGGGCCAAGAGGAGGTTTTCTCTATGATGACCTCATCATGAAAGGAGTCAGGAGCAAGATTTCGAGGCTGAGCTTCTAGAGTTCGTTATCACACTCGGGGGCCGAATTACTTTGTTGAGATCGATGCACTATCCTCTCTACTGCTTTATCTTTTTCGGATTATCGGCCTCCCAAGTACATCTTGAAAAAGTTGGAGAAGCATCTTTGCCCGATTCCTATGGGATTCTAAGGAAAGCAGGCACGCCGACTTCTGCACAGAGGAGTTGGAAGGAGATTTGCCTTCCAACAAATGAGGGCGGACTAGAGCTTCAGAGACTACGAGGATGTGGTGGACACACGTTCTCTATGAAGTCAGTGGTGGTTGTTTCGGACCTAGAGTTCTCTTTGGGCTCGGTTCTTACTAGGGAAAATATTAGAAGCTTGGGGACTCATCCATTGCTTACCAACAGTTCCCTACTCGGCCTCTCCTACTTGGAAGAGAGAGGTGAAGAAAGTTGCGTCACACACCGAGCCACACATAGCATGGCATCTTGCGCGGGACGGATATTCTTACAGCACGATTGTTGGATGGGTGATAAAACCCTAGCGTCCACTTATTTCCACGCGGGCGGGTACATACATACGAGAGGGTGCGAAGGATTACTTTGAGGGCAACTGGGTGGGACTTCGGACGATTATTACGAGGCGCTTCCCACCCACTCATGTTGCGGAGCAGGTGGGGGCTATACCTCTATGTACGATACCCCCAAGCACCATGAGTTCTCAGCCTTCGTCTCTCAGAAGTGGTCATTCCCTACTCATCTTACGGGGATGGCTAGTCTTTGGGAGAAGTTCTACAGGATGAAGCAGGGTCTGCGTTGGTGGAATCGACGGGTATTCGGTAATATTTTCCAGCGAGTGAGGGAAGCTGAAGAGAGGGTCGACATGGCAGAGATAGAATTTGAGTGTGACCCTACACCGGAGCATCGTGACTTATTACATAAGGCACAGGTAGATCTGAACCGGACCTTATCTATCGAGGAGGGATTTTGGAAGCAAAAGGCTGGTTCACGCTGGGTGTGTGAGGGTGATCACAACACCCGTTACTTTCATGCGATGGTTCAGGGACATCGGACCAGATCTCGTATCAGGAGTATCAGGACTCAGGCAGGAGAAGTCTTATCTTCTACTGTGGACATTCAGAGTTCGGCTATATCTTTTTTCCAGGATTTATTATCTGCACCTTCACAGCCCTTGGATCCTATCCGCCCAGACATCATACCCAGGCTGGTTACGGAGGCAGATAATGTGGCACTTAACCGTATCCCTTTGATTCATGAGGTACGGGAGGCGGTCTTCAGTATTGATGCTGACAGCGTCGCGGGCCCAGATGGATTCTCATCATTGTTCTTCCAGCATTGTTGGGATATCATACAGGAGGATGTCTATAGTGCCGTCGTTGATTTCTTTGAGGGCGGACATTTTCCTCGTGGTTTCGCCGCCACCTCTATTGTTTTGCTCCCGAAGAAGGAGAATGCTTGTCGATGGACAGATTTCAGACCTATCAGCCTTTGTACAGTGTTCAATAAGTTGATCACTAAACTTTTGAACACCAGATTGAGTTCGTTTCTGCCTCGTATTATCTCTCCTCAGCATAGTGGTTTTATCCATGGTCGCCTTATAGGGGATAATGTCTTATTGACTCAGGAGCTCCTTTACACTTTGGATGATAAAGTGCGAGGGGGGAATGCTATGCTGAAGCTTGACATGGCTAAGGCATACGACCGCATGGATTGGGGATTCATTTATTCCATACTGGAGGCGTTTGGATTTGATCAGTTGTGGATTGACAGGATCAGACGGTGCATTTCAGAGTGTCAGTTCTCAATCCTTCTAAATGGCCGTCCCTGTGGTTTCTTTCCGTCCTCACGTGGGCTCAGACAGGGTGATCCCATCTCACCTTCCTTGTTCATTATTGCTGCTGACTATTTCTCTCGCCTTCTCACTCAGAGGTTTCTGGCCTATCCTAGTATACAATATCGGCATGGAGGTAGTACTCTCGTCTCACATCTTTCATTTGCTGATGACATGATCATATTCGCCAATGGTCAGAAACAGTCTATCAGGAGGGTCCTCGATTGTTTGGAGCATTACGAGGGGGTCTCTAGCTAGCTGTGAATAGAGACAAGTGTGGTCTTATTTTAACTAGACGGGCATCAGATATTCAGATTTGGAGACTTGTGTTCTTGACTGGGTTTTCTCATCAACAACAACCTTCCACTTATTTGGGGGTCCCCTTGTTTAGGGGGGTAAGAGGAGTTTTCTATATGATGACCTCATCATAAAGGTTAGGAGTAGGATTTTAAGCTGGGCATCTTGACTGCTGTCACCTGGGGGCTGGATTACTTTGTTGAGATAAATACTATCCTCTCTACCACTTTATCTTTTTCAGATTATGCGGCCTCTCAAGGCCGTACTGAAAAAGTTGGGGAGCATCTTTGCTCGGTTCCTATGGGATTCTAAGGAACAGGCACGTCGATTACATTGGAGGAGTTGGAAGAAGATTTGTCTTCCAACAGATGAAGGTGGACTAGGCTTTAGAAGACTACAGGATGTGGTGTACACGTTCTCTACGAAGTTTTGGTGGTTGTTTCGGACTCAGAGTTCTCTTTGGGCTCAGTTCTTAGTAGGCAAATATTGCATGGGGACTCATCCATTGCTTGCAACGGTTCCCTACTCGGCCACTCCTACTTGGAAGAGGCTGAAGAAAGTTGCGTCACACACCGAGCCACACATAGCATGGCATCTTGGTGCAGGACAGATATTCTTCTGGCACGATTGTTGGATGGGTGATAAAACCCTAGCGTCCTTATTTCCACGCAGGCAGCATACATCTGAGAGGGTGCAGGATTACTTTGAGGGCACTGGGTGGGACTTTGGACGATTATTACAGGCGCTTCCACCCCTCATGGCGGAGCAGATAGGGGCTATACCTCTATGTACAGATACCCCAGATCGCATTGTTTGGCGGGATACATCGAATGGTAGTTTTACTACCAGTTCGGCCTGGCAACTAGTCCGTTCAGTTCGCCAGAGTCAGGACTCGTATCAACTATTGTGGAGCTCCATTTTACCTACCACCGTTTCATTCTTTTGCTGGAGACTCTGGCAGGATCTCATTCCAGTAGATGTGGTTATTCAGAGGAGGATTGGGTGTCAGTTGGCTTCTCGTTGTCAGTGTTGTTCCGATATTGAGACCATCAGTCATATATTCACAGGAAGCAGCATCTCCGATCAGGTATGGCAGCACTTTGGGAACATTTTTCAGATACCTATGAGAGCAGGAGAGGGGGTCAGACAGAGGTTCCAGAGATGGCGGTATTCCGGACAGCATGTTCGATGTGGACACATTCGCACTATCATTCCTCTACTAATATTCTGGTTTCTATGGACCGAGAGGAATGACGCGAAGCATAGAGGGATTCATATGGTGGCCAGACGTATCATTTGGAGGGTCTACCGCATGATATCTTTTCTCCATATCGGAGGACTTTTCCGAGCTATGCACTGGCGAGGAGATGTGACACTTGCACCCCTATTTGGTATTTCTATGATTCTTCATCCCCCACCACCACCTATTATGGTTGTTTGGCGCACTCCACCAGTGGGATCTTACAAGATCAACACTGATGGATGCGTCAAAGAGGGATTTGCGAGTGGCGGAGGCATTATTAGGGATCACACAGGACACTGCATTAGGGCATTCTCAGCATCGTATGGCCCATGTTTGATTTTGGAAGCCGAGCTCAGAGCTGTATTGGATGGGATTTTATTGGCCAGAGGACTTGGGATATCAGCTATTTGGGTTGAGGTAGATTCCAACGTTGCTATTCACTGCATAACCAGAGGCGGAGGACCATGGGCGATTCAGGGCATCCTCAGACAGATCAGAGACCTCATCTCCTTCGACAGAGTCACAGTTTCACATATATATAGAGAGGGCAACCAGGTTGCAGATTCTCTTGCTTCAGAGGGTTGGGATCATCAACGTTATCAGGAGTATGGATCACCCGACCTACCACGACAGATCAGGGCACTGGTGCAGATTGATAGACACGGATTGCCCAGCTTTAGAGGTTTGTAGTTTTAGTCTCATTTACTGCATTGATTTCATTGTAGAGGGAAGTAGTACTTCCTTTTTTATTGCATTACAATTGTTCTTTTTCATATATTTTCATTGTAAGGGAAGTAGTACTTCCCCATTTATTGCTTTCTTTTCTCATGTAACCACGGTATTCCTCCGCCATAAGTGAGGGAATATTAATAAAACCTCGGAGGTACCGCCCTCCTTCAACCAAAAAAAAAAAACCCTAAACCCTAAACCCTAAACCACTTTCTCTCTCTACCTCCAAAACGCTCTCCCTTCTCTCTAGAATGGGAGAAAAACCTCAAATCTTCAATAATCTTGATCCTCCACCCGAAATACCACCTCCACCTGATGATTTTCTACCCCTATCATCCCAAATTCATCAAATATATCAACCTCCAACAGGTTTGGAAAGAATTGAAGTGGATTCGAATCAAAATTATGTGGGCACGTTTTCCACTGCCTTTGAAACTCCATCCTATGCTCCAAATCAGGGTTTGGGACCATCACCAATGATTCCGAAGGGCCGAAAACCCTAGGGGTGGTAGCAATGGCGACCGAATCGGCCGGAATTGAGAGATCAAATCCAGAATTTCCGAAATCTGATTTTGCAATTACTTTCTTTGTGGCCGATACCTTGATGCACGCGTCATACCAGCATATTACCCATGAGGAGTCGAACCTTCGTCTAAAAAATCAGCCCATTCCGACCAAGGACGCGCCGGGAACTTCTCCGGCAAGTTTCGCCAATTCGGCCGGAAAAATGCAGATTCCGGCCAATCCCGACCTCATCTCCGGCGACGCGTCATACCGCAATGATCAGCATGAAATTCTGCATCTACCTGTAAAAAATCAGAATTTTCCGACAACTTTTGAAAATCGCCGCCGGATTCCGGCCACACTCCGGCAGGCGCATGGGGGTCACGCGCCGGAGCACCCTGACCAGTGTGTAGGGAATTTTGTTCCGGACCAAGTTCCATCATCAGATTTGCCACGGGAGGTCCCTACTGTAACTAATCAAGCCAGAAAGTCATATGCGGCGGCACTTTCCGGGAAATCTGTTATCTCTCAGGCTGAGCGTAGCCAACGGAAGTCTTTTGCACACATTTTGCAGTCTCCACAGGACTCCAATGACCACAGGTTCGTCGCTAAGGAACCTTTCATGCATATGGGAGAGCCGGCAGTTGCATTTACGGAGGAGGAGGAGGATCTTCTTTCTGAGCCATACAAGTTTACACTTGTAGGCAAATTCTCGCGTCGCAAGCCTTCCATGATTAAGGTGTGTGATAGTTTTCTGAAATTTGGATTTTGTGGTGATTATATGATTGGGCTTATTGATGCTACTCATATTTTAATACACTTAGCACATGAGGACGATTATTCACGATTATTTCTTAAGCCTACTTGGTACATTGATGGGTGTCACATGCGAGTTTTCAAGTGGACACCTAACTTTAACCCTCAGCATGAGACCCCTATTGTCCCCATCTGGGTTGCATTTCCATTACTTCCCATTCATTTTCGGGCAAAGAGCAGTTTATTTGCCTTAGCCAAAGCCATTGGAGTCCCACTTCGGATTGATGAGGCGACATCTGATCTACGTCGACCTAGTGAGGCACGAGTATGTATTGAGGTTAATTTGGAATATAAGCTTCCGGATAGGATTTGGATTGAGCGCGAGAAGCGGGGAGGATATTGGCAGACGGTATTGTATAACAAGAAGCCAGACTATTGTTTTCGGTGTAAACATTTTGGACATATTGAGAAGCATTGTTCAGTTGGACCACATTCTGCACCACCACCTGCTCCAGTTGTTGACCCTACTCCTAGGCCCACTGCAGATGTGTCCAAGGATAAGGGAAAGGGGAAGGAGGTTGTTATTGAGCCTCCTAAGAGACGGGTTCCAGTTCAGAGAGAGCAGAGGAGACATCATGCTGCTAGCACATCTGGTGTCCAGATTCAGTCCTTTGTGTCCTCTGTCGTCACTTCAGCTACACCTCCTGCTGTTGCTAGTGCACATGTTCAGACCCAGTCAGTTGCTCCTTCAGTCCCTCATCCCATTGTTACGCTTTGCCGCTTCCAGCACAGTAGCTCAACATGTTGATCCAGTTCTGCCGCCTACTTCCACTTCGGTTGCTACTACTTTAGCTCCATCTCATATTGCCAGATCTCCCTATACTTCATATTTTAATCCCCTCGCGGATTATGTGATTCAGGCTCCTTTTGAGGCCCCTTCCGATTCTATAACACCTCCAGATAATTTTCTACCATCTACACAGACCCGGACTATACAGTATCCAGTTTCTGCTACATCTACTCCGCCAGTGGTTTCTATGCACGTTATCAGTCCACCTATTACTCCGTTCTATGATCCGATATTGGATGAGATATTGCAGAGGCCACAGATATTTGATTATCCATCGAACACAGTCACCAGGGCAGCTCATATCCTAGGCCCGACACCAGGTAGGGTTCAGGCACACATTTCTACGCCTCCTCCTCCAATTTGTCATCAGAATGTGGAGGCATCTATTCCTTCTTTGCATTCGGCTCAGTCAGATACAGAGGGTTCATCTCAGATTGAGGTTCACCAGCAGGGGCCCTTCCGTAGATCTTCTTGTGATGATTTGGTTGGTTTGAGTGAGAGGACAGAGGATGATGGATTTATCCCTGTTGTGCGGAAGAGACATCCACGAGCTACTGATATCCCATTCCCGAGCAGGAGGGTCACTAGGAGTCAGTCACAGAGTACCTCCTCGCATTCCACGTCCCTATGAGTGCCATCATATGGAATGTGAGAGGTGTAGCTAGTGTAGCTACTCGCAGGCGCCTGAGGAGACTTATTCAGCTTCATCAGGTATATCTTTTGGTTATTTTGGAGCCCTTTGTTCTTGAGAGGAGTTTTGATTTTATTCGCCGCTATCTGCGCTTCGATACTGGAGTTCGGAATGAGTCGAATAAGATATGGATTTTATGGAACGTGGGGACTACTATTTCTGTATTTGATGATCATCCCCAGTTCCTACACGTTAGAGTTGAGGATCCCAGACTTGCACGGCCCATCTTCTTTACGCCAGTTTATGCCTCCACGGAGGCTTCTGTTAGGAGGGACTTGTGGGCGGGTCTTCACCACATTTCCCTCTCCATGGAGGATCCTTGGCTAGTTGGGGGAGACTTTAACGTTATTGCACATGATGGTGAGCGCACTGGTCACAATACTCGTGATCGTGGTTCTACTGATTTCTCTGATATGATGTTGGATTGTGGGTTGGAGGATGCTGGTTTCTCTGGGAGTCAGTATACTTAGACTAATGGTAGGGTCATGAAGAGATTGGATAGAGTTTTGATTAACTCTACAGCTGCAGATTTTTGTCGACAGCTTACTGTGAAGCATTTGAATCGGACTTCATCCGATCATTCTCCTTTGCTTCTTCAGTGGATATCTGACGATGATTTAGGGCCTAAGCCTTTTCGATTTCTCAACGTATGGACCAAGCATCATGATTTCTCAGCCTTCGTCTCTCAGAAGTGGTCATTCCCTACTCATCTTACAGGGATGGCTGCTCTTTGGGAGAAGTTCTACAGAATGAAGCGAGTGGTCTCGCTGGTGGAATCGACGGGTATTCGGTGATATTTTCCAGCGAGTGAGGGACGCTGAAGAGAGGGTCGACATGGCAGAGATAGATTTTGAGTGTGACCCTACACCGGAGCATCGTGACTTATTACATCTGGCACAGGCAGATCTGAACCGGACCTTATCTATTGAGGAGGGATTTTGGAAGCAGAAGGCCGGTTCACGCTGGGTGTGTGAAGGGGATCACAATACTCGTTACTTTCATGCGATGGTTCAGGGACGTCGGACCAGATCTCGTATCAGGAGTATCAGGACTCAGGCAGGAGAAGTTTTATCTTCTACTGTGGACATTCGGAGTTCAGCTATATCTTTTTTCCAGGATTTATTATCTGCTCCCATCCGCCCAAACATCATACCCAGATTGGTTATGGAGACAGATAATATGGCACTTAACCGTCTCCCTATGATTCAAGAGGTACGGGAGGCGGTTTTCAGTATTGATGCTGACAGTGTCGCGGGCCCAGATGGATTCTCATCATTATTCTTCCAGCATTGTTGGGATATCATACAGGAGGATGTCTATAGTGTGGTCATTGATTTCTTTGAGGGTGGACATTTGCCTCGTGGTTTCACCGCTACTTCTATTATTTTGCTCCCGAAGAGGGAGAATGCTTGTCGATGGACAGATTTTAGACATATCAGCCTTTGTACGGTGTTCCATAAACTGATCACTAAGCTGTTGAACACCAGATTGAGTTCGCTGCTACCTCGAATTATCTCTCATCAGCAGAGTGGTTTTATCCATGGTCGCCTTATAGGAGATAATGTGTTATTGACTCAGGAGCTCCTTTACACTTTAGATGATAAAGTGCGAGGGGGAAATGTTATGCTGAAGCTTGACATGGCTAAGGCATACGACCGCATGGATTGGGGATTTATTTATTCCGTAATGGAGGCGTTTGGATTTGATCAGTTGTGGATTGACAGGATCAGACGGTGCATTTCGGAGTGTCAGTTCTCAGTCCTTCTAAATGGCCGTCCCTGTGGTTTCTTTCCGTCCTCACGTGGGCTCAGACAGGGTGATCCCATCTCACCTTCCTCGTTCATTATTGTTGCAGACTATTTCTCTCGCCTTCTCACTCAGAGGTTTCAGGCATATCCTAGTATGCGATATCGGCATGGAGGTAGTACTCTCGTCTCACATCTTTCATTTGCTGACGACATGATCATATTCGCCAATGGTCAGAAACAGTCTATCAGGAGGATCCTCGATTGTTTGGAGCATTTCGAGGGGGTCTCTAGCCAGTTGGTGAATAGAGACAAGAGCGGCCTTATTTTACCCAGACGGGCATCAGATATTCAGATCAGGAGACTTGTGTTCTTAACTGGATTTTCTCATCAGTAGCAACCATTCACTTATCTAGGGATGCCCTTGTTTAGGGGGGCCAAGAGGAGTTTTCTTTATGATGACCTCATCATGAAGGTCAGGAACAGGATTTCAGGTTGGGCTTCTCAATTGCTATCACCTGGGGGTCAGATTACTTTGTTGAGATCCGTATTATCCTCTCTACCACTTTATCTTTTTCAAATTATGCAGCCTCCCAAGGCGGTACTGAAAAATTTGGAGAGCATCTTTGCCCGATTCCTATGGGATTCTAAGGAACAGGCACGCCGAATACACTGGAGGAGTTGGAAGGAGATTTGCCTTCCAACAAATGAGGGCGGACTAGGTTTCAAGAGACTACAGGATGTAGTGAACACGTTCTCTATGAAGCTTTGGTGGTTGTTTCAGACTCAGAGTTCTCTTTGGGCTCAGTTCTTAGTGAGTAAATATTGTATGGGGACTCATCCATTACTTGCAGCGGTTTTCTACTCGGCCTCTCCTACTTGGAAGAGGCTGAAGAGAGTTGCGTCAGACACCGAGCCATACATAGCATAGCATTTGGCATAGGATAGATGTTCTTCTGGGACGATTGTTGGATGGGTGATACTACCCTAGCGTCCTTATTTCCACACAGGCAACATACATCTGAGAGGGTACAAGATTACTTTGAGGGCACTGGGTGGGACTTTGGACGATTATTATAGGCGCTTCCACCTCTCATGGCGGAGCAAATAGGGGCTATACCGTTATGTACAGATACCCCTGATCGCATTATTTGGCGGGATACATCATATGGTAGCTTCGCTACCAGTGCCTGGCAACTAGTCCGTTCAATTCGCCATACTCATGACTCGTATAGACTACTGTGGAGCTCTATTTTACCTACGACCGTTTCATTCTTTTGTTGGAGACTCTGGCAAGATCTCATTCCAGTAGATGTGGTTATTCAGATGAAGATTGGGTGTTAGTTGGCTTCTCTTCGTC
Organism: Fraxinus americana; assembly: GCA_035079005.1. Classification (NCBI taxonomy): domain Eukaryota; kingdom Viridiplantae; phylum Streptophyta; class Magnoliopsida; order Lamiales; family Oleaceae; genus Fraxinus; species Fraxinus americana. The sequence goes on along the minus strand of CM068708.1, from coordinate 44,261,225 downwards.
AGTGTTGTTCTGAGATTGAGACCATCGGTCATATTTTCACGAGCAGCAACATCTTCAATCAAGTATGGCAGCACTTTGGGGACATTTTTCAGATACCTATGAGAGCAGGAGAAGAGGTCAGACAGAGGTTCCAGAGATGGCGGTATTCTGGACAGCATGTTCGCTGTGGACACATTCGCACTATCATTCCTCTACTGATATTCTGGTTTCTATGGACCGAGAGGAATGACGCGAAGCATAGAGGGATTCATATGGTGGCCAGACGTATCATTTGGAGGGTCTACCGCATGATATCTTTTCTCCATATCGGAGGACTTTTCCGAGCTATGCACTGGCGAGGAGATGTGACACTTGCACCCCTATTTGGTATTTCTATGACTCTTCCTCCCCCACCACCACCTATTATGGTTGTTTGGCGCACTCCACCAGTGGGATCTTACAAGATTAACACTGATGGATGCGTCAAAGAGGGATTTGCGAGTGGCGGAGGCATCATTAGGGATCACACAGGACACTGCATCAGGGCATTCTCAGCATCGTATGGCCCATGTCTGATTTTGGAAGCCGAGCTCAGAGCTGTACTAGATGGGATTTTATTGGCCAGAGGACTTGGGATATCAGCTATTTGGGTTGAGGTTGATTCCAACATTGCTATTCACTGCATTACTAGGGGCGGAGGACCATGGACGATTCAGGGCATCCTCAGACAGATCAGAGACCTCATCTCCTTCGACAGAGACACAGTTTCACATATATACAGAGAGGGCAACCAGGTTGCAGATTCTCTTGCTTCAGAGGGTTGGGATCATCTACGTTATCAGGAGTATGGATCACCCGACCTACCTCGACGGATCAGGGCACTGGTACAGATTGATAGACATGGATTGCCCAGCTTTAGAGGTTTGTAGTTTAGGTTTCATTTACTGCATTGATTTCATTGTAGATGGAAGTAATACTTCCATTTTTATTGCATTACAATTGTTCTCTTTCATCTATTTTTATTGTAAGGGAAGTAGTACTTCCTCATTTATTACTTTCTTTTCTCATGTAACCACGGTATTCCTCCGCCACAAGTGAGGGAATATTAATAAAAGCTCGGAGGTACCGCCCTCCTTCAACCAAAAAAAAAAACCCTAAACCCTAAACCCAAACCCCAAACCCCAAACCCTAAACCCTAAAACCCTAAACCCCAAACCCCTAACCCCTAACCCCTAAACCCTAAACCCTAAACCCTAACCCCAAACCCCAAACCCTAAACCCTAAACCATTCTTCACCTTACACTTTCTCTCTCTAACCCCAAATGCTCTCCCTTCTCTCTAAAATTGTCAAAAATGCAAAAAAAATCCGTAAAATTTCGTCATCCAAAACCACCAGATAATGGTACCATTGGAAAGCCCATTACATCAGCTTCCCATAGCAACAAGAATCATCAAATTTCGCCAAGAAACGAAGAAGTTATGGACGTTTTAAAAAAACTGCCAATTGAGGAAGAAACGGCCGGAATAGGCTCCTCCGGCGGGACCCATGCCGGCGATCACATACTGGTCGACAGCCCACACTCAGGCGACCTCACTCAAGGTGGTAATTCATCCAACACACCTCCCAAACTCAACCAATTGAAGGCTCAAGTTCCGGCAGTTTCGCTGCCCGCGAGTTCGGCCACTTCCTTTGCGATTTTCGGCGCCGCCACGGCGAGTCCGGACGGCGCACCACCTGGGTTAGGTGCGTCCTCACCTGGCGCACCTAGCCCAGCAATGGGCTTCCCCCAATTTGACCCCAAACTGATCCAATTGAAGTTTCAAAATCCGGCAGTTTTGACTTCGCCTGCGCAGAATCTGAGTTCCTCCAATTCCGGTGCAACCCCGGTCACCCAAGGTGGCGCACCACCTGTTCTGGCTCCCTCACAGCCTGGTGCACCTAGCCCAATACCGGGTCTTCCCCAATTTCAACGAAATCCTGATCAATTGTTGGCGACAATTAAAGGTATGTTCAAAAAAATTGGATTTTCTGATTTTGATGATTCTTCTTTACTACATTTGTTTAATTCGAGTGGGGGAACTTTAATTGATAATGGTAAGGCCATGGGTCAAGCGTCAATTGCTCCTATTAGTGCTCCGATTGTGCCAACTAGTGGTCAAACTGATCAAATTAAATCCTCACCTGTGACTGAGTGTGATGTTGATCGTAGTGCTTCAATTGATCATGATGTAGAGGTTGTAGCTCCCAATTTAGATTGTACCAATGTTATTGAAGGTCAAACGACCATGGGTAATGCGTCACTTGGTAGAATTAACGATCGATTGAATCCCAAACCTATCCCTACACATATGACCACTACACCTCCTCCAACTTTGGGTACTTCGGATCCTGCAATTGTTAAGGAACATTCCACAGTGAAATTAGCCCCCCTAATACTATTTCCATGGCCATGCAACCGACCAGTAGTTTGAAGAATCTCACGTCCAATTTTCAAACATCCTCCCGGGTTAATCCCGAAACTGATAGTATTCCCCCCAAATTGGCTAGTGGACATCAGAACCGTACTCAACAGACCCGAAATATACAGAATAGGTCCACTCAAGCTGAATCCAATGCCCCGAGCTCTAGTAGATCACCCGTTCCACCTGCTGGTATAGCGGGGGTTTCCCAGCCCCCTAGATCATATGCTGCTGCACTAAATTACAAACCTGCAATTACACAAGCTGAGAGGAGTCAGAGGAAATCATTTGCAAATGTACTTCGTGCTCCAGAGGACTCTAGATATCGGAGTTTGGTCTCGAAGGAACCATATATTCACCACGGTGAACCAGCAGTATTTTTTGATGAATCGGACGAGCTATTTCTGGCCGAGGCTTACAGGTTTACCCTTGTTGGTAAATTTGTGCACCGCAAGCCCTCTATGAACAAAGTACGTGACAATTTTCTGCGCTTTGGGTTTAATGGTGATTATGAGATTGGTTTAATTGATGATGCACACATTATTATTCATTTGGCGCACGAGGATGATTATTCACGATTATTCCTCAAACCCACTTGGTACATTGATGGCTGTCCTATGCGAGTCTTCAAATGGACTCCTAATTTTAGCCCTCAGTATGAGGCTCCTATTGCTCCTGTGTGGGTGTCCTTCCCATTGCTCCCTATTCATTTTCGGGATAAGAGTGCTCTTTTCGCCATTGCCAAGACTATTGGGCTCCCCCTTCGTATTGACGAAGCAACTTCTGATCTTCGTCGGCCTAGTGAAGCTAGGGTTTGTGTTGAAGCTGATTTGGAATGTAGACTACCTGATAGAGTCTGGATTGAGCGGGAGAAATGGGGTGGTTATTGGCAGCCTGTTCTCTATGATAAGGTTCCGGATTTCTGTTTTCGCTGCAGACACTTTGGACATATGGATGACAAATGTCCTAGAAGCTCACATCCCCCTCCACCACTAGCACCCCCTATGGTTGCTAATCAAAATGCTAGGCCTCCACCGGTCCCAGCCAAGGATAAGGGTAAAGGACAGGAAGTATTGATTGTTCCTCGCCAGAGATGGACCCCGATTAAGCGCAATCAGAATAGACAGGATGGGACATCATCTTTGAGTTCCCATCCCAACTCCGAGAATATCGCGTCCATACCTCCACCTACTCCTTCTACTACAGTTATGGATGCTCATACGGCTACTACTTCGGCTGCTCCAATCGCCACCAGTAACATTGATCCACATGTCACTTTCTCTATACCACCGTATCGATCACCGCGGCTCCCATTTTAGTGGGCCATCATGCCCAACCAACTCCCAAATACGATGCCCGACCGGTTGCTCGTCCCCGTATCCGATCGCAGCACTCCACGGATCGGTTGTTTGGCCGTGCCGCCTCACCTACACACCGTCGGCAAGAAAATTTGGAGGCTTCTCTTTCCACTCGCCGACTCTGAGAGTGTCTCGCAGATTGAGGTCCATCATCAGGGTTCCTTCCGAAGATCCTCGTCTGATGATTTGGCAGGTATGGCTGACAGAACGGAGGATGATGGTTTTGTTCCAGTTGGTCATAAGAGGACCACCAAAGTCACTAACACCTCAATCTCTAGGATGGCGACCAGGAGTCGGTCGCAGGATACCTCCTCACGCGTTTCCAGATGAGTGCCATCATCTGGAATGTGCGAGGTGTAGCTAGTGTAGCTACTCGCAGACGTCTGAAGAAACTTATTCTACTTCATCGGGTTTATTTCTTGGTTATTTTGGAACCTATGGTATTAGAAAAGAGTTTTGATTTCGTTCGACGATATCTTCATTTCGACTACGGTGCTCAGAATGAATCGAATAAGATTTGGTGTTTTTGGTGTGTTGGTACGGATATTACGGTTCTTTAGGATCACACTCAGTTTCTACATATTAAAGTGGTTGATCCCAGACTTGCTAGACCAATTTGCTTGACGGCCGTTTATGCAGCATGTGAGGCTTCGACTAGGAGGGACTTGTGGGCGGGTCTTCACCACATTTCCATCTCCATGGACGACCCTTGGCTAGTTGGGGGAGACTTCAATGTTATTACTCACGATGGCGAGCGTACAGGCCACAGTAGGAGAGATCGTGGGTCTACTGCCTTTTCTGATATGATGCTCGATTGTGGTCTGGAGGATGCTGGATTTTCTGGGTCCCAGTTTACCTGGACGAATGGTAGAGTCAGTAAGAGGTTGGACAGAGTCTTGATTAACCCTATTGCTGCTGATCTTTGTAGACAATTTACTGTGACCCATCTTAATCGGACCTCTTCCGATCATTCCCCTCTCCTTCTTCATTGGACTTCTGAGGATGATTTGGGCCCGCGACCGTTCCGGTTCCTCAATGTGTGGACGAAACATCATGATTTCTCCACGTTTGTCTCTCAGAAGTGGTCACTCCCTACCCATCTTACGGGAATGGCAGCTCTTTGGGAGAAAATCTTCAGGCTGAAACAGGGCTTACGATGGTGGAACCGACATGTGTTTGGAGATGTTTTCCAACGGATTAGGGACGCTGAGGCTAGAGTTGATCAGGCGGAGATCGAGTTTGATAGTGATCCTACACCGGAACATAGAGATTCACTTCATCGTTCACAAGCTGAATTAAACCTCACCCTAACAATTGAAGAGGGTTTTTGGAAGCAAAAGGCAGGTTCCCGTTGGGTGTGTGAAGGAGACCGCAACACACGATATTTCCACTCTATGGTCCAGGGCAGAAGAATCAAATCTAGTATCAGGAATATCACGAAGGAGACAGGGGAAGTTCTATCTACCCCTACTGACATACAAAGATCGGCAATCTCGTTCTTTCAGGATTTACTTGCTGCACCTATACAACCTTTGGACCCCATCCGTCCTAAAATCATACCCAAAATTTTGACGGAGGCTGACAATATGGAACTCAACCGTCTGCCTTTGATCGACGAGGTGCGAGATGCCATATTCAGTATTGATACTGATAGTGTTGCTGGACCTGATGGATTTTCATCCTTATTTTATCAGCACTGTTGGGATATTATTAAAGATGATGTTTTTGATGCGGTCATCGATTTCTTTGAGGGAGGCCATTTGCCACGAGGTTTTTCTGCCACGTCTATTATTTTGCTCCCTAAGCGGGAGAATGCTTGTAAATGGACGGAATTCAGACCTATCAGCTTATGCACGGTGTTCAACAAACTTATCACTAAGCTGTTGAATACCAGATTGAGTTCATTGCTGCCGCGTATCATCTCCCCCCCGCAGAGTGGTTTCGTTCCCAGTCGCCTCATTGGAGATAATGTTTTACTAACTCAGGAGCTTTTGCATACGTTGGATGATAGAGTGCGCGGAGGGAATACTATGCTGAAACTTGACATGGCCAAAGCATATGATCGCATGGATTGGGGATTCATCTACTCGATCCTTGCGGAGTTTGGTTTTGACCAGTTGTGGATTGACAGGATTCGAAGGTGTATCTCGGAATGTCATTTCTCGGTCCTCTTGAATGGTCGTCCTTGTGGTTTCTTCTCATCCATACGTGGCCTACAACAAGGGGATCCTATCTCCCCTTCCTTGTTCATTATAGCTGCTGACTACTTTTCTCGCCTGCTCATCCAGAAGTTCCAGGCCTATCCTAGTATGCAGTATCGACATGGAGGTATGTCTATTGTTTCACATCTTGCCTTTGCAGACGACATCATTATATTTGCCAATGGCCAGAAAAAGTCTATCAAAAGGGTTCTTGACTGTTTGGAACACAATGAGGGAGTTTCTGGATAACTGGTAAACCGGGACAAGAGTGGTCTTATTCTACCTAGGCGATCATCGGACATTCAGATACGCAGGCTCTTGATTCTGACTGGCTTCTCGCATCAGAGACAACCATTCACATATTTGGGAGTTCCTCTATTTAAAGGGGCTAAGAGGAGCTTTTTGTACGACGACCTCATTATGAGAGTCGGGAATAGGATTTCTGGATGGGCTTCACGTCTCCTATCTCCTGGTGGTAGGATTACTTTACTGAGATCTGTCTTATCGTCCCTACCATTGTACCTCTTCCAGATTATGCGACCTCCTAAGGTCGTCTTGAAAAAGTTAGAGAGCATTTTTGCGCGATTTCTATGGGATTCGAAGGACCATGCACGTAGATTACATTGGCGGAGTTGGAAAGAGATATGTCGGCCAACTGATGAGGGTGGTCTTGGCTTTAGACGATTGCAGGATACGGTGGACACATTCTCTCTGAAATTATGCTGCCAGTTTAGGTCTCAAGGTTCGCTTTGGGCTCAGTTCTTACTGGGCAAATACTGGAAAGGGACACATCCATCACTTGCAACTGTTCCTCATTCAGCCTCCCCTGCTTGGAAGAGATTGAAAAGATTTGGACCACGTGCTAAGCCACATATTGCATGGGATCTCGGTTTTGGGCAGATTTTCTTTTGGCATGACTGCTGGATGGGCGAGGCTACATTGGCATATGTCTTGCCTCATAGACAGCATACATTTGTTAGGGTGCAGGAATTTTTTGGAGAAACTGGATGGGATTTTGAGCGATTACTACAGATCCTCCCATCAGTTATGGCAGAACAGATTGCATCTATCCCCCTTTGCCTTGAAGCTTCGGATCGCATTTTTTGGAGGGCCACATCCGATGGTAGATTTACTACTAAATCAGCATGGCAGTTGATCCGTGCTAGCAAGCCAGCTCAGGATTCCTTTCGCTTATTATGGAACCCTGTCATACCTCCCACCGTTACTCTCTTCTGCTGGAGATTCTGGCAGAACTTGATACCAGTGGATGTTATTATTCAGGGAAGGACTGGCATTCAATTGGCTTCCAAATGTCAGTGTTGCTCTGCGATCGAGACCATCACTCATATCTTTATTGACAGTAGCATTTCAGAGCAAGTATGGCAGCATTTTGGGGATTTATTTCATATTACTATGAGTCCAGGTGAAAGCGTTAGACAGAGATTTCTTCGTTGGAGGTACTCAGGACAATTTACATGGACCAGGCACATTCCCATCATTATCCCTCTTTTGATTTTCTGGTTTCTTTGGACCGAGGGAAATGATGCGAAGCACAGGAGCATTAATATCAGTGCGAGGCGTATCATATGGAGGGTCTATCGTATGATTTCATTCCTTCATACTGGTGGATTATTTCGACCGCTACATTGGCGGGATGACATGCAGGTCGCTCCATTCTTTGGTGTCTCTTTAAATCTTCCTATACCTCCATCCCCTATTGTGGTTTGGTGGCGCACCCTAACAGTTGGATGTGTAAAGATGAATACCGATGGTTGTGTCAAGGATGGGCTTGCGAGTGGAGGAGGCATTATCAGGGATCATGCAGGAAACTGCATCAGTGCATTTTCAGCATCATATGGACCGTGCTTGATTTTAGAAGCTGAACTTAGGGCTATTCATGATGGTATACTGCTGGCTAGAGATCTTGGACTGTCAGATATATGGGTTGAAGCAGACTCTAGTGTGGCTATCACTGTATCCTTAGAGGCGGTGGTCCGTGGACTATCCAGGGCATACGCCGACAGATTGTGGATTGTCTATCATTCGATAGAGATACGATTTCCCATATCTTTAGAGAGGGGAATCAAGTTGCTGATGCACTTGCTACTGAGGGCTGGCATCATCGCAGATACCAGGTATATGGACCTACTAATTTACCACGACACATTAGGGCACTTCTTCAGATAGATAGATATGGTTTACCCAGCTTCAGAATTTGATTTTGTGATAGTTTATCTGTTTTTTACATTTACTTCTTCTGTTGCTTGTTTTTGTCTACAATTGTTCACATTTGCTCATTTTGTTAGGGAAATAGTACTTCCTTGTTTACTGTTTTACGCAACTCCTTTTGTAAGGGAAGTAGTACTTCCTTATTTACTGCGTTACTTTACTTTTGCTGTAAGGGAAGTAGTACTTCCTCGTTTACTGCTTTCATTTACTTTAACTGTAAGGGAAGTAGTACTTCAGTTGTAACCACGGTATTCCTCCGCCACAAGTGAGGGCATATTAATAAAATCTCGGAGGTACCGCCCTCCTTCCACTAAAAAAAAACCCTAAACCCTAACCCCTAAACCCCTAAACCCTTTTACTTTCTCTCTCTAACCACAAATGCTCTCCCTTCTCTCTAAAATTGACCAAAAATGCAACAAAATTCCGAAAAAATTCCTCCTCTTAAACCTCCTGATTTTGGTACCACTAGAAAGCCCATAAAATCAGCTTCCAATACCACCAAATGGCATGCAATTTTGACGAAAAATGAAGAAGTTATGGCTTTTTTGTCAAAAACTGCCCAATAATGTACAATTGGCCGGAAACAGTAGCTCCGGCCATACCCACGCCGACGGACCACTACCGGTCGACAGCCCATGCTGAGGCAACATCATCCATGGAAGCAATTCACCTAAATCAACAAATCAACGGCTTCAATTTAAGCCCAAATAATCTGCCTATCGTGAAGGCAGCGAATTCGACCACTTCCAACTCGATTTTCGGCGCCGTCACGGTAACCCATGGTGTCGGACTACCTGGGTTGGGTTGTCCACTCCAAGACAAAGCCAACCATGTCTTCAATTCATCCAACTCAAGTCTACAGCATCATCAATTTGAAAATAAAATCTGCCCTGTCGCGACGGTCGCGAAAACGCACCAGAAAAATGCTCCTCCCAGCTCCGTCGTGATGACCCATGGTGGCGGACCACCTGGGCTGGGTGCACCATCACCTGGACCGTGCTCAATTTGTGGCTGAAGCAAAGAAATGGTACGAAAGCTATGGTTTGAACAATTTTGACGAATCTATTCTGCTTCAATTGCTCAATTCGACCAACATCAACCTGCTTCACAATGCTAAGAGCATGGGTAATCGATCAATTGCTGCAATTAACACTCCAACACCTTCTATTGATCTTGCCAATTTATCCCCAATTGAAGAAACGGTCAATATTCCAATTGAAGCTTCTACTGATGTTCTTGCTCCAAATTCTTCTCAAATACACTCAATTGAGGGTCTCAAACTAATGGGTCAACCTCCAATTGATAGAAATTACGGCCAATTGAACCCCAATTGCATGCATCAAGTTGCGGATAATAAGAAGAACCCTAGTGATGGTGGTGATGGTTTTGCTCCAAAATCGACCAATATAAGTACAATTGAAGGCAATTTGGCTCCTACAATTGATAAGACATCCTCAACTCTCAAATCTGCTCCCCCGGCTACTCATTTGAAGCCCATGCAACAGACCAGAAATCTGCAAAATCGACCTGACCCTCCCTTACCGGCCCCGAACTCCACTAAACCATCTGGAGTCACAGGAGTTACTCAAGCTCCTCGATCTTATGCAGCTGCACTCAATTGTAAACCTTTGATTACTCAAGCTGAACGGAGTCGAAAGAAATCATTTGCCCAAGTCCTCCGAGCTCCTGAGGACTCCAAACACCACAGTTTGGTCTCTAAAGAACCTTATATTCATCATGGTGAGCCTGCAGTTTTCTTTGATGAATCAAATGAGCAATTTTTGGCTGAAGCCTACAGGTTTACACTTATTGGTGAGTTCGTGCATCACAAGCCTTCTATGAATAAGGTACGCGAAAAATTTATGCGCTTTGGATTTATTGGTGATTATGAAATTGGTCGTATTGATGATGCACACATTATTATTCACATGGCACACGAGGATGATTACTCACGATTATTCCTCAAACCTACTTGGTATATCGATGGTTGTCCTATGCGTGTCTTTAAGTGGACCCCTAGTTTTAGCCCACAGTATGAGGCTCCTATTGCTCATGTTTGGGTTTCATTTCCATTGCTTCCTATTCATTTTCGGGCTAAGAGTGCTCTCTTCGCCATAGCAAAAGCTATTGGACTCCCACTTCGTATTGACGAAGCAACTTCTGATCTTCGTCGTCCTAGTGAAGCTAGGGTCTATATTGAGGTTGATTTGGAATGTAGACTTCCTGATAGAGTCTGGATTGAGAGAGAGAAATGGGGTGGATATTGGCAGCCTGTGGTCTATCATAGAGTCTTGCAATATTTTACAAAAACTTTGATCAATCAACATATTTTAAGAATTCAAGTGGATTCGGATCAATTCTATACCATTGGAGTCTAATTTGTGGTCTTCTTTGTAGAATACATCACAATTGATTTTAGAAGTTATGTGTAATTCTGCTTTTCTACCATTATCAGCGGTGCCATTGTTTTTAGTTGTTATTAATAGGCCCGTTTTTAATTTTAAGTCTCCACATAGGTACAATACTGCTGATTTAGTTTATTATGGTTTGAATGCGATTAATTGTATTGATTCTAACCAAAATCCTTCTTTTGTTACATTCAATTGTGTTGATTCTGTTTCAAGGATTGCTTCTACCCTATTTGGTACTGTTAAAGCCTAGTGATTGGAATTTTCTTAATACTCAGTTATTGACTTTTGTCCTAATTCTTGTGGCAGAGTTTCAAGAAATGCTATCAGTTGGAAATTTTGATGGAGAATTTCCTTTGTGCTTTTGTTGAAGAGTTGAAATTTATTCTTTACCGTGGAATTTGTCTCTAGGTGGAGAACATTTTAAGTTTACTCATTGCAATAGAATTCGTATCAAGGTAGAGTTTGTTGGAATTAGGGAATGACCCGAATTCTATTTGGAAGATAATTGAGAATTCTAATTAAAGTCGGCTTAAGAAGAATTCTATTTCGAATACTATTTTGAAATTTTTTTGAAGTCTATTTGATAAATTCTAGTTGAAGTTCTATTTGAAAGTTCAATTAGGAGTTGGAATTTGTGTTGAACTTTAAGAGATCAAATTATGGATTGGGGAGAAAAAGTCGCCATAATTTGGCTAGTTAAATGCTATGGCGCTCGAGCGGTATGTACGTCTATCCAGGTCCGTTTTCGCATTTTAAGTGTTCATTTCCATCTATAACTCTACTTTTAGAGTTTGAAACATCTCATATATAAAGTTAGCTCTTCATAGTATTTTAAATTAAGTTATACAAATTAAACACAAAATCATTGTATTATTTCTCCATATTTTAGTGAAATCTTATTTCTTCTGCAAATTATCTTGTTCATGAATTTGTGATCAATTATTTTATATATTGCCATATTTTATTTTTTCGCATATTATTACAACGAATTGGTATCAAAGCAATCCAGTATCTTCTTCGTTGTTTATAACAACCACAATGTCTCGTATACTAATTTATATAAAGCTATGGGCAAGAATACAATTAAAAATGGTTGGCGATAAGATCGCAAATTTAGTAAAATCAGGGCTAAATATGCAATTTACCCTAAATTGAAAATAACAAAGTTTTTAATATAGTTAGATAAAAGTGTCCTTAACGATATCATAAGTCAAGAATCCAAAAGGCAAAATTAAGACGTTTATAAACACAAATTTGAATTAACTAGATTTTGTAACCTCTCTTAAAGACATTTCTACTTTTTAAACTCCAACATGACTTGTATTGTTGTAGATCCTCACGATCACGAACCACGTGAAAATAATGTATGTAATAAAAACTACTCAGTTAAACATAATCAGTAAACAAGAAGCAAAGTGAACAAAAACCACCACTAACTACCCACAAAAGTGATACAATTTCACGTAAAAGATGTGCATTATAGGCAAAGCAAATATCTAGTTGTATCTTATTTTTCTGTGCGAAGAGGTGACCCTCACACATTGCCAAAGATTCTATTGAGGCTTGAACTAGTGATCTATGATGTGCTCCCAAAATTTGGCTAAAGTCGCATGATTGAAACACGTTTTTTAAGTTGGAACATTTTTTATAGGATGGCGACACGTGTTCATAGTCAGCCCCTTATTTTGGCATTTCTATTGAAGTGATATATATGTGCATAGTGCCATTTCATTTGGTACTTTTCATCTTCCCACTGTTGAGTTTCTTGAGATAAGGTTTCCTTTTATTTTCAATAGTTTATGGTTTTGATCAGGGGTTTTCTTCTCTCTTAAAAATACATATGAGACTGAGATATGTGTTTTTAGCCTCTCTGAAATATGTATATTGTGAGTGATAATTGTAAGAATAAGAAGATTCTTATAGTTGTAGTTTCAATAGGCGTGTTGAAGTTTTTAGAGTGATTCTTCGTAGATTTACAGTTTATTATTGAAGAGATAAGTATTTTATACTTTTCTCATGTGTTGGAAGAGTCGATCTACAATTTTGTTGTCTTTTTTGGGCTATGTAATGCAATCGAGCAAATATCCAATTTATATGCTCAAAGGGAGATGTAGGCATTAGATGTGGTCGGTGGTATCAGTGCAAAAACAGAGAACAAGATACATGGATCTTTGCAGAAAAAGATAGATATGTTTTTCTGGAAATGCTATCAAACAAAACTTAAAGATATCGAGTTTTTATAAATTCGTTAGGTGAGATCTTTCTAATTTTTTGTAAAGTATTTTTTAAAAATTAGGGTTTCTTGATTTTTCCTTGATTTACCATACACCTAAGCCCCCTGGAGATTAATATTTGTCCATAGGCTCAAACAAGGTCCTGAAAATTTGAGATAAATCTAGTACGGGTATGTATCTCGAGGATTTTGCTGGAGAAATCTCGAAGCCATAGACCTGCGATCTCTGATATTGTGTTATTTATATGTGTTTGCTCTGCATGTTCCTTGACTGTGATTGAAACTTGAAAAATTTTGTACTACTTAGGGTACTACTTTGATTTGTGATTGAAATTTTTTTCCGAGTCCTTGTTTGTGCCATATTAATTTATTTTTTAAAAAAAAAACTCATATTTGTTTATCACCTTTAATAATTAAATGGCATCTGCTAAGTTTGAAGTTACACAATTTGATGGAAGAGGTGATTTTTATATGTAGAGTAAAAAAAATGAAGGCAATTTTAATGCAAATGAGATGTGTTAGGGCTCTAGATGATCGTTGGCTTGTGGACTTGCTTCCTGCAAAAAAAAAAAAAAAAATCTAAACTTGAAGAGGTTTGTTCGCTAAAATTATATTATGCAAATGCAAGGGTTCCTTTCAAATAATAGAGTGGACTTTTTGAGTCCAGATTGTCGATCTCTCAAGTAAAGTTTACTTTCGATTACACAACTTTAGACAATTTAATTTTAATAATAAAAATAAACACACAATAAAATTTGATTTTGGAAATTAAAGAAAATGAACTAAAAATCTACAAAATAAGATACATAAACACTTGGGAATTTTGGAGGAAAAGCGTGGTTGGGATTCATGCACTTAACCGTCGCCTCATTAATTTTTTCACAAGCCAATTAGACCCAATTTTCCAATTTGTAGTTAATTACTTCTCTCGAGCAAAATTAACCACAATTGATTGGTTTAACCTACTATATCTCTACATCGATTATAACCAAATAATCACATTAAATCTTTGTGAAAATAGATCAATAGTTCACCTGGTGTTAGGGGTATATCTCTATCCCCTATACAAACCTAAAGTATTTATATTTAGTCTAAAATATACAATCTTCTCTCGAACGATGCACAAATCACTAAAATCAATCATTTAATGGCCAAATAAATGAAAATCATTCAACACAATAATAAATACATATGAAAATAATCATTTTAACATTAAAAGGTAAATATTAAGATTAATTAAAGTTAGGTTAAATTTCAACCATAAATCCCAACACAAATAATTTAGTTCATTTTATATATGTGATAACAAGAAAGAATATTCATACAATAAATCACCAATAGAAAAAAATAATGAAGAAACAACAAGATTATGATAGATCCCTTGTTTGGCTAGATTTGAGAAGATAATGGCTAGCACATGGTTTCTCCCAAAATTTTTCCAACTCCTTGATTGATTCTCCTTTGTATCCTCTATGATTTGCTCCAAAATACCAAGAAAATCAAAAGAAAAAAAGAAAAGAGAATGAAAAATGAAAAGAAACGGAACCCTTTTCCAAAAATTGCAACCCAAGCCCCTGAATAATTGCACGACGGGTCCCTCAACTTTATCTTGTACAATTTGGTCTTCATATTTTGAATTTTCTTTCATTTATGTCCTCCATAAATTGCATCCATGGTCCTTCAACTTTCTAGACTTGTTCGTTTTGTTCCTAACATTCACGATTTTGCACAAATTTAGTCATTTTCTCCTCCTTTTTGCTTTGTTCTATTTTTTTGGGTGATTTTTACCTACAAAAGCAATAATTAAATAATTGTGAGTAGAAATTCGCTCCTTATTATCAATAATAAACATATTTATGTATTAAATAAGTATGCAAAAATACACTTATCAAGGTTGTTTGGAGTACTATTTTCTTGTACTTATCTGATAATGTAATAAGTACTATTGGTGAAACCAAAACTACTTCTGAATTATGGACTAAGCTTCATGCTAAATATGTAACTAAAACTATTCCAAATAAATGTTATTTGTTCAAATAGTGACAATTCTTTTAAAATGGATAGTTCAGATTATTTGGATGAAATTTTGAATAGGTTTACTAAATTGACCCAAGACTTAGTCAACTGTGATAAAAACTTTCAAAAGATCAGTTGGCTGTAGTTCTGTTAAACTCCATTAATGAAAAATATAGAAACATTAAGATTGCTTTATAATATGGTAGAGCTGATATCACTATTGATGAAACCATTAGTGCACTAAAAAATAAAGCTCTTAAGATTAAATCTGAATCAAAAGTAAGTCATATGGGAGACAATCTGTTAGTAGAGGGGAAAATGATTTAGTAAACCTAGTTTTCATTCAAAAACCTTAAATGAAAACAAGAATAAGTTGAGTGATAAAAATAAATCCAAAAATAAGTCAAAAGGCAAGAAATAATATTATTGTCGAAAACTGAGTCATTTTAACAAAGACTATTATAAGAAAAAAAAAATGAATCAAAAGAAAAGAAATTGGATAATGGTAATAATGTCTTAGTCTGCAATAAAGAAAAAGTTTGAAGATGGGTTAGTCCTTGTTAATATTAAAAAGAAGTTAAGTGATGAATGTATACTTGATTCAGGTTGTTCTTTCCATACATGCCCAAATAAAAACTGTTTTCTTGAATTTGAAAAAACCACTGGGAGGCAAGTAATAATGGAAAATAATATGACATGAAAAATAAACGGAATAGGAACTGTAAAACTTTACTTGAAAGTGGTAATGTTCTATTTCTGAGAGAAACTAGACTTGTTCCTGATTTAGAGAGGAATCTTGTGTCTCTAGGAATGTTAGATGATATGGAGTTTAACATAAAATTGGATCGAAGACATATTAAGATTCTTAGGAGGTACTGATTTGATTATTAGCACCCCTAAGAGACATGGTCTCTATTTTTTGAAAGTTAAACAATTACTTAGTCTGACTGTAACTGCTTTGACTGAAAATTTTACTTTGGCAAAATTATGGCATGAAAACTTGGCCACATTGGCAAAAAAAGTTTAAAGTCTTTACAAAACTATTGAGTATTGGAAAATCAAAATCTTGGTAATATTGGCTCTTGTGAACAATATGTGATAGGCAAGCAAGTCAAGTTACTTTTCTTTCCTGAAATTCATAAATCCAAACAAATACTTGAATATTTGTATGTTGATCTATGGGGTCCTGTCTCTGTGTGTACCTTAACTGGTTTTAGATATTATCTTCTGATCATTGATGATTTCTCTAAAAAAATCTGGATTATCTTATTAAAACCAAAAGATGAAACTTTTTTCAATTTTCAAATATTGGAAAACACAAATTGAAAACAAAATTGATCATAAGATAAAAATTCTAAGAACTGACAATGGTTTGAAATTTTGAAACTATGAATTCAATAATTTTTGGAAAGAGCATGGCATATTAAGACATAAAAATTTTACTTATACATCTCAACAAAATGGCATAACTAAAAAAATGAATAAAATTTTATTAAACAAGGTAAGATGCATATCTTGTGAATAGAACCCCTGCTGGTGCTTTGAATTTTGAGGTTCCTGAATCTGTTTGGTCTAAAAATCATGTTAATTATTCTCACTTGAAAGTGCTTGGCTGTACTGCATATGCTCATCAAAATATTGGTAAATTGGAACCTAGATCACGTTTTTGTCCTTTTTACACCGGAGGACAGATTAGTGAATCCTTATCTTGAATTTTGTTAATCTTTCCTACCTAAGAAATTCAGTGCACAGTGCCATAGCTCGATCCCTAATTAACTCGACTGGATGCACTTTTCTCCATATTCCAGCGGGTCCTATTATCTCAGATAAGCCACCACACCCAACACAAGTACACAACTTTTGGGATAGGAGCAAAAGTTAGTCTTGACTATGACCTCCACTATATTGTGAACATTGTTTATATCCATTTTGATTGCCATTATTCTTTCTGCTCATTGAATGTGGAAGCTCAAAAGGGCAAACAATATTATCAGTAATCTGTCTTCCCTGTGCAAATGTGCTCTGGTTGTTGGAGATAAGGATTGGGAGGACTACCTTGAACAAGTTTGCAAATATTGCCTAGGTAGTGCATGTTTGGCAAAGCTTACAATTGTTTATAAGTTGATCAAACTTAATTTTAATGCATATTGAGAAGAACTCACAATTTTTACTTACTTTTTAACTACACATACCTTAAGAGCCACTATATACAATTGTAAATTCATTGTGGTGTGTTTATCAATAATATATTTTAAATAGCGCGCATAAATATAGTGGTGTATCAAACGGAAATAGTAGTGAAAATATATTTATAGTTTCCATCACTGGCAAAGCCAACACCCTGCGAGCACTGACGGTTGCCTACAAGCTAGCTCTGTCGGTATTAAATTATTATGATTTTTTTCCCCTTTTTTTTGAAAAAAGAAAAAAAATAGGGCATGATAAAAATAATTGTGAGTTGTTGCAAGTGTGCAGCTAGGGCAATTTGTATTGAATTTCTTTTTTTATGTATTTAATTCCTAAAATTTCTCATTTTACCTTGGAAAAGATTTCTCCCACAAAAAATGTAAAGTTACTTCTTTTTAAAAAATAAAATAAGACAACAAATAATCATACAAATTTACTTCATTCTGATATTGAATTTTTCTTATTATTTTGGATTGTGTTGGATTATATTTTCATATGTATATGATTTTTTTAATACATTTATATATTTATTTAAGAATCTTAATATTGTTTAATTAAATATTATAAAAAATCTTGTTATTGCGACCATTGATGGTCAACTATCAACGATTGTCCTAGTTCACTCGAAATTTTGGATATGTGGATAATTTCCAAAATTCCACTTTGACAATCAACTACAAGTAAAACCAATCCATGCAATATTTATATAAAATGACCACAACTCTTTTACGACTTTTTTTGTTTACGAGTGTAGACAACAATATAGCTGTACTCAGTCCAAAGCCCAAACAGTGAAATTAGCCTCAAACTGCCTTCCAGACTCCCCACCCTCTCATTGAGTCTGGATATGACTCTCCTTCAAATGTACTCCATCCCCATCTCCATCCTTTCCAAAATTCCTAATGATTGTTACTCTTCACCATCCCATTCCAACAAACCTCAATTCTTTATTCTCACGTTTATTCAACAAGCAGTCACATTATTCCTATTAACCACCCTTCACACTGCATTCCAATCCCCAAGCTGAATTAAGAAATGGTAGAAACCTTGACGCCCACATCAATCCCATCATCTTGGTGGCGCCGTTGGATCCCTACTAACTCCACATTTTTTTCTCTCCACAAACCCCTTCTGGTTGCGCTCTGGCTGGCCTTTTTGTTTACTGTGTTTTACTGGCAGCGGGATGCCGCCACCGCTGGCAGCCTCTTGATTTTCCGGCGGGATTTTCCATCTCGGATGCTCATGCTCCCCAAGCTCCGGCCCGTGGTATTAAACTTGACGGACTTTGGTGGAGTGGGGGACGGAATCACTCTCAACACGGCCGCGTTCGAGAGTGCCATGCTGGCAATTTCGAAGCTGCGGAAAAAGGGTGGTGGGCAGCTCAATGTGCCGCCTGGTGATTGGCTCACGGCCCCCTTTAATCTTACTAGCCATATGACTCTGTTCCTTGCTGAGGGTGCTGTTATTCTTGGTATTGATGTGAGTAATTCTTTATTTTCTCTTTTTCTTACATTTATTAACTTTTTGTGTCAAATTTTTTATTCAATTTTATTTTCCAAATGAGATGACTTTTTTCTTTTTATCTTACAATATTGGAATATAATTGGATTGTTTAGGAAGCATCTGTGCTTGATATGAGTAATTTAGCCAAACCCAAGAAGGAATTCTATTGTTCGCCGATTACCATCCAATGCTTAAGATCAAATAGATGGTTCAGCGGGTAATAGTCTGGGATCTGCTGGGGCTGTAAACTTAGTGGGAGATTGCATGAATCGCTTTGCTTTAAATGTGGGCGAATCTTTGGAACATTTGATCTCACACACTTTCTTAATGCTAAACGTATGGTTATTTTTCTCATATTATAAGCGCTTTTGTGGTGCGTGGAGTCCATACCCTGTTAAAAACTGATGAGAGCAAGCAAGATTTTGAGTAGATGGGCTTTCCATCCTATTTTGAGAGAGAGAGAGAGAGAGAGAGGGGGGGGGGGGCGCTCAAGAATGTCAGTTTAGTGATAAAGCCTGTTAGATTCTCGTTCAATTTTACTCATCACTGAAACTTCACACAGAGTGCCAAATATTGTGAGTGAGGAAAAATGAGTTCATTATCTTTGAAGTGATCAACTGTTTATATACACATTCATATTCACAACAACCAAACTAACAGCTCAACAAACTCCTAAATGTTTTAACCGAATTCTGATAATTGACATAAATACCCTTGTACGCTATATTCATTCTGCAAGACTCCCCCTCAAGATGGCTTGTGGATGTTCAACACACCCATCTTGGTTAACAACGTTTGAAACCTGACTCCTCCTAAGGCCTTCGTCAATAAATCTGCCAACTGATTTTGTGTAGACAAATGCATCATCCTTATGTCACCAGACTTCACTCTTTCCCTCACCAGATGACAGTCCAACTCTATATGCTTTGTCCTTTCGTGGAAAAGATTGGATTGTTGGCTATGTAGATTGTTGCTTGATTGTCACAAAATCGAAGGGCAGCCTTAGAATGATTTATCCCTAGATCTGTCAACATCTTTTTGAGCCAAATAATTTCACATACGGTTGCAGCCATGGCCTTATATTCAGCTTCAGCCGAAAATCTTGAGATAGTGTGTTGCTTCTTTGATCGCCAAAGAAGCAAAGAAAAGGCCTTATCATGGCGTTCCTTTTAACATATCTGAGCACAT
Source organism: Fraxinus americana (assembly GCA_035079005.1). Taxonomy (NCBI): domain Eukaryota; kingdom Viridiplantae; phylum Streptophyta; class Magnoliopsida; order Lamiales; family Oleaceae; genus Fraxinus; species Fraxinus americana. The sequence continues at coordinate 44,241,460 of CM068708.1, read as the reverse complement.
GATGTGCCGCTTCCAAATGTGGCTTTCTAGGATATTCCAAATATTGACTCAGGACTTGTATGGAGAATGATAAATCTGGCCTAGTGATTGTTAGATATAGTAACCTTCCAATTAATCTCCTGTACATACTAGGATCCTCAAGTAGCTCACCTTCATTCTTAGTCAATTTCAGGTTCTGCAACATAGGATATTTTATAGGCTTGGACCCCAAATAACCAGCATCTTCGAGAACTTCTAAAGCACATTTGCATTGAGATACAGCAATGCCCTTTGAAGACCTTGCAACCTCAAGTCCCAGAAAATATTTCAAAACTCCCAAATCTTTTAACTTGAACGGATTATCAAGACCCTTCTTAAATTGCTCAATGTATGTTAAATCATTTCATCCTATGATAATGTCATCCACATAGATGAGTAGTACAGTGTATGAGCAACTTGTTTTCTTGGTAAAAAGTGAATAATCTGATTTTGATTGGACAAATCCTTGGGAAATGATGAAGGAAGACAGCTTATTGTTCTACTGTCGTGATGCTTGTTCAAGTCCATATATGGACTTGTTGAGTTTGCACACTAAGGTTTCACCATGCTCCCCCTGCTGCTCATACCCAGGTGGCATCCTCATATAGACTTCCTCCTCAAGATCTCCATTGAGGAATGCGTTGTTGATATCGAGCTGATGCAGGTGTCAGTTCTTGCTTGCTGCCACTGCTAAAAGAGCTTTAACTGAAGCGAACTTAGCCACTTGGGAAAATGTTTCTTGGTAGTCAAGCCCAACTTGCGGAGTGAATCCCTTGGCCACAAGACAGGTTTTCTTCCTTTCCTCAGTACCATCTTGTTTGAATTTAACTTTATACACCCACCTGCGATCTACCAGTTTTTTATTGACATGAAGGGGAGTGAGAGTCCAAGTATTATTTGCAATTAGGGCTTGATATTCACTGTCCATGGCTTCACACCAAGCAGGGAACTGAGAGGCTTCCTTGAAGGTTCGAGGCTCAATAATGGTTGATAGTGACAACACATAGGCTCTATGTTCATGGGAAAGGGAATCATATCCTAAGGTGGTGGATAAAACATGAGGATTGCCAGAAAGGGGATTATGAGGTATGGAATTTGTCTGAGAAATCATGTTGTAGTGGAATTTTTGTAAGTAGCTAGGAGGCTTCCTAGGTCTAGTAGACGTGCGGAGGGGATTAAGAGGTAATGGCGGGGATGGAGGTGAAATTATGGGAGTAGATTGTGAGATTGGCAATGATGGAGATGAAGCCGTGGGAGTAGGATTAGAAGTATGAGGCAAAGGTTCTGATATAGGATAAGCAGGAGATGGAAAAAGAGGAACATGGGAGTGAAGAAATTCATCATTACTAGAGGAACCAAGAGAGGCTACATATATATTATCATGAAAATGAAATATATTTTCATGAAAAATAACATCTCTAGACCCAAAGGTAGCTTTGATAAGTAGGTCATATAGTTTATATGCCTTTTGATTAATTGGATAACCAATGAAAATGTAGGGTACCGTACGAGGATAAAACTTGGATCTTCTGTGAAGAGTAGAGGCATAACACAACGAGCCAAATACTCTTAGATGTGAATATGAAGGTTTTGTTTAAAATAGAATTTCATAAGGTGACTTTTCTGATAAAGATAAACTGGGAATTCGATTAATGAGATAGGTTAGGAAGTTTAGCTTGGAATTTGAGTGATCTGGCAACGTTCAATAGATGTTGGTGTTTTCGTTCGCCGTTTTGATGCACAACGCCTTTTGAAGCATAGAAGTCTGTTATGGCAAACTCAGCCCCATTATCAGACCTCAGAATTTTGATTTTGGTATTGAATTGATTTTCAACCATGTGAAAGAATGTTTGAAGAATATGTCTGGTCTGTGATTTATTTTGCATCAAGAATGTCCAAGTGCACCTGCTATAGTCGACCACTATAGTTAAAAAAATTTAGAACCATCAAGTGAGGAGGTTTAATATGGACCCCAAATATCGTAGTGAATGAGTTCAAAAGTAGACTTAGAAACATGAGTTCTGTTATGAAAGGGCAAACGATGCTGTTTTTCCATTGGACAAATGTTACAATGAAACTCAGAATCTGAGACAATTTCAGGCACAGATTTATGCAAGGACGAGATTCCAGAGTGAGGGACATGCCCAAGTCTAAAGTGCCACAAATCAACTGGCAATCTAGTGACAGCAGTAAATCGTGGTACATGTGTATTATTCACGAACAAATATGTTTTAACATGTAGCATTAACATAGTTTAATATTTCTTGGATGTCAATTATAATTTTGTACGCTGCTTGAAAGCTGGACAAGACATCTAAATCTCAATTCCTTTTCATTTTGATAATTGATGGGTTTTTTTTTCCATTTGCAATATTTTGTAGGATGAGAAGTATTGGCCGCTGATGCCTCCATTGCCTTCGTATGGTTATGGTAGAGAACATCCTGGACCACGATTTGGAAGTTTAATTCATGGCCAAAACCTCAAAGATGTTGTAGTTACAGGTCAGCATTAAATTGGAGTTCATATGCTTCTTTTGGATGGAGCAGTTGCTTTGGACTCTCTTTCGTTTTGTTTCTTTCTATCAGCTCAGGGGGCAGACAGGCAGGCAGGATGGGGAGGGGAGGGGAGGGGGTGGTGCTGTTCCTTATTTGGGTCAGAAAGTGACCCATACATGTCAGTCAGTGTAATTTGCATGGCTTCAAAATTCTTTAGGTGAAAAGTGACCAGCATTAAAAGCCAGTAAATGAAAGAGGAAAAAGTTCCACAATCCCTTTTGGTAATCAAATAGCCTTCACAGTGTAATTTTAATTTTATAAACGTATTTTTTGTATAGGAACATATCTATGAATCTTTAATAGCTATAAAACAAAGATATAATTTTTTAGTTTTACAACCCTTCTTGGAATAAAGAAACTTTTACCATGAAAATAAGTATTTATTTTTGTTAGTTTCACTTTTGGTCCAATAAAAATGAATGATGATTTTAGTTACTTGTAATTTGGTTAAACTTCAAGTTTTTGAATGTTTTTTGCCTTGTAATTACAATTTACATATAGACAGACAAATCGTCTCCTATATGTTAAGATGTTATCCACATCCTCTGTCTGTGTCATGTCATCTGCAGTTATCCATGTCCATGCAACATAGAAAAAGTATGGTAATGTCATACAAATTGCCTCAATGACGTCTCAATTCACAGTTGATTTTCTCATACATATTGCTTACGGATACTTTGCTATTTTCCAAAGTGCAATTCATAAATTTACTGATTTCTGGTACTAAATGAATCTTTTGGTACTACCCAAGACTGCAGAACCCATTTTAGATAGTGAAAATGTTAGTGTAAATGCATATTTTTCATTTTTCTGAATGCTTGTATCTCTTTATTGATGACAGGACATAATGGCACCATTGATGGACAGGGTCAGACATGGTGGAAGAAGTATCGGCAGAAGCTTCTTAACAACACTAGAGGACCACTTGTGCAGATTATGTGGTCTACTGATATTCTGATATCTAATATAACATTGCGTGATTCTCCGTTTTGGACACTCCATCCCTACGACTGCAAAAATGTCACGATCAGAAACGTAACGATCTTGGCACCCATTTTTGAAGCTCCAAATACTGATGGCATAGACCCTGGTAAGTCTGTTCTGTTGCTTTGTCTTGCATGACATTAGGGATGGACGAGCCGTACAAATACGAGGTATAAACAGTGAACCTGTATTGAAGTATAAGCTGATTAGATTTTCTAATTGCTAAAACATATATAAACAATAGTTGAAAATGAGCATTGGAAACAATATTATGAGTGATATCACCTCTTTTGCCGTGTAATCTCGTTATCAGGATGCTTTATTAATTATTGGAGTTTGCTACCCCTATGGAAGGGGATTGAATACTTTCAACTTAAATTTACGATCTCAATGCATTGGTTATGCAATTGAAGGAACTCAACATCCAATTGCTGTTGACCTTATGATACGATGAACTTCTATATCTACATGGATTTACTTTATATCTGTCAATTATCTGTTGGGTTATCTTATACGAGCTCTTATTTATGAATTTGGGCTAAACAGATTCGTGTGAAGATATGATAATTGAGAACTGTTACATAAGTGTGGGAGATGATGGCATTGCAATAAAGAGTGGTTGGGATCAATATGGGATTGCCTATGCACGGCCTTCAAAGAACATACACATTCGAAACCTTGTTGTTCGTTCCATGGTGAGGTGAGATGACTCAATGTGCTATCTCTGTAACAACCACGGATTTCCCCAATCTTGCCCGTTAGCACAGGGGATGTTCACTTGAGGGGAAGGTCTTAGGTTTGAATCTCTAGGGACGTGAAATAAATCCACATTGGTCCCAACTTCCAGTTGACAGTACGGATGAGTAATGTTGGCACATGAATAGCCCCTGAGCCAAACAAATGAAAAAGAGGGCAAGATGGGAAAATCCGTGGTCTTTATAATCTCCTTCTGAAATTAATAGAGATCATGGACTTGATTCCCCTACGTAAAATTTTATTGAGATGTATGCCTTGAGATTGTACTTTACTGAATGACAGTGCCGGGGTATCAATAGGCAGTGAGATGTCTGGTGGGGTGTCGAATGTCACTGTGGAAAATCTCCATGTATGGAATTCAAGGCGTGCTATTCGGATCAAGACAGCCCCTGGAAGAGGAGGATACGTTCGACATGTAACATATCAGAACGTGACACTTGATAATGTTCGTGTGGGAATTGTTGTCAAGACAGATTACAACGAATATGCAGATGATGAGTATGACCGCAAAGCTATTCCAATACTAGAGGACATAAGCTACACATCGATACATGGTGAAGGAGTTCGTGTGCCGGTTCGTATTCATGGCAGTGATGAAATTCCTGTAAGAAACATCACGTTCCGCGACATGTCTGTAGGAATAACATATAAGAAAAAGCACATATTCCAGTGTTCTTATGTTCAAGGTCGTGTTATAGGGACTGTTTTTCCTGCTCCATGTGAAAACCTCGACCTTTATGATGAGCAAGGCCACTTGATCAGACGATCTGTTTCTCAAAATATTTCGGTTATAGATTATGATTTTTGAAAGAAGTCTACATTTTTCTTTCGCGATGACCTGGTTTTCCAGTTGTCAGTGTACATGTTTCATAACAGTTCCTATAGAACTGGGCAGCATGCTTGGATCGATCAATCCAAAATATTTCGGTTATAGATTATGATTTTTGAAAGAATTCTACATTTTTCTTTCACGATGGCCAGGTTTTCCAGTTAATGTGTTCTTTTATGTTTCATAACAGTTCCTAATTCCAATAGAACTGGGCAGCATGCTTGGATCAATCAATCCGATTGCCAAGTAACTTTAGTAGTCCGTCACACCATTTCTCCTCTGTAATTTTCACTATTACCATGCCTTGTACACGCAGTACATATTCAGCTGATACATTCAGAACCTCTTACATGTTCCATCTCTTAACTGGATTCAATTTTTTGAAGCTACACGCAATACATATTCAGCTGATACATTCAGAACCTCTTACATTTTCCATCTCTTAACTGGATTCAATTTTTTGAAGCTACTCTATGCAAAGTCATCCACGAGTTAGGTTTTCCAGTGCACTAGAAAAAACAGATAGAAATGCCCTAAGTTTGTTCATAATGTGACAGAACAGATGCGACGTGTTTGCATATTCTTTGGGAGGATGAGGACATATTGCATGGCCAGTTGAAACCTGATTCAAGCATGCGGTTTAAAAGTTCCAAGAATATAGTTTGCTTGAAGCTTTAACAGTTTTATGTCATAGAATGAGATAGTCGTACCACTAAGTTAAGGCTCGACTTGTGAACTTGTAAACATATATCTCGTCATCTTGTAATTATAAGCATTCATATTTGGAAATTTATGGGAAATTATTGAAAATACCCTTAATTCAACCATACCCTTTCCAAAATACCCCTTTTTACTATTCAACCTTAAAACTACCTAAAATACCCTTAAAATAAAAAGTTTTAAAACAAGTCATTTTAGTTCTTAAACTTTAAATCTAATTTTGGATTCGACAAAATTGTTTGCCCCTTGCAATAAAAAATTAACTTTTCTTCACCATCAACTCTTTCCACCTGTCTTGAGCCAAAAAATTTAATTAATAATTTTATTTTTGAATTAATTTGAATTAATTGTATTTTTGCATTTTAGGTCACATAAAAATGGTATCAGAGTCCTATATCTTGAGGAATTAAAGATATTAGAGAATGGAAGATAATAACGAAATTTGCATAGGATGGTACGTTAACAATTCTACTGAATATTTAGATACTGATAATTATATTCAACATCTTGTTAATAAATCAAGAAATTTGATTAATAAAATAAAAGACTCTGATAGTCTTAAAATAAAGAAAAAATTTGAAAAGAAAATTACTTTTCTTTTAATAGATTTTGATGAAGTTTTAGACGAAGACATAGGATATCTTGTTAAAATGCCTATTCTTATAGAAATGAAAACTTTAAAAAGAATACAAAGAGTTCTTAATAATGAAATTAGGAGAATTGAAGAAATAGATACATAAGAATTATGGAAATTAAAAATTCAGAAAATTTAGAAATTGAAGTATACGAAGGAGTAGAAGGATATGCCTTAAAAGGAAAATTTGATTGGGAAAAATTTAGAAAAATTAATAGAGCAGAATTAAGTCTAAAACCACAAGGAGAAAATAAATTATTTAATATTTTAGGATCAGCCTTTAGAAGAAAAAAGTTAGTCATTAATGAATATCATGAAATAGAAAAAGCCATAGATATTAAACATACACAAGGAAAAATAAAATTAAATCTTATAACAAAAAGAAATGTTAATGAATTCTTAGGAAAATTAAAACAAGAAAAACGAGATAAAATATCTTATGTTTACCTTGCTGGAATACAAATAATAATAAAATCATGTTTTAAAGAAGGAATTAATAGTCCTATAATACTTAATCTACAAGATGAAAGATGTATAACTGCAGAAAATGGAAATTTAGGAATAGTAAAAGGAAACTTAGCCTATAAAAAATTAAAATTTACTTGTTATCCAAGATATTGTGTACATATAAATGATAAAAATTTAGATGATTGTCTTAGTCTACATTTTAAGATGACTAATAAAATATTAAAAGACGATAATAAAGTTTTTACTATATTATATCAAGGATTGTATTGTTATACAAATAGTAATTATGGAAATATATATAAAGAAAAGCCTTTTATAGAAATTGACGAAGAATTTAGGGATATAGGATAAACAATCTTACCCAGAGTACAAGACATAGAAAAAATAGAAAATTTTGAGATAGGACATGATGATGCTATAAGTATTGATCAACCTATAATACCAAAACAAATAACATATAAAGAAAATAAAATAATTATTGGAAATAATACAATAAGACATAGTATTTCAAAAATAATACAAAATAAAAATAATAGTGTCTATGGAATCAAAGGAAAGTTCTTTAATGGAAGTAAATGGATAAATGAAATTAAAATACTTATTGATACTGGAGCAAGTCAGAATCATATTTGCTCTCTTATTGATGAAGGAATTAAAAAGAAAAAAATTGAACCTTATAGTTATAAAGATTTTGAAGGAAGAATAAACTCTTGTGATATCATAGAACAAGTTCAAATTAAATTAGGAAATCTATTATTAAGCATAGAATGCTATATTGATAATAATATGAATTTTGATGAACATCCAATATTATTAGGAAATTCATTTTTAAATAGTCTTGATAATTATAAAATAGACAAGGAATGAATTCTTATTATACATCAAGGAATAACTACATATTGCCCTAAAGAAAAATGAGTAGAGAAATAAAATTTCCAATAAGTGTATATATACAAATAACTGTATTTGAATCAAAAATAACTACTTGTGCTCTAATTGATACAGGAGCTGAGATAACTGTCTTTAAAGAATTTTTATTACCAAAGTGGATAGAAAATAAACAACAATTAACTCTACAAGGAATAACTGGAGTAAGAGAATCTTTAAAATATAAAAATGAAAATATAGAAGTTATAATAGGATCTAAAATAGTAACTATAAGAAATGTTTACCAATATAATATTAATGATTGTGATATTATTCTTGGAAATGACTTTCTACAACAGTTTAGTCAATATAGTCAAAATATTTATACTATTCAATTAAAAACACCATGTGGACATTTACTAAAAATTGCTAGAGAATTTAAACCATTCGTAGTTCAAAAAATTTTCAGTTGTGAAAAAATAGAATTTATACCAAAATTACTCAATTATTCAATCAAAACAATTACTCTTGATCAAATAAAAGATCTTTTAACTAAAAATTATAATGAAAACCCACTTGAAAAATGGGAAAAATCAAAAACAACAGCTAAAATAGAACTATTAGAACCAACAATCATTATTAGAGTCAAACCTATGCTCTATAATCAAGAAGACAAAGAAGAATTTCAAGTACAAATTCAAAAACTTCTTAATCAAAAACTTATAAGGAGAAGTAATAGCCCTCATAGTAGCCCAGCTTTTATGGTTAGAAATCATTCGGAGATAAAAAGAGGAAAACCTAGGATGGTAGTAAACTATAAAGAACTTAATAAAAACACTAAATTTGATGGATATTATCTACCAAATAAAGAAGTATTAATAAATATTGCCAAAAAAAAAATATTATTCTAAATTTGATTGTAAATCTGGATTTTGGCAAATAAAACTAGAAGAAAATAGTATACCATTAACAGCATTTAGTACCCCTCAAGGACATTATGAATGGATAGTTATGCCATTTGGATTAAAAAATGCACCACAAATTTATCAAAGAAGAATGGATGAAATTTTTAAAACCTATAATTTTCTTATTGTTTATGTTGATGATATACTTGTTTGCTCAGAAACATATGAAGATCATCTTAAATATCTCAGAATTTTTGCTACACTTTGCTCAAAAGAAGGTATAATACTTAGTCAGAAAAAAGCAGAAGTAGCAAAACATGAAATTGAATTCTTAGGAATGATAATAAATAGTGATGGAATAAAATTGCAACCTCATATTTCAGAAAAAATAATTTTATTTCCTGATAAATTAGAAAATAAACAACAAATTCAAAAGTTTTTGGGTTGTCTTAATTATGCTGAAGGATTTATAGAAAAACTTGCAGAAAAAATAAATAAACTTCAGAAACTATTAAGAAAATCAAATAAATTAGGCTGGAACGAAGAACATACTCTTTGTGTTAAAAATTTAAAAGAAAATTGTAGAAATTTACCTAAACTTAGACTTCCTGATGAAAAAGATAAATTAATATTTCAAAGCGATGCTTCAGATTTATATTGGAGTGCTTTATTAAAAACTGATTTAAATGAAATTTGCAGGTATACTAGTGGAACATTTAATAATGCTGAAGTAAATTATTCAACCAATGAGAAAGAATTATTTGCAGTTGTTAAAGGAATAAACAAATTTAAAATGCTTTTGTTACCCAATGAATTTATTGTTCAAACTGATAATACACAACTTAACGGACTAGTAAATAATAAATTACCAAATTCACCTCAACATAGAAGATTACATAGATGGCAAGTGTTACTATCTTTTTATAATTTTAAATTTGAATATATTAAAGGAAAAGATAATTTATTTGCTGATTTCTTGAGCAGGAATCATGAATATGGAAAAGATTGAAACATTTACAAAGGAATTACAAGATCTTTTAACAGATTTTAATGCAAATTATCTTGCTGTTCAAGAAGATCATCTTAATATTCGACAAACTTTGTGTGATTTATCAAGCAAAGTTGTTGAAAGTGGGAAAAAGATTGAAAAATTGAATGATAACAAAGAAAAAATAGTTGAAAAATTGCCAGAATGTTTAGACTTTTTTGCAAATCAGAGCTGTGAGTATCCTCCTTTAAAAGGTGAATACAAATAAAGGCTAGTCACATCCCATTTCGGGAGATTAATACATCCACCTCGAGTGGAGAATCAAAACTTAAGAGAAATGACTCTCTTACCTCGCAAGAGGAAAAAATCATAAAAAAGGGTCCACAACAACTACTAGTCAGTATGGACAAATTGTTGGAAAAATTTACAAGTGGAAAAGGAGCCACTGAGTCTAGTACTCAAACATCCTTATCAAAAGGCCCATTGGAACAGCCTACTGTTATCAGTGAATTCCAAGAAGATAAAAAATCACCAATTGGTGACCTTAAATCACCAAAGGGAATAATTGCTACTCATCACATCAGAGCTAATCTACATCCAATGGAAAAGGAGTATTATGAATTCTCAGAATGGGTATATAATTTCAGAGAAGGAAGTTCTCTATATTTGACAGCCCTTCCAACGGCGATTTATCCAAGGATCAGTGCAGTTCAAGGATCATTGCAGTTCAAGGAGCAGATCCTAATATTGTTCGAAAATTGGCAGCATTTGGATTTTTAGATCGACTCTTCCCAGGGATAGATCTAAAAGAAATCGAACAGTTCAACAAAGAATTTGTTAATTGTGTTAAAAAATTCAGTGATAAACAACCAATTGAACTGAGATTTTACACAATTAGTCCTGAATATAAAGAACCAGAGTGGTATGGAGAACATCATCTCATCACAATTCGGAAAAATAATGGAAATCCACTTAAGGAGATTCAGATTTTTAAAGAATTACCCACTGTTAATAGAAAATGGATGATTTACAGACGAGCTCTCGGAATAAAATCAGTCTGCTCAACAATGCAGTTCTTTTTTGGAGAAAGATACATGGTTTATGGTATGAGCAATAATTGGATCCTTATCTGTAGAGGAGATAAAGAATCAAAAATTATTGAAGAAAAAATCTGTGGAATTATGAACGATCAATTCTCTGGAAGTGAAGAATGCATTAAAGAAGCCTGCCGACTCATGGGATACGTCCACAAGTGAAGGACGATCAAGAAAAACGTAACTGACAGCACCATGTGAACTTTGAAGATTAGAAGACAGCTGTCAAGCTGGAATCAAAAGAAATTGCCGACACTGGAATAAAGACAACCAACAAGCACTTTAAATATTTTCAACCACTTTTGACATTATTGTACCTTTTACTTTTGTGTTGTAAAAATCTGATTGGCCAGAAGCTTCTCGGTGAAGTGCGAGCCTTTCTATAAATTGAGACTCTACTCATTAGAAAGGATCATCGAAAATTAGCCATCTGAAATCTCATCCGGAACTACCATCTAAAACCTTCAACAATGATCTTTGTAATCATTCTCTTTAGAGAGTAGAAACCACTCTTCGGAGTATCAATCTCTGTAAAAATCTTTGTATAATAGCTTTCAAGCTATCTTCAGATCAATAAAATCTTTGAGTTTGAAATAAATCTTTTATTACGCTTTGAGTGTTGTTCTACACAGTAAGTCTGTTTGAGAGTTTTGAGTGCCTTTGTGTCCATTTTGCTGTGATGCTGTCGGACTTTGGCCAACTCTTGTGACGAAGGTGACCAGGAACATATAACATTCTTGCTATTTGGCGAAGCGTGGTAAGGCCCTTATTTTAAGCTACAAGAAAATTTATTGTCTGAAAATTTGCATGAAGATTATTATATAACAATTTTTATGAGATTGTTTACTTTGAAGAACTTTTATCATGGAAAATTACGAGTTTTATTATAGATCTGTACCTTTTAGATATACTAATAGTATTGATTATAGTCACATGATAGAAATTTCAGAAACTTATGATAGTTATACCAGAGGAATAAATTTCATAAAAAGAGATAGTAGATATTATGAAAAATGCCTTACAATTGTATCATTTGGATTAAAAGAAAAATTGCCTAAAGAAATAATAAAAATGATTGTATTTTTCTGGTTAGATAGTGAAAATAGTGAAAGAACTTTTGAAACTACAGAGCATGTAAGTTATAATGAAGTTTCTGAATTATATGATTTTGATCTTAGTTTTGACGATATAGAATAAGAATATGCCTGGAATAATTAGAAAATTTTGTGATAATAAAATAAAAATTTTAGAAGAACAGATAATCTGACCATAATCGTAGAGAAATAGAAAGGAAAATTTCTAATTGGAATAAAATTAAAAAAGAATTATTAAAGGATGAAATTACAAGAGAATTAAAAAGAGAAGAACAATTTAGAAGAGAAATAAGACAAATGATAAATAATATAATAATTAATTCCTTAAATATACCAGACTAATATGAGTTTACCAACAAAAATAAGATTTGATAAACAAGAAATAGAAAATATTAGATTACCAATAGGAAGCTATCAAACTAAAAAATGGAATACAACTCTATTTCAACCTTTAAGCTCATGGGGAAATACAGATGAATGGTTAAATATGACTACAAATTGGACTAATGCATTTTTATGGCAACAATTAGGACAATTAAAATCTAAAGATGTAGAAGCTATAGACGAAATAAATAATATAGATCCAAAAGATGAAATAGCTAAAGAAAGGTTAGAAGTTTTAAGCAAAAATATGTCTAAACAATTTAATAAAATAAAAGAACAAATAAATAATTTAGAAATACTTGATGAAGCTAAACTTGAAGAAATTCAAAATCGAATATCAAAAATTGAACATAAAAATAGTATTAATAAAATAGCAACTTTAGAAGAAAAAGTAGACATTATTAATTATAAACTTGATATTCTATTAAATAAATTAGGATTTGAAATTGAAAAACTATCTTATAAAAAACCTAAAATATGAGTATGAATGATAAAATCAATTTAATTGAGAAAAATATAAAAGCAATTGATGAAAAAATAACTAGAATTGAAATAGACTACGAAGAAGAAAAAGAAAAACTACAAAATAACTTTTTAAGAATAGAAAATCTTTTAAATAGAATAATAGAAAATCTAAATAAAGAAAAACCATTTAAACCAGATTATGCCAAAGAACTTAAAGAAGTTAGAAAGAAAATTGAAAAATATGAAGAATTAATAAAACTTAATGCAGGATTAAAAGAAGATATAGAAAGATTATTGATTGATCTTAGAAAACAAGAAGAAAAACTTATAGAAAAAGAAGAAGGAAAATTAATCATAGAAGAACAATGAACGAAGAAATGGAAAATTTAATATTTGACTTAGAAGACTTAAAAATTTGTGAAGAAATAACTAAAAATCATATGGTTGGAAAAATAGGAGGACCACGAGCAGTTAAACAAGAAGAATATGGAGAAACTAGCACAGCTAGATATGAAACAGAAATAGACCCTAGAAGATATGTTAATACAAAAGTAGATTTTAAAACTACCAAAGAAAGAATGTATAGAGACCAATTTAAACCAGTTTTAAGAGAATCAAACCCAATGAAAATTGCAGGATCATATTTAAATTTAGATTGTGAATTAGATGTTAGAAGAGCTATAAATGAATGGAGTACTAATATGATAGCACACTTTAATTATAATCGCAGTAATACCGATAATAAAAATAGAACTGAATATTTATTAGCAACATTTAAAGGAAATGTATTTAATTGGTATAGAGGATTAGAAGAAATAACAAAAGGTATTTGGAAAGATAGTATTGAAGCAGGATTTGGAATTAGTATAATAGAAGGAATAAATAGAGTCGCTACAAGAATTTATAGAGAATTTGCTGGAGAAGACTGGGTAAATGAAAGTACTAAAGTTAGATTAGAAGAAATAGAAGATGCTAAAAACAGAATGGAACATTTACAAATCTGTAATATGTGTTACCTTAACGAATATTGTTGTGAATATAGTAAATATTATTATATGATGTTTGGAAGTGGAGCTGATAATAATTATTATAAAGAAGTTTTTATTAGGAAATTACCACCACCATGGAATAATTATTTTCAAAATAAGATTAAAGAAAAATAATTAGAAAGAAATGAAGAAGGTTATACATTAGGATTTATTATAAGAACTATAAAAGATGAAATAAGTACTATGTGTAGTAATCAAATGATTTATAAACAATCAGGATTTATACAAGATAGGATTTGTTGTAGAGATACCGAAGTACCAGGAAATTGGGGATGTTATGATTATAAAAGAAAAAGAAAAATAAGACCCAAAAAATATAAAAAATATAATAAGTTTAAAAAGAAATATTTTAAACCAAAAAGAAAATATTTTAGAAGAAAATATAAACCTTATAATAAAAAGCCATTAGATAAAAAACGAGGTAAATGTTGGAATTGTAATGAAGAAGGACATATAAGCACTGAATGTCCAAAAAAGAAAGTTAGGATATTAATTACGGACTTTGAACAAATTAGAGATGAATGTGAAGAAGTTAATATTGAAGAAATAGAAGTGAATGAAGAAATATTTGAGGAAAAATCAGATTTAGAAGAAACATCTAGTGATGACGAATAAAAATAGGAATAAAACTAGTTTCTAAAAAATATAAAGTATGAGGACTTAATTTACAATAAAAAAACATTTCATTAAGGGCAAAATTGACTTTTACACGAAAAACCCAAATGGGTCATTTGACCCGGTTATTTTGGAAAATCCCCCGAAATTTATTTACTTCTAAAGTAAATGATCAATGCCATGGTTTATCAAAATGCCCTTTATGTTCAGAAGTCTAGTTACTTTTGAGGGTAAAAAGATCTTTTCTTTGGTCAAGGCAAAAAGTAAGCACTTGCCAAATCAGAAAGTTATTTGGCTTTAAGGATATGACTTCATTGACATTAAGCCATTTTTTACTTGAGGAATTACTTGAATGAGTGATAGAAGTTGAGCAATATTTATTTCTTTTGGGGGCAGTCTTTGCTGAAAAAAAATATCTTGTATAAAAATGTCATCACGAGCATGGACGGATTTAGTGGGATCGGGCCATCAATTTTTTTAATGTAAAAAAAAGTTTCTTGTAAAAAAAAAATTATGTGCAAATTCATTTATTTTTCTATATAATACTCAGATCCTGGATCCTTTTCTGATTACAAAGTTGTGAATTATAAATCATCTCCTCTTAAACTTTTTTAAGTTGTTATAGAAGACTAGTATATTTAATATTTTCAGCCTGTTTGAGCTCTTTTTTTTTGTGGAAATTACACAATTCCCTATTTTTCATCCCAAATCAAACCCTAAATTCATCTCTCTCTCTCTCTCTCTCTCTCTCTCTCTCTCTCTCTCTCTCTTCATCGTATTTCTCTCCTCTCGTCTCTGTCTTCTTTCTTTCCACTCACTGGCGACGCTGGAGCTCGAAGCGGCGACAACGCAGATCTGTCCTCCTTCGTTATTCTGGTGCGATGGTTGTGCGACGGTGTGGGTGTGATTGGTGCGCGCGGCGATAGGTGTGTGTTCGGGTGCAATTGTGCGCGCGGTGATGGGTACGATCTATGTGTTCTGGTGCGATTGATGTTTGTTCTTGTCCGATTGGTGCGCACGGCGATGGGTGCGAAGATGAAGCAGAAGGAACCAATTTCATGAGCGTCGCTGCTTCATGGTGGTCAGAGCTTTGGCGATGCTCGATTTTTTGTTTTTTGTTTTTTTTTTTTTTTTGTGATCGATAAGAAGTGACGATGCTGGTGTCGCGGTGGTTTCTTCCTCCGATTTGCTTCGTCGGAGCTTTGGCGATGCTTTTCGATTTTTATTTTTATTTTATTTTTTGTAGTTTTGAATGGTAGCGGTCGTGGAGTGGAGGGGGCTGTGGAATGGTGGAGTATGGGTTAGGCTATGTTGGCGGCTACGATGACGCTTATGGTGACTTGCGGTGACGTTAGTGATAGTGGTTGTGGTGAGTTTCCTGATGTTGTAGTGGCGGCGGAGTAGGGTTAGGGTATGTGAGACAGTAGTGGTGGTGTGGTGGTGATATAAAGTCTTTTGTGAACAATAAATTGGTTAATTGTGACATTAAAATACACCGTGACTTGTAAAATTTGTGACCTGTGATCGAAAATAATACGCTACCTATTATTTTAAGAAGTTGTGACCTATAAAATATGTGATTTGTGACAAAAAAATAATGTGTGACCAATTAATTTGAGAATGTCACCAATAAAATAAATGAGTTGTGACCAATAAAATTTTTGATTCGTCATCGATGTATAATATGTGACCTAAAAATTGTTACTGTGACTTATAATTTATTAAGATGTAATCGAGTTGTGACTAATAAAAATTTTGATTTTGTGTCGATGAATAATCAGTGACTTATAAAATTTTCTATTCGTAACCAAGAAAATAACTATAAAATTCTTGATTTGTCACCATAAAATAAGTTGTGAACAATAATTTGATAAATTGGGATTGATTTGTAATGAATAAATGAGTTGCTAAGGTCACAGTTTACTGGTCACAAGCTTGAGTTCACAAGTCACTGTCATTTTGTATAGGTCACAAATCAATATAGACGGGTCACGGATCAATATGATCAATTAATTTGATAGTCATAACCATATTGTATAGAACTGTGGCTAATTAATTCGTCGTTAAGGTCACAGTTCACTAATCACAGGTTTGAGTTCACAAGTCACATTCATTTTTTTATAGGTCACAAATCAATATAAACGGGTCACAGATCAATATTAACAGGTCACGTGTTGTTTTGTAGAGTTACGGTTCAAATTTTCAGGTCACATTTCATATTACTAGTCAACTGTACAAGAGGTCAAAAATCATGTCAACTGTACAAAAAAATATAGCGGAGTTCCCCGAAATATTTGCCGGAGTTGGAACAAGTGCCGGAATTGGATTCGCTGGAACGAATCGACGACGGAACGGTCACCTGAATAGTTCGGAATCAGAGCAGTCAACAGAACGGTAGAGGTGATGGAGATGGAGTGGGTTAATTATTTTTGAAATACTATATAGTAAAAGTCTTAGAAATGAATTTTTCCCTTCTTTTTTTTTTTTTTTTAAATGAAAATGCATTATGGAATAGTATTTGATGGAGAATGTGTGGTTAAAAAATAAAAAAATAAAAATTTGAATTTACGTGTAATATTATTTTATTAAAGAATGTATGGTTGAAAATACCCTATTTGGGCTACATTTTACCAAAAAATGTATTTTGAAATATTAAAAAGTTGGAGAATGTGTGGTTCAAAAATAAAGAAAAATTTTGGATTTGTGTATAAAATTATTTTATGGGATAATGTGTGGTGAAAAATGAGTGTTGAAAAAATGAATTTTGAAAATAATGGGACTCCAATAGAGAAATAATGGGGGCTAAACATATTTAGAGCTTATTTGATTCTCATTATTTTGAAAATACAGTTTTCTCTCTTTTCTTTTCAACAGTACATTTTTCAATAAAATAATATTACACGTAAACTCAAAAAAATTCCTTACTTTTTAGTAATACATTCTTTATCAATATACTATTCCAAATTACATTCTTACAATAAAATGGGGCTCAAACAAGCTCTTAGTATAGCTTCTCGTATCTATACATGGGCAGACCCACAAAAATTTGACTTTTTTTTTTCAAAAATTTGATAGTTGTTTTTTTTTTTAAGTGCAAGTTTCCTTTTTTGTTAATTTGTCTGAAAATCCATTTGTTAGTGAAATGAATTATTGAGTTTTGACTAGAAATTTTTCAAATATAAATTTAGTGGTAAAGAAAAAGAGAGAAAAGGGTTTCAAACATCGAAGAATCTTTACTGCTTCTAAATTCTTTTTGGACATTTTGGAGGAGTAAAAATCACGAGCAACGATAGAGTTTTCAGATCTAAAATCACATTTTACATATTGGATCCTTGCATCCTTTGGAGGTCTAATGTTCGATTTGGTTCATTATATATATTTGATTTAAACTAATAAGTGGGTAATTTTCTTTTTTCTGTACTATATATTTGATTTTATACGATTTTAAGGGCTGAATGTGGTTGGGAACATGAGGGTGTAGTTACATGACTAATTAATTTCATTAATAAAAGGAAATAAGTTATCGAATAATGGAAGCACGTGAAGAAATAGGGTCTTTAGTGGCGTGATATGAATTAAATAATTAATTAATTTGCTAATATCATCTTAATTTTGACTTCAGAAAGTTTAAATTTAGGGAGATAACCAACTGGATTTCCACTACTTAGTTAAAGCTTTTTATCAATTGTAATTAAGCTATTCGGAAAATACATTAATTTTCTTTTCAAAAATTAAGAAAACTTATAAGCATAAATAAATATTATTTTTTTTCATTTGGTCATTTTTCTTTAAACTAGATTTGAAACAATCTTTTATTTCTTATTTTTTTTTAAATTGTCTTTTGACTTCACCAAATTACATTTTTTCTCCTTTTGACCAATGGTTACAACTCAATAATATTCTTCAAAATTAAGTTAATTATTTAAAGAAAAAAGAAAGAAATTAATCAATACATTGACTAGAAAAAAGAACAAAAAAATTTAAATGTAATTAAATTATAAATTAATTATATTTTATTGGTATTATAGTAAGAGGAATTTAATATTATTAAAATTAATATCTCTGCATGAATATAAAAAAAAATAAAGAATCAAATAAAGGAAAAAAAAATAGATTGCGAAGGGACCAAATTGATATTCTATAGCAATAATATCTCTTTTTGTAAATTATATCTAAATTTTTATACGTTTCATTCACAATCCCAAACATTTAAAATTTTATTTTCTTCTCCATCGCACCCCACCTTATCTACTTCCCCACTCCCACTTCATCTTCTTCCTTAATTGGGCATGAAAAATGAAGCCCAAGTTTTTTCAAATTTTCCATATACTTTTTCTTGTTTGGCTTAGCAACAAACTAGCGGCTCATTGTCTCAACCGCTAAGCTCGTAAAAGCTCGGATCGTGGGCTACTCAGATTTGTCCTGGGACGAGCCCAAGCCAGCAAGCCGACTCGCCTTGTGGGCAAGCTGGCACACAAGCAGGCTAGCTCGTGGCTCGCCATCTATGGTGACCAAAATGGTTGCTTTTTAAAATCTAGTGATCATTTTGGTCACTGTATTAGATGAATGACCATTATCGACGACGATCGTTGAATAATAAATGACCATTTGGCACTTGCAATTTTTTTTCCCTTCCATTTTTTTGTTACTCTGTAAATACCACACCAATTTAACATTTTTTCACACAACAACAATTCCTACTCTTCCACATTCTATTTCTACCTTCAATTTCAATATTTTTTACATCTTACTCTCTTCACATACTCTTATTTACTTACTTTATTATACATAATACACATTACACAATACATATTCTCTACATTATGGGTGTGTGTGTCTTCCATTATTGGGAAAAAAATAGAGTAATGAATAGTATTTTTTGGAAGATGCGTGGTTGAAATTTAAAGTAACTTTATTGGTTTGTGCGTAAATTATTTTATTGGGTGAATGTGTGGTGGAGAATCTTACTATAGCAAACAATTTTTTGGAATAATGGTAAACAAACATGGGCAATATTTCATACACATTGTCTAATTTACATTCCTACAAAGCTACAAATTATAACTATCTGGTTTCTACATATTCATTCATCATTTCATCTTTATTCAAGTTCATATATTATCAATTCACCACAAATGGATTCACAATCATTTGTTGAGGGCTAGTTCGGTATCAACAACGAATCATCTATGACGCCCCAAAGTCAATTTCACAATGAATTTGCCCGTCTCAACGACTAGCCATTCCCAAAAATATTCCATATTTGGATGCTCATTGAAGTAGTAATCTAATTGATTTGAATGGCGTTGAAGTTCTATAAACGGAACGGGGGAAATTAGATATTCCAAATGCAAGAAGTGAAATGGGAAATATCGGCAAAATGTTTGGATCATTTTAAATTGATTTCAACGGTTCGTACGGTCAACAGAGTCACAGAATCTAAAGTCATATGTAAATATTGTCAAACACGATGGCATGGTAAAAGGGCATCGGTATCACCCACGTTAATCGTCACTACAAAGCATGTGCGACCAAACATTGACTTGTTGGTGTCTCTCAAACACAACTACAATTTGATAGTCCATTAGCCGGTTCTGCTTCTACGACACTTTGCACGTGGATGTATTCGGAGGAGAAAGCTCGAACGAGAATGATAAAGTTCATTGTAGGTGCTGAATTGCCTATTGCAATAGCGAACAACCAATATTTCGCCTCATTCGTGAAAGAATATCTTCGATCGAGATAATATCTTCCATCGAGATACGTTGGGGTACGTAGAAGCACTCTTCGTTCCGATACAATATAATATTTTCCTAATACAAAAAAATAATTGATTATTAATTTGAAAAAATATATGGTGGTGTTTTGAACTTTCATCTTCTTCCATGGCCAAAATTTCACTTTCTTGATTCAAGATTTTATCTCCTTTCACAATAAAGATTGCTGGAAGAAATAGATAGATCTGGGATTTTGCCCTCCATGAATTTCGGTGCTCGTAAGTGAGAAAATCTTCAATTTTGCTGAAGAGAAAAGAAAATGGCTTCTTTTTGCGTTGGGAGAGCGTCGTGTGTGGAATATGTTTTTGTGTGTGTTTTGTTGTTTAAATTTGAATATGTCGAATGTTTAAATTAGGAGAATTTAAATGTAGTATTGTTTTATGCACCACATTTGCAAAAGGGTTAATAGTGTATTTGAAGGTGGGGGAAAATGAGATCCATTTCCCTTTAATTTTGACATTTTTTTAAATGTTTTTAACGGTTAAACTAACGGATCTTGACATTAGAGGGTACTTCGAACAAAAAATTTCCAACAGAGACCTTTTATATGATTTCCAAATTCCAATAAATCGAATGTATATCGCTCATCATGAAATATGTAAGTTTTCTGCTATTAAACCAAAAATTTTAGAAAGCAAGAAGCGTCCTTTTAATAACCAAATATTTGAAAAAGATGTATCCTACTTCCTATAAAAGAGCGGATCCCAATTGTCACTGTTCATCTCGTGTTGTCCAATTCACATTAATCTAGATTGAAACCGGTTTGTTATTGTTCACCGCGTGATGCCGCGTACAATTGGTTTACTGTTCATCTGGCAGGCTTTGTTGACTATCCGTGTTGTGTTTTATATTTTCTTTCCATCTTATCTTCACTGGTGAAATTCAACACGGGTCGACTGCATTTAATGAAAATATATTAGCTGGCCCTTGTTTTTTTTTTTCTTTTGTCATTTGTCACCATTTAGTTTACTGTTCATCTGTCATATATTTTATGACATACAAATAGAAATCGAATTGCCGACCTTTGTTATCTCTATTTTATTTTCACTGATGATGATGAAATTCAACACGGTGGACTGCATTTAATGAAACGATAGTAGGTGGCCCTTTTTTTTGTCATTTGGCACTATTCCGCTTGCTGTTCGCCGGCATAGCAAGTGGGATCCATATCTTCTTTCCATTTTATCTTCACTGATGAAATTCAACACGGGTCGACTGCATTTAATAAAAATATATTAGCTGGCCCTTGTTTTTTTTTTCTTTTGTCATTTGTCACCATTTAGTTTACTGTTCATCTGTCATATATTTTATGACATACAAATAGAAATCGAATTGCCGACCTTTGTTATCTCCATTTTATTTTCACTGATGAAATTCAACACGGTGGACTGCATTTAATGAAACTATAGTAGGTGGCCCTTTTTTTTGTCATTTGGCACTATTCCGCTTGCTGTTCACCGGCATAGCAAGTGGGATCCATATCTTCTGTATTTTCTTGACTCTCCATGTTGGACTTTCTATTTTCTTTCCATTTTATCTTCACTGATATGATGAAATTGAACACGGTGGACTGCATTTAATGAAACTATATTAGGTGGCCTTTTTTTTTTCGTTTGGCATTATTCCGTTTGCTGTTTATCTGTCCTACACTTTATAACATACAAATAGAAATCCAATTCATTTACTGTTCATTGCCGACCTCGTTATCTCCATTTAATTTTCACTGATGATAATGAAATTCAACATCAATCAACGGTCCCACTTAAAATAGATCAATTGGCTTTTTTTTTCGCTTTTTCTTTTTGTCATTTGGCAGCATTTCTTTGACTGTTCAACTGTCATACTTTTTATGACCACCAACAGAAATTCACTTAATGTTCAAGTGGGATCCATATCTTCTGTATCAATTGGCTTTTTTTTTCCTTTTTTTTTTTTCATTTGGCAGCATTTCGTTGACTGTTCAACTATCATACATTTTATGACCACCAACAGAAATCTAATTCACTTAATGTTCATTGCCGACATAGCAAGCGGATCCATATCTTCTGCATTTTCTATATAAGTATACAGGTAAAGGAAAAAAAATTGTCACCGATTTTGCACGCGTTTTCGATCCTTCTGCTACTGGCTGCACTCCTTGTGTTATAGGTTCGTTTTGTACATCTATTCTTCTCTTCCTCTTCGATTTAGTATTTAGTAAGAATTACTTCTTCTCTGTTTTGTTTATGTTTTCAGTGTACCGATCAAAAATTTTAACAGAAGTATTACAAGCATTTGTCTGAGATACCAATTTCATAACTATGGCATATAGGATTATTTGTTTGTTTATATTATTTCGCTTTCATTTATTCAGTTTTTACGATTTGTTGCGTACTATGTTCATTTTATAGTACGTTTAAATTATATTGTTTAATATTATAGTACTCTATTTGTACTGTATCGATTTTATTCTTAGTTCCTTTTGAAGTTGTATAGTTTACAAATTATATGTAATTAAATTTTGCACTTATCACATTAATTAGATTAGATTAAGTTTGTATCGTTAATAGGTTCTTGTAACTATAATATAAATTAATTATATTTCCATATTTTATTTCCTATGCATGAGTGGTGTAATGTCCTTACTAATATAATATAATATCGTTGAATTTTTTTAGTTCATAATTCTTACATTGGAGTTGAAATATTGAAGAATTGTTGCTCGTCTTGTTATGGATATTTTGGAAACTTCTCATGAAGAAGATGTTATTGCTAACATTAATACCATGTTCGAAAGTGGCAATGAGACACAAAGATCATCAATTCGTCAACAGCGAAATCAACGAGAGAGAGACAGGCGAAGTAGATTAAAAAATAATTCCAGTAATTATCACAAAAGAAAAAATGACCCTATATTAAATAATCATATGTTATCTGAAAATAATTTTTCCTTTGTTGCTGAAACAAATGAACCCATAGTCCACCAAAATTTCTATACTTCTTCAACTTCGAATCAAGAAACATCTCGTACTCTCAATTCTGAATATGAATTAGAAGATAGTATTCAAGGATTTCACATCCCATCTGCTGCATATGTGTTACCATCATCGACTTATTGTATACATTGTAATGCACGTAAATTTTATAGAGAAAGTAAAGGTTTTTGTTGTTCTGATGGAAAAATCAAACTTTTTATATGTGACTCACCATTCGACTTATATAATTTGTTTACTTCTAAAGAACATCATTGCATGGAATTTAAAAAATTTGTACGAGGGTATAATAATCATCTTGCTTTTACTTCATTTGGTGTAAAATACGATAAGAATTTGTTTAAGACATATAAAGGTATTTACACATTTAGAATTCAAGGTCAAGTACATCATTATATAAGTAATCTTATGCCAAATAATAATACGCCTTGTTATATGCAATTATATTTTTATGATACAGAAAATGAATTACAAAATCGAATGAATATTTCATCAAATTTTGTTGAATCTACTTTACTATTTTTACTTGAAATCTTGAAAAAAAATCCATATAGTAAATTTTTTAGATCTTTAATTGATATGCCTAATTTGCATGACCATCAAATACAAATACGATGCGATCCTGGACTTGATCAAAGAGTTTTTAATATTCCTACAACATCTCAAGTAGCTGCTGTATGGGTCGAAAATGATAAGAATGCTAATATTCGTTCTCGTGATATCATCATATACGGCCATTCTAATGATTCACATAAAGTTCATTATTATTATGGATGTTATGATCCGTTACAATATCCATTACTTTTTCCATATGGAGAATCCGGTTGGCATGAAAGTATTGAGAAATTTAAAAGTACGCATTTCCAATCTGAACATATGTCCACATTTAATGTTTTCCCTAACACAAATACTACTGCAGTTGAATTTATTGAAGAAGAGAATCAAGGTTAGTAAATATATTTCTTACTAAATTTATATGTTTTCGTTAATATATTTTTTACTTTATCAATGAATATTGAAGTTATTTTATTTTTTTATTTTGTAGTACTTGGTCATGCAAAAACACGTACACAGATATCTTGTCGAGAATATTATTCATATAAACTGCAAATCAGGACTTTTGATAAGTCCGTATTACTTCATGCTGGTAGATTATTTCAACAATATGTTGTAGATATGTATGTTAAAATTGAAACTGTAAGATTAGATTATTTTCGTAATAATCAAAAACAAATTCGTGCTGAATTGTATCAAGGTATTGTAGATAGTGTTCAAAATGGAGAAACAAAAGGGTGTAAAGTTGGAAGGAAATTTGTTTTACCACAATCATTTACTTGTGGACCTCGTGATATGTTAAGAAGATATATGGATGGAATGGCTATTGTGCAACGTTATGGAAAACCAGATATATTTTTAACTATAACATGTAATCCAAATTGGCCTGAAATTAGACAAGAATTGCAAATGAATGACGAGGTTCAAAATCGACCTGATTTAGTTGTCCGCATATTCAGATCAAAATTGGAAGAATTAAAACAAGATTTATACAAAAAAAAAAATTTAGGTCCTGTTATTGCACATATATATGTAATCGAATTTCAAAAAAGAGGCCTTCCTCATGCACATATGTTATTAATATTTAACTCTGGGAATAAAATCACGCGTGCTCGAGATGTTGATAAAATAGTATCTTGTGAAATTCCTGACAAAAATAAATATCCTCATCTTCATTCTGTTATTGCTAAACATAATATACATGGTCCTTGTGGAAATTTAAATACAAAAAATGTATGTATGGAAGCAAATAAAGGTTGTAAAAATAAATATCCTAGAGATTTTTGTAATAATACTATATTTGGTCAAAATTCTTATCCTTTATATAAACGTCGTAATACCAATTCGTATATTAAGGTTCGAGGCCAAATGTTAAACAATCAATGGGTTGTACCATATAATCCATATTTAAGTGCGAAATTTGATTGTCATATTAATGTTGAAGTATGTTCTTCTATTAAATCTGTAAAATATTTGTACAAATATGTTTATAAAGGACATGACCGTATTAATTTCTCAGTTCTTACACATGAAACAGAGAAAAATGTTGATAAAATTAGTGCTTATCAATCTGCTAGATGGATATCTCCACCTGAAGCTATGTGGAGGATTTTTTCCTTTAATCTATCCGAAATGTGTCCAACCGTTTATTCTTTACAACTTCATATTGAAAATCATCAATAAGTAACATATAATAATGAAGATAATTTATCTACTATTGTTGAGAATGAAAATACAAGAAAAACAATGTTGACAGAATTCTTTCTAATGAACGAGGTAAATGATTTTGCACGTACACTTTTGTATCGTGATTTCCCAACATATTTTGTTTGGAATGCACATAAGAAAATTTGGACTCGTAGAAAAAAACAAATTGTTATTGGACGAATTGTTACAGTAAACCCTTCTGAAGGAGAACGTTATTTTCTTCGTATTCTTATGAATCATATTCGAGGTTCTATATCATTTGAAGATTTACGAACTTCACATGGAGTTACTGTTAGTACATATCGAGAAGCAGCACTTCTACATGGTTTATTAAATGGAGATAATTATTGTGAAAAATGTTTATCTGAAACTATTATTTACGAAATGCCTACTTCTTTAAGACGTCTTTTTGCTACACTTCTTATTCTCTGCAATCCTAATAATCCAAAGTTATTGTGGAACAAATTCAAATCTTATATGATTGATGATTATGTACATAAAAATATTTCTCCACATATTGCTGAATTACATGCTTTAGAAGATATCAACTGTATTTTAGAATCTGGAGGTAAAAATATAAACGACTACGAAATGGTGCCATTTAATATAAATATAAACGAAAATGATAAATTGAAAAGAATGGTTGATGATGAAACAACAAATTTGGATATTAATGAAGACTGTATTTATGAAACAAATTTAAATAAAAAACAACAAATTGCATATAATATAATTATTGAACGAGTAGCAACAGGATCAAGTGGTGCTTTCTTCATTGATGGACCAGGCGGCACAGGTAAAACATATTTATATAAAGCATTGTTACATAATGTACGGTCTCAAAATTTAATTGCTTTAGCAACTGCGTCTTCTGGAGTAGCTGCATCCCTTTTACCGGGAGGTCGAACTGCTCATTCAAGGTTTAAAATTCCTTTAGAAATATTAGGTGAAATAAGTTGTTCTGTTAGCAAACAATCTGCTTTAGGAATTTTGTTGAAAATGTGTAAATTAATCATTTGGGATGAAGCCCCCATGGTCAATCGAGGTGCTATTGAAGCTGTAGATAAAATGTTAAAAGATGTTAACGATTCTAATT
This sequence comes from Fraxinus americana, assembly GCA_035079005.1. NCBI lineage: Eukaryota > Viridiplantae > Streptophyta > Magnoliopsida > Lamiales > Oleaceae > Fraxinus > Fraxinus americana. The sequence goes on along the minus strand of CM068708.1, from coordinate 44,214,927 downwards.
TGCTTTTCGGTGGTAAAGTAATGGTCCTTGGAGGATATTTTCGACAAGTTCTACCAGTAGTATCAAAAGGAAAAAAGGAAGATATAATACATGCTAGTTTAGTATTCTCTTATCTATGGCCTTTATTGACACATCTACAATTAGTTGAAAATATGAGAGCAAAGTTTGATCCTACTTTTTGTGATTACTTATTAAGAATTGGAAATGGAACCGAGCAACAGCATTCTTGTAATTGCATTCAACTTCCAAATGAAATAATTATACCATTTCAAGATGAAATGACATCTTTAAAACTTTTAATCCATAACGTTTTTCCAAATATAGAAAAATATGCTGACAATTTACATACGATGACAAATCGAGTTATTCTTACACCTCGAAATGATTGTGTTGATCATATTAATAAAATCTTATTGGAACAAATCCCTGGAGAAATTTTTACGTACTATAGTTTTGATGAAGCAATCGATCAATCAGAACATAACTTGCAAGAAGATTTTTTAAATAGTTTAACTTCAAATGGTATTCCACCACATGAATTGAATCTTAAAGTGAACTGTCCTGTAATATTGTTACGAAATATTAATCCTTCCGAAAGACTATGCAATGGAACACGACTTACTTGTCGAACATTTAAAAAAAATGTAATTCTTGCTGAAATTACATATGGCGAATATTGTGGCAAATATATATTTTTACCAAGAATTCCTTTTATACCACTTCAAAGTGATTATACTTCAATTCCATTTAAAAGAACTCAATTTCCAATTCGACCATGTTTTGCAATGACGATAAATAAAGTACAAGGACAAACACTTGATTTTGTTGGTTTATATCTTCCTGAACCAGTTTTTTGTCATGGACAACTTTATGTAGCCTTATCAAGAGCTAAAACAAGCAAGTGTTTAAAAGTTCTACTTAACCCATCAATTAGTGAAAAGTTGCATATGACATGCACCAAAAATATAGTATATAAGGAAATTCTTTGAAAATACATTAATAAAAAACATCATTCGCCTATTACAGGTTTACCAGGTACATCAAAAATTTTATTTTTATATTTTCATACTCCTATTATTTACTGTTTATTTTTAGCCATTACATTTCGTTCCACTACCTTCGTATTTTATATTTTCTGATTTTTTATATACAGATGTAACAAACGGATAGATTGAGTTCTTAACTTTGCAGCTTCACCACAAGGTACATGTTAATATTTTTTCCCCTTTTTCTTTTGTTAAATATTTCTTTTTGTATATAATAACTGTTACAATTTACTTTAAATAGTATAAACCATGTAGTTCTAATTTTATTGTAATTACTTTTTCTATCAACCTAATTCTATTCCTACCAAATTCATTCTTTGGTAAATAAGTTCTTATTTGTCACAATAAAGCAGGAAAAAAAATTGAATAATTTAGTTTTTTTATTACGATATTATATATACTTAGGTTTTTGCATATCTCTTTCTCATGACAATTTTTCTTTCCAATCAAATAAAATATGTAATCAAATGTACAACACTTTATTACCCCGACCATATATTTCTTATTTTACTAAATATCTAGGGACATGTGTTTTCTACTAAATGGATAACATTTACAACTCATCTTCTTCAAATATGTATTCCTTCTGACACGTAGCTACATTGAAACTTGAAAATTTTATCTTTATCATCTCAATCTCAAAAACTTTTAAACTTATTATAGACTCGAATTAATAAATTATTTATTTACATCAAAATATCTATTCGATTTTCTATATCTTCTATAAATACTCACTTTATACTTCAGAGTTGAAACATCAAACAAAAAGCATTTATTACACCTCTGTCAAACATGGCTACACACTATAAACTTATTCCACAAATTGCAATTTCTGAAACTAATTGGTCTACAAAAGTAGTCATCACCGGAAAGCAATCACCAAAGACTGCTCGTAATTCCAGTACTAGATACCAAACTGTTCTTCTTATGGATTTAGAGGTACATAAGTTATAACAGTTACATGACTTTTTAGTTTTAATTAATATGCATGTATACTTTGTAAACACTTCCATATTTTTTGTTATACAGGGTAACGAGGTTACAGCTACGTTGTATGATACAAACATTACTGCGCTTAATGATCAGCTCCAATTAGGGAAAACATATATTATTTCAAATGCAACCGTAAAAGAGAACAGAAGTCAGTTTAAAACTTCGCCTGATGAAAAAATCTGGACAATAACAGGGAGGACAAAAATTGAAGAATTGCACGAGAACAACTTGAACTTCATTTTCTTACAATACCAACTTACTCCATTTCATGAGTTAGAACAACATATGGATAAAAACAGTAACATCAGTAAAATTCCTATCAAATATTTTACCGTTATAAATATGTTTTTCAAATATATTACATACAAAATAAATGAAATTATAAATTTTTTTTTTTACAGGTGTTGTAGGTGTAGCTGTAGATGTTAGACAGAAAAGAATCATCCAAACCCATTTTGGTACAGAAGCTACTCTTCAAGATATCACGTTAATAGATAAAGAATTTCAAACTGTGATGTTAACCCTATGGGACAGTTTTGTTGAACGAGAATGTGTTACGATTACTGCAAACTTGGCCAACAGACCAGTTATATGGGCTACTAACCTTAAGGTCTCTTCGTTCAATGGTATAAATACTAATCCGAAGTTTTCCTCGTCCAAATTCATTTACAGTATTTAGAAAATGACTCACTGATTTACTGAATATTTTTTCTTCACTTTTACAGGTATTACTTTATCAACCAAAGCCAATAGTACCTTCTTCATCAATTCTGACCTGCTGGCCATTGCAGACTACAAAAACTGGTACTTAAAATAACAAAAAAACATAAATACAAATTACAGTTATGATTTTTATAACTACATTTATATTTACTTCTTACAGGGTTGAAACTAATAAAGAAGCTCTTGACACACTTACACAAAATAAGCATTCTGTTCCTGTCAGCCCACTGAAAGTATTACCTCCAACCGATGAGGAATTCACACCAATTGCTGAGTTACTGAGAGTCCATCCAGAGGTAGTTTCTAACCCATTTCATTTAATATAGTTCTATATTTTATAAGTACACATCACTGTTTTTGACACCTACTCAAACATTAATATTTTCTTTTTTTTACAGAAAAAGTTCTATTGGGTAAAGGCAAGTTGGAAGATCACTTCAACAAATCAAAAGTTTTGGTACATGTCTTGTGATAACTGCAACAAATTATCGAACGCAGACTTTGAAGAAGTTCACAAATGCCGATTCTGTAAAAGTGAACATGCAAAAGCTATTCCAAGGTAATTTACACTATTCAACATATAACCAAATATTTACGTAATGCTACAACATAGTTCAAAACTTACATAATATATATTTTCCAAATAATTCATTTTCAGAGCAAATGCTTTCGTGCACCTACAAGACAAATCTGGATCGTTAAATGCAAGCATCATAGGAAACGCCGCAGAAACATTATTACAGACTACTGGTAATGCCATAATGATCCATTTCAAAGAGGTAAAATTAAAGTTCTAACGTGCGTAAATATTATTTTGTTTACACTTAAATATTTGCTATTCAAACATATTTATTCTATTACAGGAACCAGATGCAGCCATCAACAATTTCATGAACACTGAAAGTGAAGAAGATTTACTATTTTATATCAAAGTGGCACAAAAGCGGCAAAACCCTACTGAATCCCATTTTGAAATTATCTTTGCATTTAACTCCTCAGGGACAATCATTGAAAATCAAACTGAAACAAATCCTTTGGCTAATACTGTGAGCAATTCAGCTGACTCAGACGAAAACATAAGCAGCAAATCCACAAAAACGAAAGGAAACACATGTAGCTCAACTACTGAACTGTTCGGAAATACACAGGAAATAACTACAACAAATCCAAAGAGGTCTCTCTTCCGATCAGATAACAATGTTCAAACAGATACGAAGCCACAAAAGAAAGCTCACAAAGGTTCTCAAATCAGTGACGCAGCAATCTCTCCACGCTCAAAAACAAAAATTGAATGAAGTTTACTTTTCGTTTTGTAGAAAGACAACCTTACCTGATATGTGCCATGTATAAAACTTCAATGCAGAAGTTTTCCAGTTAAAAATAAGTTATCGCTTTTGACGCTAATAGGTAAAGAGGTTGTTTTGGGGTTTTTTTTTTCTTGAATGTAAAAATTATAAGGTACGTTATCGGCCGCTATGGGAGCCTCTTTTGTATACGTACTATCACGATTGTATATATACTTTCGAACTTCTGTGCCTTCATAAGTTATTAATTTTGTATATTTAAATTTAAACTGTATGCATTTCAAGTGATTTCATAATTTTTTTTCTTAAAAATAATACTACTTTACGTAATCAATACAATTTCTTTTTGTTCTGTCTATACTATCTTCTTATACATTACAACAATTTACTACAGCATGCATAATTCGTAAATATAGAATTTCACTTAAAAGTCATTTCAGATTATATTTATTCTTTATTATATATAAATCCATACTGGATTCAATTAACATTTATATAAAAGTTTTATATTTTTAAAATTAAACGCATTGGGAAATCGCATGCATGCATACACGAAGAAACCCGAATTCCGTCGCGGAGAGAGAAGGTTTTTTCCAAAAAAAAAATAGTTTCAAAAATCTATCAAAACTCCCCTTTGCGCGGACGGGTAGCATCGGAAAAAATATTTTTTCCCGCAATAGTTTAAAAAAAAAAAAAACAAACAATTCCCCGTTCACGGACGGGGAAAGAAGTTTTCCCCGTGCGCGCACGGGGAAACAGGGATTTCCCCATTTGCGCACGGGGAAATGGGTTTCCCCGTGCGCAAATGGGAAAACCTGGGTTCCCCCGTCCGCGCACGGGGAAATGAGTTTCCCCGTGCGCAAACGGGGAAACCTGGTTTCCCCCGTCCGCGCACGGGGGAAATGTTTTTTTTTTTTTTTAATATTGATTAAACACATATACCCGTGCCTTTTTTTTTTTTACATTTCACACAAATTATAAATACAATTTCATCTATTGATAGTTTAACCCAAAATAATTAGAAAGTATTCGATGTCATACATACATAAATATCAAATTTCCTTAAAAATAATACTACATTACGTAATCAATACAAATCTATTTTTTCTATCTATACTATCTTCTTTACATTACAACAACTTAAAAGGCATTGCTCGAATACCCTCGCCGAGAGAAAAGGTTTTTTCCAAAAAAAAAAATAGTTTCAAAAATCTATCAAAACTCCCCTTTGCGCGGACGGGTAGCATCGGAAAAAATATTTTTTCCCGCAATTGTTTGAAAAAAAAAAAACAAACAATTACCCATTCGCGGACGAGGAAAGCAGTTTTCCTCGTGCGCGAACGGGGAACTGAATTTACCCGTGCGCGCACGGGGAAACCAAATTTTCCCCGTTTGCGCACGGGGAAACTCATTTCCCCGTGCGCAAACGGGGAAACCTGGGTTCCCCCGTTCGCGCACGGGGAAATGAGTTTCCCCGTGCGCAAACGGGGAAACCTGGTTTCCCCCGTCCGCGCACGGGGGAAATGTTTTTTTTGTTTTTTTTTTTTAAATACTGATTAAACACATATACCCATGCCTTTTTTTTTACATTTCACATATATACCCGTGCCCAAAATAATTAGGAAATATTCGATGTCATACATACATAAATATCAAATTTCCTTAAAAATAATACTACATTACGTAATCAATACAAATCTTTTTTTTCTATCTATACTATCTTCTTTACATTACAACAACTTAAAGGCATTGCTCGAATACCCTCACCGAGAGAAACGGTTTTTTCCAAAAAAAAATAGTTTCAAAAATCTATCACAACTGCCCTTTGCGCAGACGGGTAGCATCGGAAAAAATATTTTTTCCCGCAATTGTTTGAAAAAAAAAAAAAAAACAATTCCCCGTTCGCGGACGGGGAAAGCAGTTTTCACCGTGCGCGAACGGGGAACAGAATTTCCCCGTGCGCGCACGGGGAAACAGGGATTTCCCCGTTTGCGCACGGGGAAACCCATTTCCCTTGCGCAAACGGGGAAACCTAGTTTCCCTCGTCCGCGCACGGGGGAAATGTTTTTTTTTTTTAAATACTGATTAAACACATATACCCATGCCTTTTTTTTTTTTTTTTTACATTTCACATATATACCCGTGCCCAAACGGGGAAACCTTGGTTCCCCCGTTCGCGCACGGGGAAATGAGTTTCCCCGTTCGAATACCCTCGCCGAGAGATAAGGTTTTTTCCAAAAAAAAAAAAAATAGTTTGAAAAATCTATCAAAACTCCCCTTTGCACGGGGAAACCCATTTCCCCGTGCGCAAACGGGGAAACCTGGTTTCCCCCGTCCGCGCATGGGGGAAATTTTTTTTTTTTTTTTTAAATACTGATTAAACACATATACCCATGCCTTTTTTTTTTTTTTTACATTTCACATATATACCCGTACCCAAAATAATTAGGAAATATTCGATGTCATACACACATAAATATCAAATTTCCTTGAAAATAATACTACATTACATAATCAATACAAATCTTTTTTTTCTATCTATACTATCTTCTTTACATTACAACAACTTAAAGGCATTGCTCGAATACGCTCACCGAGAGAAACGGTTTTTTCCAAAAAAAAAAAAATATTTTCAAAAATCTATCAAAACTCCCATTTGCGCGGACGGGTAGCATCGGAAAAAATATTTTTTCCCGCAATTGTTTTAAAAAAAAAAAAACAAACAATTCCCCGTTCGCGGACGGGGAAAGCAGTTTTCCCCGTGCGCGCACGGGGAAACAAGGATTTCCCCGTTTGCGCACGGGGAAACCCATTTCCCCGTGCGCAAACGGGGAAACCTGGGTTCCCCCGTTCGCGCACGGGGAAATGAGTTTCCCCGTGCGCAAACGGGGAAACCTGGTTTCCCCCGTCCGCGCACGGGGGAAATGTTTTTATTGTTTAAATACTGATTAAACACATATACCCATGCCTTTTTTTTTTTTTTTTTACATTTCACATATATACCCGTGCCCAAAATAATTAGGAAATATTCGATGTCATACATACATAAATATCAAATTTCCTTAAAAATAATACTACATTACGTAATCAATACAAATCTTTTTTTTCTATCTATACTATCTTCTTTACATTACAACAACTTAAAAGGCATTGCTCGAATACCCTCGCCGAGAGAAAAGGTTTTTTCCAAAAAAAAAAATAGTTTCAAAAATCTATCAAAACTCCCCTTTGCGCGGACGGGTAGCATCGGAAAAAATATTTTTTCCCGCAATTGTTTGAAAAAAAAAAAAACAAACAATTCCCCGTTCGCGGACGAGGAAAGCAGTTTTCCCCGTGCGCGAACGGGGAACTGAATTTCCCCGTGCGCGCACGGGGAAACCAAATTTTCCCCGTTTGCGCACGGGGAAACTCATTTCCCCGTGCGCAAACGGGGAAACCTGGGTTCCCCCGTCCGCGCACGGGGGAAATGTTTTTATTCTTTAAATACTGATTAAACACATATACCCATGCCTTTTTTTTTTTTTTTTTTACATTTCACATATATACCCGTACGCAAACGGGGAAACCTGGTTTCCCCCGTCCGCGCATGGGGGAAATTTTTTTTTTTTTTTTTAAATACTGATTAAACACATATACCCATGCCTTTTTTTTTTTTACATTTCACATATATACCCGTGCCCAAAATAATTAGGAAATATTCGATGTCATACATACATAAATATCAAATTTCCTTGAAAATAATACTACATTACATAATCAATACAAATCTTTTTTTTCTATCTATACTATCTTCTTTACATTACAACAACTTAAAGGCATTGCTCGAATACCCTCGCCGAGAGAAAAGGTTTTTTCCAAAAAAAAAAATAGTTTCAAAAATCTATCAAAACTCCCCTTTGCGCGGACGGGTAGCATCGGAAAAAATATTTTTTCCCGCAATTGTTTGAAAAAAAAAAAAACAAACAATTCCCCGTTCGCGGACGGGAAAAGCAGTTTTCCCCGTGCGCGAACGGGGAACTGAATTTCCTGCTTTCCCCGTCCGCGAACGGGGAACTGAATTTCGTCGTGCGCGCACAGGGAACAGGGATTTTCATGTTTTCGCACGGCGAAACCCATTTCCCCGTGTGCAAACGGGGAAACCTGGGTTCCCCCGTTCGCGCACGGGGAAATGAGTTTCCCCGTGCGCAAATGGGGAAACCTGGTTTCCCCCTTCCGCGCACGGGGGAAATGTTTTTTTTGTTTTAAATACTGATTAAACATATATACCCATGCCTTTTTTTTTTTTTTTACATTTCACATATATACCCGTGCCCAAAATAATTAGGAAATATTCGATGTCATACATACATAAATATCAAATTTCCTTAAAAATAATACTACATTACGTAATCAATACAAATCTTTTTTTTCTATCTATACTATCTTCTTTACATTACAACAACTTAAAAGGCATTGCTCGAATACCCTCGCCGAGAGAAAAGGTTTTTTCCAAAAAAAAAAAATAGTTTCAAAAATCTATCAAAACTCCCGTTTGCGCGGACGGGTAGCATCGGAAAAAATATTTTTTCCCGCAATTGTTTGAAAAAAAAAAAAACAATTCCCCGTTCGCGGACGGGGAAAGCAGGTTTCCGCGCACGGGGAAACCCATTTCCCCGTGCGCAAACGGGGAAACCTGGGTTCCCCCGTTCGCGCACGGGGAAGTGAGTTTCCCCATGCGCAAACGGGGAAACCTGGTTTCCCCTGTCCGCGCACGGGGGAAATGTTTTTTTTTTTTTTAAATACTGATTAAACACATATACCCATGCCTCTTCTTTTTTTTTTTACATTTCACATATATACCCGTGCCCAAAATAATTAGGAAATATTCGATGTCATACATACATAAATATCAAATTTCCTTGAAAATAATACTACATTACGTAATCAATACAAATCTTTTTTTTCTGTACTATCTTCTTTACATTACAGGTCGATCCCCGTTGGGGGCTTTGCCCCAAACCCCCACGAGGGGTGCTGCCCCCTCGACCCCCGCGACCTGACCGGGTAGGTCGATCCCCATTGGGGGCTTTGCCCCAACGTTTTCACTGAAAATCAACCACAGAAAATATAAAAAAAATATATTTTCGGACTTCCTATGAAAACAAATCTGCAAATCGACTTCTTCACTGTATATGTATTTTGCCACTTCCTGCTCTATATTTACATGCAAGTGCACTACACACATTTCCAATTATACAGTTTCATCTTTCTCTTATTGACACAACAAAATATTTTCAAACAACAAATATTCTCAGTTATCAGTTAGCGTTGTGTATTGACAGAACAATCTATTGAAGGTAAATTTTTATTCATTGCTATATTTTTTTAATTTACGCAAAGTAATTTTTTCATTATATTCACTGTGAATCTGGATCGAATTGTTCACTTGAATACTAAAGATCTTCTCCGATGATTGTATATTTTCACAGTAGACAACACTGAGACTTTAAGATACAGGCATGACTAATTTTCATGCTCAGGAGTAGTGTATTTATTATTGTACTTTTGGACCATTTTTGCCAACTATAAAATTATATCAACACCATTACTTCCCACCTGCCAACCGTTTATCCAATAACCACCACCAAACCCAACCACTTATTTAACTCTCTTCTTACCATTCAACCTATTAAAACGACGAATCCTCCCAATTTAGACACACAATTACCTCTTCTTTTACGATTTCTTCTCCATATTTCATTTCCTTCAAGACAAAAAAATTATCCCAATTTAAACGTGCACTCATTTCTTATTTTCTGATTTCTTCTCCATATTTGGTTTCCTTCAAGTATTTTTTTCGCACTTCGACTTCGACACCTAAAAGGTACTGCTTTTCTTTAGAATTTTTTTCACTAGCCATTTAAACTTTTAATTATACTCAATATTCTCTTTTGATGATGCCTGTGTAGAAAATCAATTATTTAGCCTATTGTAAATTGTAATGCTATTGCAACTTCAATTTTCATACTGTCTCTTAATACAATTTTTTGTTTGAAATTTCAACGAAACATCCATAGCATATATGTTATAGGATTTAATATTATGCATTTTCCAATGTTAACAATTTAGGTTTATGTATTTAAGCATGCTGTAATAATTAGATGTCCCAAAATAACTAATGCAATAATATTCTTTTGTGTTCGTCAATGTTTATTTACACATGACTGCATGTCTCCATAATATTTTCTATATTCCTGAATATTGTTTGAACTATTTATTCAAGAAGCTTTCTTTGTCTTTTTTCGTAATTGGCATGCGATTTTGTTAAATCACAATTGAAGTCATGGCTATTATATGCATACCTAAACTATGTTCACGTCAATCTTAAGTACATTTTAGTCCACTATCACATGTTCTACTCATGTATTCTTTTCTCGTAATTAGTCTTACATTTAAATTAATAAGAAGTCCGATAATTGGTTATTTATTACATCACCGAGATAATGCATGTTTTTCTGTTTTATAATAGTAAAATTATATTTTCGGTACTTTAAAATAACTGACTTATTTTTTTTCTTTGACCGTTTGACTAATAAAATAGTACTTTCCTTACCTTCTATACTTTCTATACAGATGTCTTTGGAATACATACTTCCTCCAAACCAATGGTATTCTGCTGGCATAACTCAATTTCCTAATCATCAGTACCTTAAAAATTTTTTTGAGCTCATTAATGCAGAACAACAGGCGGATTTGATGGATAGTAACTTTCATGCATTCATATGCAGTATTTACCATAGATCTGAAGAAGAACAACAATTTAGTGGTAAATTGATTCATGAATTTATAATGCGCATTGTCAATTGTGGTAAAAATAATGAAATCTGGATAAAGTTAGATGACCAGCTAGCCCGCTTTAGCATGCATGAGTTTTGCCTCATAACAGGATTACCTTGCCATGAAGTACCTCTAGAATTTGGATTTACTAATAATCGACTTAAAAATGAGTACTTCAATGGTATAAGCAGAATCAAAATGACAATGCTATCTGAAGCGTTTCACCTTTGTCAAAACGAAGAAGATAAATTCAAACTTGGCCTAGTAATGTTCGTGGAATGTATTCTGAAACCTACGGGAAGATATATTAACCAAAGAACTTTATCCATGGTTGAAAATGTTGATGCCTTCCTCACGTATCCATGGGGTCGTGAAGCATATATAGTTCTACTAAAATCATTACAAGCATCACATGTAGAAAGAATACAGAGAATGCATCAGAATGAAGAACTCGAATCCAAATATTCACTCCATGGATACTCACTTGCATTCCAGGTATTATTCTTCTTTTTTCTTATTTTTACTATTCTATATATAATTTCATTCGCTCATTTATTACTTTCTATATCTGATATATATTTTCATTTATATAAGTACTGGATATACGAGGCATTTCCACGAATTGGCCGCAAATTTGGACGACCTAGAGGTAAAACAACACGACTACCAAGAATGTGCAGATGGAGGCCACATAAATACTTTACAGAAAATGAAATTAAGCATTTTTTGTCTACCCACAAGGTATTTTATGTATTCATTACATTCCTTATAACGTAACAGTATACATATACTTTACTTTTTACTTCTGAAAAATTAAAACACATTATCTAACTATTTTATTACACTTACAGGTTGTAACAAATACAATATTACGACCGACAAACGAAGAGTTACAAACAATTTGGTATACAACTCTTTCACTACCAGAAGATAATGAACATAGTATACTTCACAGGATTATCACAGAAGAACTAAACAGTATTCCTCAACAAATCCACCAACCTGATACCACTCCACCTACTTATCGTACTTCCATTCCAACTACCTCAACCTCTACTCATATTAACTCTAACTATATCACAAGAGAAGAAATGGAGCAAATCTTAGGCACACATAGACAGCAAATCATATCAGACGTGTCTGAGTTATGCAACAACATGTACAACAACTTCGAAACGACCATTGTACAACAATCAAATAGACATGAATACTACTACGAAACAATTCTTCAACACCAGAAAGAATTGTTTAATCAAAATCAGAAGTCACAAGAAGAATACCAAGCCATGCATTCTACTATGCAAAACCATGTGGATACCAATTTCAATTCAGTACATACGTACATTAACGAACAAAATGATAATCTTCTCAATCAATTATCCACATGGCAATCAAACATGGAGTCTCTTGTACATTCTCTTCATGGAAGTACTCCTGTCAGTGTGAGCCCTACTGTACATCATGCATCATCGTCTCAACAAGTTGACGACAGTCCCACACAAGCATCAGAAAAGACAGCCAAAGGAAAAAATGTACAATCTCCCATACCACCAACAAATTATCCTTTGGAAGACTACTGTATAGAAAGATACAAAACAGTTACAGATTGGATAGAAAAAAATACTTCAAGGTAACCAATCTATTTCTATTTTGTCATCTTCAATAGTTTTATTTTAATTTTATTCATTTCGAACGTTTTTTTATTTTGTTGACATTTCTAAATGGAAAGTCCGAATCTACAACTGCAGCAACAGCAGCCATACTCCTGACCAAATCAAAGAACATTCAAAAGCAGTGGTTACTATAACGGCAGCATTATTGATGTTTCCAACATTTGTTCATTACAAACCCTCTATCAAGAAAAATCTAAACAAGCCAATGCAGATAGAAATCATTCCATACCAACCTACTATAAATAATGGGTAAGTATACAAACCACTTAGTACTGTCTATAATATTTCATACTTCGCTTTACATAATTATATATTTACCGTACCTATTACATTAAACATAAAACTATTTCTTTATCAGGCCAAACTGTGGAGTTTTTTTGCTCAAATACATAGAGTGCTTCATCTTTAACTACCCGATAGAGATAATCTCTGCAGATAGAATGGCTTCATACAGACGAAAACTCACTCTTGATATCTGCTTCAATGAATATTATCTATACCCTCATGAAGTCTAATTGGATAACCATATGCTAATCAGTATGTTCTCCTTTCTCTATTACAAACATCTACACTGTTAGTTTTTTTTTTTTCCCTTTTTCTTATTTTTATCACAACGTTTATCAATTTGCTTTATTTTCTAATTGCTTGTTTCTCTGGATTATCCTAGGAAATATTGGATACTTGTATTATTATGTCTCCTTTGCAAAATTCTTGCACTGTAATTTTTGTGGTTGTCCAGGGAGCAGTTGATGTGAACATTGGTGAAAACCCTTCTGTTGAACGTGCTCATGAAGACGAGGGTGTTGATGACACAGCTATTAATTATATGTTTCATACACTAATAAGTGTATGTAAAGAATTATACACTCTCTATCGTCAACTTTTCTTCTTGTTCTTTCTAAAAATTCATGAACACTCGTGTTCGTGTCTTCATGTACTTGAGCAGCATCTGATAATACAATATGTACGTTTTTATTTAAAAAAACCAGCTTTTCATACTACATTTTAATTCAATTTGCAGGTTGCTTCTTCTCTGTTCCAATTTTCCCTTCTAATTTGTTGCAGAAAATACTTGCATCCGAGATGAAACAAACCAACTCAATGATTGTTAACAAAAGTGTTCTCAATCGTAACAATGCCACATCTCCCAAACCACGATACCAATGATAAGAATGGCATATCTTCAAATTTTTTTCTACTTCACATGACTGGTTATACAGATAGTTTGAATAAATTTATAACTGAAAAGAAATGCAAATTCAAAAACTTAATTCCCGTTTCCACACTTCACACCCCATTTATTGCCATATCCAACAATACGCTAACATTTCCTCAATTAAATCAAAACCCGTGCATCGCACGGACACAAACTAGTATTTCAAAAAGGAAGTTAAATGCACTATGGCAAAGTAAAGTTGCAAATGACGTGTGAAGAACAGGGACCGCCTCATAATTACTGTACGACGATTTTGTGGACGCGTACAACACGTGTTTGAATAGAAAACTCAATCATAATCATAAAAAAAAAAAATAAAGAAATCTCAAAATTACCATAAATACAATAAAATAATCTTAACATTTTCGGTCACTGAACATTTTTTATCTTACAAATTTAGCTCTCAAATTTATTTTGTTACAATGGTGGTCACTATTCTCAATTCAACATACCATTGTTTGATCCCCCATATTTTTCAAAATATATTTTTTTTTCTCTTCTTTCAATCATACATTCTTTAATTAAATAATATTACACGCAATACAAAAACTTTTCCTTGATTTTTAATCACACATTCTCCATCAATCTACAATTCTAAAATGTATTATACATAAAATGAGGCTCAAACAAGCCAACAATGTACATTAAATGAGACAAGTTGTCCACTTAAGTTAAATTACTACAATGATTTTACTAAATTGAAATCCAAAACCCATTTTTCAGTTTCCTAAATAAGAAACTACAAACCCAAGTCTAGTAGACGACTTGTCGTTGATTTATGCCACGTAATAATCTAGTCATTCATGTGTACGTTGCATTAGTTTGTAAGGATGGAATTGAGAAAAGAAACCAATTCCAATAGTATAAGAAAATTAAAGTCGACTATTAGATTCTCAACAAAATAAAGTTTAGTGCTCTTAACTACAAAGCACACAAATAATACATTACTATATAATGACTAGTGAACAATACATAAATAAAGTATTTAAGTATCAACATTTCAAAATTAAGGATAGAGATTTTACATTTCAAAAATCAGGTTTTTATTAAAATTTATTTATAATTTAATTAATTAATTATATATTTTATGAATAAATATATAAACGTCACAGATCTATGCAATTTGGTTACAATTCAAAAATTTTAAGGTCACAATTCAAAATATTTATAGGTCACAGTTCGTTCATCGGTCACAAATTAAAAATTTAAAAGTCACAATTTGTTCATCGGTCACAAATCACAAAATTTATAAGTCACACAACTTATTTTATGGTCACAAAATATCAAATTATAGGTCACGGATTACTTTTATTGGTCATAACTCGATTATAACTTAATAAAATGTGAGTCACAGTCACAATTTTTAGGTCACACATTATTAATTTGTCAAAAATTAACCAATTATTGGTCACAATCAACCAAATAATTGGTCACACCCACGTCCATCTCATCCCACCACCACCATCGTCACGACACCGCACACAGCACCGGCCGTCAAACACCACCACTGCACTGCAACGCAATGCACACCTCCACCGTACCATTCGTGACCTCAGTTCCCACCACCACCAAAACATCACAGAACACACACATATCAGCACACATACCCACAGATCGCCCACCTCCACCACCCGCAACCACACAAACAACCATCAGCATCCCTATTCTCCATTGCCACCACCGCCAAAACAATACAGAACACACAAATCACACACAAAACACACAGATCAGCACACACACAACAACACACCCAACTCCACCACCCACAACCGCACAAAAACAACCACTACCGCCACCACCTTCAGATCCACAATCCGCCGCATTACCACCACCACAAATCATCGTGATAAAAAATTCGCAATCCGCAGTAGCACGACTTCAGATCTGCAATCCATAATCCACCAACTTCAAATCCACAATCCGCAGTAGCATGACTGGTTGAAGTACCAGATAACGGGTTTGGGGGGAACAATAATGCTACTCCAACAAAAATGGATGACAAAGTGGAATGACAAAGTGACGTGTAGGGCTAGGATTAAAAGAGAATGGACGGCTGTAATTTGCTATTTGTTTAAAATGAAAATTCAAAATTTGAAAATACAAAGTGCTCTCTCTCTCTCTCTCTCTCTCTCTCTCTCTCTCTCTCTCTCTCTCTCTCTCTCTCTCTCTCTCTTCCGTTATTCATTCTTCTCTTCCTCCTAGTTTATGCTACCATTTGGAGAACCCGTTTTCTTTCCAAAGTCGAGAGACAGCTCCGACAGCTGCTCAACGACGGTGGCCGAACGTATGAAATTTGAAATTGAAGTCGTTCTCTGAACTCTCTCTTCCATTCGTTCTGGTTCTCCCACATCTCCCACGACATGAATAAATGGTCAAATCAAAAATAATTCTTCGTCTCGGTTCAAACAAGTGAAGAATAAATTCCTAAATCGGAACTCCGAGCTCCAGCAGCCGCTCCAGCGCCAGTCTCTACACGTCGCCGTCACTGTTTTAGGAATTATTGTGAGGTATGGCTTATTAGTCACAATTTGTTAGGAAACTGTCGATTTTTAGGGAATTATTGTGAAATACTAATTGGGGTTTCAAATTTTTGGGCTTTGAGTGTGAATTTCAGTTTTGACTTGCGTGTTGAGAAATTTGGCGTTATTGTCCGGAGTGGTGCTTTCAGTGTGAAATTGAGTTTTCACTTGCGTGTAGAGAAATGTGGTGTTACTGTCCGGAGTTGACTATTTCAGTGTGAATTTGAGTCTTGCCTTGTGAATTTGAGTTTTGCCTTGCTTTCATGGTGCTTTCAGTGTGAATTTGATTGTGAATTTCAGTTCTGCGTTGTCCTAAACCAATTTCATAATGAACAAATTTCATAATGGATTGTGTTTTAGCCTCTGTTTTCATTGAAATGGATTGTATTTTGGCCTCTGTTTTCATGAAATGGATTGTGTTTTGGCCTCTGTTTTCATGAAATGGATAGTTGTTTGGCCTCTGTTATATTATTGTTTCATGTTTCCACTAGTTTATGCTTCAATTTTTGAGCATTTCATGTGTTACTATTACGATAGAATGTCGGGAAATAACTCCGGAATTTGCCATGGCTGCAGGGGCATAGGACACTTCTTTGGCGATTGCCCGATTAAACGTCGATGCCCAGATTGTACACGTGGATTTCAGAAGTTTTTTGTTGTTGAAAGGGACACTCCGAACAAAGGCAAATTCTTCAAATGTTGCAGTCAGAAATGTGGGTTCTGGGACTGGTGCAAAAATGGAGAAGTAGGTGGGGAATCTAGTAACGTCAATGCTACTTTGGCTAAACAAACGACGCAGACAGAAGTTGACGATATGTCTCGAACGTTCGAATCTCAAGTGCGGCTTAATAACGATGAAGAATTGTCGATCTTTGTGAACGTGAACGTGACTGTACGCCATGGAAAACCACCTGCTGAACGAGAAACGATGGGGAAGGACACGACATAGTATTTGAAGATTAAGGGTGTAATTTTTTTGTGATGTTGTATAGGAAGTAGGCGGCTGTTGTAATCATCTTTTTAGTGTATGTGAATTCCCAGTTATGTATGATATTTCATTCCCAATTATGTCTATATTTTTTTGCTTGTTGGTTGTAAGAATGAATCCATACATTGCAATGCTCTAAGTTACGCACTAGTTTATAGTCATTCAAGCACATATATAATCTTGATCCATAACAAAGTTTCGAAATTCATTCCACAAAAAAACCTTGAAGAAAAAATTACAATCACATCCACCATTCACATTCTAAGTGCAACCTCCTAAAATAGAAGTGTATAGCTGTTATTATTCAGCAGTAAAGAGCAGGGCAATACCTACCCAATTATGCTACAACAATGCTTCAAGAATAAATCGCAGGCTTCACATAATTGCTTCAATAGAGCCCCTGAGAAACAAAGCCTCTGTCATTTTACAATAACAATTGAACTCACTTCAACAAATAGTGCAGCTGAACGAATGATACATTATTATTTTATAACTATAGGGAACTAACAATCAAACTCACTTCAATAAATTTTTCTTAATGAAAAATCAATAGCATGCCTAACATTAAGGTAGCTGCAGTCTGATGAAACTCAGATAAAAACTTTCGTCTGTATGAAAAATTGACAGCATACCCAAACATTTCATAGCTGCAATTTCATGGAATATACCTTTACGGAGGATGTATAGACTGCCGGAGATGGGGATCGTTGTTCACTGTCGAAGCTGCACGATTATCAGAGGCCAAAAATTCAGACTTTGACAATATTGCAGGGTTTCTCGCCTCAGCATACACAAACATTTGATAGCTGCAATTTAATGGAAGGTACCTTACGGAGGATGAACAGACGCGTCAAGGGATTGCCGGAGATGTGGTTCAGACTTCACTATCGAAGCTGCACGATTCTCAAAGAGATGGAGATCAGATTATTGTAGACTTATTGCTGGGTTTCTCGCCTTTCTTCTACAAGAGAAAGGTGTGGGTGTGTAAGATTCGCTATAATGGAAGATGGGAGAGAGAGATTGGTTTCACGCCTTCGTTTCCCTTGATGTTGTCCTCTTTTCCTCCATCCAATCGTGGGTTTGGCGCTTAATTTTCATTTATCAATGTAAGCAAATCACAGCCATTCGTTCACTTTTAATCCTAGCCCTACACGTCACTTTGTCATTCCACTTTGTCATCCAACTTTGTTGGAGTAGCATTATTGGGTTTGGGGGGAGGGGGGGGGGGGGGGGAATGGGGGTGATTGGCGATGGAATGGGGTGATTGGCGGTAAAGAGACGGAGAGAAGAAGATGCAGAGAGAGCGACGGTGAGAATAAAGAAGGTGGAGAAAAAATTTGCGATGAAAAATGTATAATTAATAATTAAAATTTTTAATTAAAATCTGATTTTTGTATTATGAAACTAAATATCTGATTTATGAAAATGCTACTTTAAAATCAGGTAAATGTGTAATTTCCTCCGATGACTATTATGATAAATAAAAGGAGTCAAGGTCTGCAGCGTCTGCTTATACGAGTCCAATTCTTAAAAACCCACATATTCCTCGTGCCTTTTCTCTGCCTCAAAAACCATAATTCCTTTATAAATTATAAGACTTCATTCATGGCATAAACCGAAAGTAAATGTCTTTTTAAGTTCTCTAACCATTGATTTTTTATCAGTATTTGATTTTTGCTGGCCAGATTTAAAATGGGTTCGTCGGAAAATGTTGATTCCGGTAAGTTTCCCGTCAAGAGATCAAACTTCTCGCAAACATGCAGTCGGTTGAGTCAGTATTTGAAAGAAAACGGTAGCTTTGGGGAACTCAGCCTTGGCCTCACTCAGAATTTTGAACCAAAAAGTATTTTCTTCATTTTTTTTTATTTTTTTCCCTTTTTTGGTTTACTTTTAGATTTGGTTTCTTAGATCCCTTTTTCGTTCTTAGCTAAAGTTTACTTAATTCCACAGGAACTGCTCCGACCGACACAATGAATTTGCTGCCGATGATTGAGAACTCGGGAGCTGATCTTAACATGGCGGTGAAAAAATCTGAGCAAGAAACGGCACAGATGACAATCTTTTACGCCGGTGAAGTGATAGTTTTTGATGATTTTCCGGCAGACAAAGCCAAGGAAATAATGATATTAGCAAGCAATTCAAGTGCCCAAAATTACTCCACCACCGCCTTCCCTCCGCCACTTCCATCGCTTCCGCCGTCTAATATGGTCCAAAGTCCAGCTGAATCTGCCACCAATATTGTCCCCACTCCGGTCGCGCCACCTCTTGCTTCAGGTAAACCCCAAATGAGATAAATTCGAATTTTTTTTTCTTTTCATTTTTTCAATTTTGGGTGAGTTAATCTTATATATATAATTTGTTTTGGTTTCCAGATTTGCCTATTGCAAGGAAAAATTCAATATCCCGGTTCTTGGATAAACGAAAAGAAAGGTAGCAATTCAGAAAAGTAGAAAATTATAGCCATTTATTTTTCTTTTTCTCGACGGAATTTAATTGAGGCGGTTGTGTTATTACAGGGCCATTGCAAAAGCACCATACCAAGCAACGGCGCCATCGAAGCCGGCTAAAGGCGAGCCATGGCTGGGATTGGGTCATCGATTCCCTCATTAGTTATATACGTTTTTGGTTTAATTAATTAATTTGTAGCATTAGTAAAGGTTACAGTCTTGATCGATTTTGATTACAAGTCATTTTGGTTTTGTTCTTACATTAATCAGTTTTTATTTAAATAATTAATCATGTAATTAAATTAGAGAGAATATACTGTTGTTATAATTTGAGTTTTGACTATATCAATTCTCTTTAGTTATTCTCTCAATTTTGTTATAGTTTTCTCATCATGAATCCCTATTGCATGTGGATATGATTTTCATTTCCAATCGTCTTATCAAAATTTTGGAGATCATCACGTCTCAATACGATACTATTAACCCTCTGTTTGGAAAGAATTAACAAACGATTTAATTTATAAATAAATAAACAAAAATAATGAATAAGTGGATAGTAATTGTTAATTTATTAAAATGTATAGTTAAAAATGAAGTTTGATCATTTATAAATTATTTAACTTTGCCAAACATAGGCTTATTGCTTACATAGTGAGGAAATAGTACAATCAATCTCAAACCTTTTGTGTGAATTGTTTGAGGAAAAAGTGCTAGTCGAGGTTGAGCTCTTCCCCGTTCTCCTTCATCACCACATAGGGAAATGTCTAGTCTATTGAAGTTGGATAACTCGATGTGATTTAATCAATCTCAAGAGTGAGAACCCTAGAGTGAACATGGCAAAAATGACACGATGATCACCTTGAATCTATAAATTTTCAGGATACAATTTGCATTCGTACATAGCATAACGGAGGGCACAACAATATTAAAGAAAAAGTGGGAAAAGGAGAAATATTTTTCCCCCATTCACTCTTGAGTCGTGGTCCCGGTCGATTGGAATTCTCGTAAAGTAAAAGCTTTATTTCAAAGCTAACCACTAATGAGAAGATATTTTAATGGTGTTCATACAATTGAAAGGAATTAAGAGTTCTTTGACAACAAAGAACGCGGTTTTGAAAATTATGACTCGGCAATGGCTTTATTAGTTGAAATAAACGTGAATAAAAGAGAAGAATGGACTGAAAGGGATGGATACATTTTTCAATTCCACATGCTTATCTATACACGAACACGACTAGTAAAATAGTCTAAACCGCTTTTAAAAAAGTAAAAAATATTTGTTTATTTTTAACTCCACAGTTTCTACGTCTTAAACGGCGTATTTGTAAACTTACATTTTTAATTATATGTCTATTATTAATAAAACTTTATATCAACTCGTATTTTCTTATAATGATGTTTAAAGTTATATTTCGATACTTAACTATTCCCTATGTATGCGGCATTCACTTTAGATCCAATGCGACCTCTTTAAATCTTGACATTGTCTAATGAAATCACAGATCTTCAAAACAAGATGCAATTTTAGAATGGAAAAACCCTACTTTTCACCATTATTGAATAGCGAAAAGGTCATGATAAAATTGAAATATGAGGTAAGTCAGAAGGAAAATGCCATTTTAATAGTGGCTGATCCACGACAAGGTGTAACGGTCGCTATATGGGGTATGTCGTTAGTAAGAACGATATAGTGATCAATTATGTAATATTATTTAAACTTTCATGGGTAAATAGGTTGAAAATACTTTAGAGATCAATTTAAAATTTTGCTTCAGCTCCAGTGACCATCTATGGAAATTGCTCATTGTTTATGTACTCTATTGTTCAATAAAAATTTCAAATAACTCTTTAGTTTATGGGTTGAGATTCTCTTTCTTAGAGCATCTCGAATGTATTTGTGGAATTTTAGGTGGCACGAAGATTGAAAGGCTTGTAATTTATGCGACATTGATTAATAGAAGCTCAAATTCAAAATTGATCTTCAATGCATTATATGAATTGTTATCTGGGTGTTGTTTATTTTCTTAAAATAACAACAAAATTACATAGAAACTTAAATATTGTTGAACCAATAATGTTTAATGAAACTTCCAATCTAGGAGAACTCTAAACAATGTCTACTTTTTCTTCGCCACATTAGCGTGACGAAGTTCCTGGGAGCTTAAAATGAAAAGAAATTTATTTAAACACCATCTATTTTTTTTTAGAATTAATCTACTTGTATATATATATATATATATATATATATATATATTTTTTTTTTTTTTTAATGCTATTTTATCTATTAAGATTTCAAATAATGAGGGCCAAACATGGGCTGTTATTTAAAAAAAAAAATTGAATGATGGTGACATTATCTTGAAAAATAAATAAAAATGCATATTAGGATAGGGAGTGTCAAGAAGTGAGAAGATGGTGTAGAAATGGACATCAAACAAAGACTGACTAGTATTGTCACGTTCTTCACGACGTCGGCTGCATTGAATAGAAAGTATCATTTTTGGAACGTATATACTAAATTTATTTTAGGAATAATTGCAGTAAAAACCCCAAATCATTAAAATAATGGCATACTTTTCCAAAATATTTGATTTGTTGCAGTTGTCTTCCCTAACCTTTTGAAACGTTGCAGGTGAGACCATTTTAGACGGTTTCCATCCAAAATATCGTCATTGACTCAAATAATTGATTTTGACCACATTTTAATCAATTTTAAAAGGGTAAAATTGTAACTATCTATTTATCACATTAAATAATTAAATAATAAACAAAAAAGGAAGAATAGTTAGCCACACCCCAACCCCCCCCCCCCTTACCTCCAAGCATTAAACTCTAAGAGCAGCAGCATGCGGCTTCTTCTTCTTCTTCAGTTATTTATCACCACCGTTTGCTTCCTTCGTCAACTTTAGACCCCACCGTTTGCGGCCAAATTTCAAGAAACCTCCAGCTCCACCTTGAGGTGCCCTTTTTCCTTGGTATTTTCATTATAACAATTAGTTTGACCAATCTCATTCTTGAAATTTAATTCTTACATAGAAAAGTTGTTTATTCATTTCTAAGTAGCTGAATAATTGAGAAATAAATGATATAGGGGGAGGTGGTTTTGGTTTGGGGTTTCTTTTGGGGTGGGGTTGACTTTTCTTTTTTCTTTTTTAACTTTTTTGTTTATTATTTAATGTGATTAAATAGATAATTACCATTTTGTCATTTTAAAATTGATTAAAATGTAATTAAAATCAAAATTTTTTTTGGGTCAACTGAAGATATTTTAGATGAAAACCATCTAAAAGGACCTCACCTGCAACGTTTCAAAAGGTTAAGGGTGACAGTTGCAACAAATTAAAGATTTGGTAAAAGTTTGTCAGTATTTTAAAAGTTTGGAGCTTTTGCTGCAATTATCCCTTTATTTTATTATATTGTCATGGCATGCTCTGCTTTTTGAACTCTCTAGCTCACCCTAATTGACTCGGTCATTCTCTCCTCACTCAAATGTTCATGTATATATACACGTACTTTGTTTCATGTTTTGAGTACATTTTCATATTTGCTGGTCTTAAATTTTGTTTTCATATTAGTACGAATGTTTATGTATATATACTCATTCTCTCCTCATCTGCATATGCTTTGCATCATATTTGCTGGTCTTAAATTTTGTTATCATTCTCGTTCAATTAAATAAAATTCACGTGACACTTTTTTTTTTTTCTTTTTACACGAATTACATATGATGGGGTATTTTTATCAAACTAGACAAAATCGACAAAATTAATACTTCAGTTTTGGTTGTCAATGTTGTCTAGACTTGTCTAAATGACATTTTAATTAAATAGGACAACAATTGTTTTGCATAGCTGAATGAACATATAAATATTTTATTATTCTTCTTCTTCTTCTTCCTTTTTTTTTGTGGTTTTGCAGGAGACAATTTCATTTTTTTACAAAAAAAGAAAGGAGTAGAATAGTTAGAAAATATTCTCAATTAAGAATCGCTTAAAGTGTTTTTTCAAACCTCTTTACCCATGTTGTACAATATACTATTATCATTGTAATCATACTATATGTACTGTTGACGCACTAAAAGTACAACCCAAATTGAATAGTCCAAAGAGTGAAGCCCAATTGGAGGTCCAGGACAAATGCCCAAATGAGGTTATTGGTAAGTGCAGAGGGAACCCACGAACACGGTAACATCATCGCCTAAGCCTGCATGACGTCCAGAGTTTGGACGAATGGAGTGCCTCACTGTCGTTCGGAGTGACAATCTCGTTTTCGCCCAAACCTTCGAGTCGCCCAGAATTCTAATACATGAGATATTATGGTCATCCAGAATAGTAGTTATTGATGACAGTTATCGAACTAATTATCACATTCCACGATTTAAGAAGCCCCTTTGAAGGTAGTTGAACAACGAAGAGTAATGGCAACAGTTAGAAATGGCAGTTCCACGACAAATTAGGTACAATGAAGAAAATGGGTAGCAGTTTCTAAGCGATTTGTCACGCAGAAATTATCATGGGAATATAAAATGAAAGAATAGACATAAAGAAAAGGACCCCGAATCAAACACTCTCAAACAGAGAATATGTAATTTCAATTTCTTAGATTAACTTTAATTATCCTTCTTTTAGTACTCGTGTGCTTGCGCCACTCAGAGGCATCCTGTTTAGTTCCAATTGTAACTTTCATTAATAAAGCACCCCCTTTTTGGGACTTTGTCTCAAGAGGTTTGTCCCTTACACAATCGTCTAAATTTCCTTTTAATTGTTAGCGACTACCCGCGCGAAACAATTTGGCACGCCCGATGGGACCTTGGTGTTTAGTGTTGAAGATATAACAAGTGAAGCATTATGCCTCATAAACATTCGGATAAAGAACCAGCAAGTTAGGGAGTAGTCCAGTCTGTAATCGAGCGATATGAGGAGCGGCAAAACTCTCCACGAACAGAGGGACAAAGTCAAAGCAGTCACAGTCGTTACGAACCAGTGATAGAGTTGAGTCCTTGAACCATGCGTGCATTGCTCGACGAACTCACACATGATGTCGTTGAACAGGTAAATCTACGAAACGTTTATAATATGGAAAGATTTACCCAAAGTGGGAATGCACATTATGATAATATGGCCAAACAACTGAACATGCTAAATGAGATAATGAACAAGTTGGTAGGCCAAATGTGTCAACCAGTTATGCCTGTTGCAAACTACTTTCAAACCAGGACAATTGTGGGACATAATTCACCACATAATTCTTCTGGTTTGAACTTAAATCAAGGACTAGAGCCACCTTTTGGTCCATCTACTTCGAACCAGGGGATAGTAGGATGCCAGATTCGAATGGTGGTAATGGGATTACTAACCTCGGAGGTAATTCAATTATAAGAGATAATGTCCTGAATGATAGACAGAATGCCCCACGCATTAATGATCGTTTAAACACTCAATTCAATGGTAATAATGGTCCAAACAATGGTAATTTTGTTGCCAACCAAGGACCAAATGTTAGGCCTCAAGCGAATCAACCATTAAACAAAACCGTAGGAATTCCATATGATCCCAATGTCATGTTGAGGAATCAAATCATGGAGATAGTGCAGGATCAAATGGCTCTTGGTGTACGTCCTGACATCAGGCCTACTTATACGAAGCCATATCTCGATTTGGTAGATCAAGCATATCCATGGCCTAGAGGGTACAAGGTGCCAGAATCTGAAGGTACTTTGTCCGATTTGGCAAATTTACGTCAAATGCCAAATGAATGGGCAGAAGGTTTCCTTCAAAGGTTCAAAAGAGTAAGAAGTAAGTGTTTTGTACCTCTGCCCGAAAAGGAATTTGTCAAAATCGCTTAAAGCTGTCTAACCTTCGATCTAAAAAATAAGTTCCAGGATAGAGAATTTCCAGATCTTTTCCAATTGAGCGCAAACGTGATTAGGTATGAACGATTAATAAGAGAAGAAGAACAAATGAAAAATTATAGCAAGGAGACTTATTATAGAGACCCAAATTTTGACGTTTATGCCATTAATGATGAATATTTTGACCAAAATGAAATATATTTGGCTGAATTAATCAAAGGAAATGCATATACTTGCCCTATAATGGCTAAGCCTAAAACATCGGGCAAAAATGAGCCTATAAAAGATGAAGGCAGAAAGGTTAGAACGTTATCGTTTGATGTAACCAAAGTCGACCTTATATTCGATAAATTATATAAGGATAAACAGATAAAGTTGAGCGATAAATATAAGTTGCCAAACCCTGAACAAGTTAAGGGTAAAA
Source organism: Fraxinus americana (assembly GCA_035079005.1). Classification (NCBI taxonomy): domain Eukaryota; kingdom Viridiplantae; phylum Streptophyta; class Magnoliopsida; order Lamiales; family Oleaceae; genus Fraxinus; species Fraxinus americana. The sequence continues at coordinate 44,188,927 of CM068708.1, read as the reverse complement.
AATATTGTAAGTGGCATAATGCATGGTCACATTTGACTAACAACTGTTTGTTTTTCCATCATGTGTTACAGGATGCCATCGAATCAGGACGAATTACGTTCGAAGATAAAAAGAAGATGACAGTGGATGAGAACCCTTTCCCACAACCACTTGGAGTAAATATGGTGACAACTGGGTTTAAAAACAAGTTGCCAAAATTCAAATTGGTCATAGATGATGGAGAAGAGGACTCTGAGCCACTCCTCAGCGTCTTCGAACGCATCAAAGGGAAGGAACCCAAGCAGGATGAAGACGTCCTATGTGCCAGATGTAAAGGAGAGGTGAGTGCAAAAATAGGGAGTTCAGGAGCAGGGCATCGTTACCATCGCCCTGATTTTCTTCCAAACGCGCAGCCAGTTATAGAGGACCGTCTTTCGAGAGGCAGTTCAGGCCAACGAATAATGTGAGGATGTTTAGGTCGCAACCTCACCAACCGAATGTATGGCATTCATTCCAGTATAATGCATGAAAGGTGACACCCTTCAACGAGATGACTAGAACTCAACAAAGACGTTTTCAACAGAATTATGGACGAATGATGATGTAACAACAGGGATTGGCACGTCCTAAGGTGCCTAAGATACTCGAGGTAGCCAATCAAAATGTCCTCGGAGACAGTGAAGAGACTGGTACAAGCGAATCAATGGGAGAATTACCAGAAAGTTCTTTTTGGAGATCGAAATTTGAGCGAGACAGAAGAGATGAAGAAAATCTAGATCAGTCCCTTACTATTCAGTTTGGTACGTTACTTCTCATCATGGCTAATAATTATTTACTAGCCAATGAATTCAAGAACAAAGAGAAAGAAGAAGAAAAAGAGGATAACGAAGAAGAAGCGTGTATACTGGAATGTGAAGAAAGCCAAATTTCTAGAGAGGCCTGTGATGAAAGAGAGGGTAACAAAGAAGAAGCGTATGTATTGGAATGGAAAGAAAGCCAAACTTCTGGAGGGGCTTACAATGATGAAGAGGATGATGACATGACAGACATCAAAGAAGAAATTAATCTGGAGGCGGAAAGAAGAAAGAGAGGAGTGTCGCGTAATACTCTGTTGAAACAACATCGAGAGGGAGTTCGTGAAGTAGACTTGTTAGGGGAACCATCTGGCCGTTCTTTCTATTATTATATACTGTACGGGAAGCCCAAAAGGAAGAAGAGAGTACCTCATTCTGAAAAGTATGGATCACCTCCAAGAATATTGCCCCCTCCCACCGGTTGGGTAATTGAAAAGGAAACTTCGGAATGTAGTAAAAAGGAAGTCCGAGAAGCAGAAGCTCAGTGCGACATACTGTACATTGACTTATCACAAAAGGATAGTTCAACAGAAGACAAGCAAGAAGTGGAAATAGACGCTACCGAAAAGGTCATTTTCAAAAGGCCAGCCATGAAGTTGACCAAACACTTGAGGCCACTATATGTTAAGGCTCTAGTTAACGGCATACCTATGGTGAAAGTACTCATTGATAATGGAGCAGTTATAAACACCATCCCATCTAGGATGATGATGAAAGTTGCAAAAACAGAAAGTGATATGATTCCAACAGAAGTTATCCTTATGAATTTCAATGGAGAAGCAACTTCAGCTAAAGGGGTTATGCCATTGGACATAACTATTGGGACAACTACTAAGACCACAGTCTTTTTCATCATATATGGTCCTACCAGTTACAATGTGTTATTAGGAAGGGATTGGATACATGGAAGTCGCTGCATACCTTCATCACTCCATCAATGCTTGGTTTTCTGGAATGATAATGGAGAAGCAGAAGTAGTGCAGGCAGATCATAGACCTTTTGTCGCAGAAACAAACTCCGTAGAAAGGTTCATGTACGAAGAAAATTATGGACCTATAAGAGTAGTCCAAAATGGAGAAGAAACTCAAATTGTTGCGTAGAGTGAAGAGCCATTTTCAGTAGATGAGCTCACTGATATGTTCAGTCAAATGAGGCCAAACATAGTGGTCCTAGAGGAGCCAGTAATTGGCAAGAAAGTAATCAAAGAGTTTTAAATGAGCTGTAAGCAACAAAGGCAAATGGCCGATATTTGGGCCTTCAAAGCCAAGTTAATGGCTTTCAATAAAGAATGCAAAGACAAGACGAAAGAAGAAGTAGCTTTGAAAGCATTGGGAGACAAATTGGCAGTATTCGAGTTGGAACAAAGTATCGGTCGAGAAGTCAACAGAGTAGACTGTTTAGAGGAAGAAGTGCATGTAAGAGACATGGATGATGAAGTAATGGGGATCACCAAACTTGGATATGCTCAAGCATAAGACCCTCTGGTCGAAGTGAATATTGGCAATGAAGGGGAAGATCGCCCAACATTCATCAGCCAGATACTCAATCAAGAGGTAAGTGATAAATTAATCGCTTTATTAAAAGAATACAAAGATTGTTTTGTTGGGGAATATGACCATATACCTGATTTAGATAGAAATTTGGTAGAACATAGATTACCAACCAAGTCAAGTTTCAAACCTCATAAACAACCCCTAGGCGTTTTGTTCCTAATGTACTTCTCGAGATAAAGAAAGAAATAGAGCGATTATTAAAAGTAGGCTTATTAGAACGGCCAAATACGTTGAGTGGTTGTCCAATATCGTGCCAATACTAAAAAAGAATGGTAAGCTTAGGGTGTGCATAGACTTTAGAAACTTAAACCTGGCCATACCTAAAGATGAATATCCTATGCCTACAGTAGATTCTTTAGTAGATTCAACTGCTGGGCATGTAATATATTCCTTCATGGATGGATATTCAGGGTATAATCAAATTTATATAGCTGAGGATGATGTACACAAAACTGCCTTTAGATGCCCTGGATCCTTAGGATGTTTTGAATGGGTGGTTATGCCTTTGGGCCTGAAAAATGCAGGAGCGACATATCAAAGGGCAACGAACTTGATTTTTCATGATATGATAGACAAGTTTGTTGAGGTGTATGTAGATGATATAGTGATCAAATCTATTAAAGAAGAATACCATTTTGAACGGTTGAGATGTTCATTTGAGCAAATGAGGCAATATAAACTAAAATTGAATCCTTTGAAGTGTGCATTTGGTGTTAATGTAGGAAATTTCCTTGGTTTCCTAGTGCACAAAAGGGGAATTGAACTTGACAAAAATAAAGCGAAGACCATTTTAGAGGTCAAACCTCCTAGCAATAAAAAGGAATTACAAACGTTTCTAGGCCAAATAAACTTTTTAAGATGCTTTATTTCTAACTGTGCAGGGCGAACTAAAGCTTTTTCTTCGCTTTTAAAGTTGAAAAATCAAGACAAATTCGTCTGGAAGAAAGAGCATCAAAGAGCTTTTGAAAGCCTAAAGACATATTTATCAAGTCCACCAGTACTGGTGTCACCAATCCAAGGACGGCCAATGAAAGTATATATATCGGCCGAACAAGAATCAATGACTAGAATGGTCGCACAAGAAGACTAATTTGGAGAAGAAATGGCTATTTACTACTTGAGTAGAATGTTAACAAAATGTGAATGTAATTACTCTGTCATTGAAAAATTATGTCTTGCTTTGTATTTACATGTACAAAATTAAGGGCTTATTTACGACCTGTAACCGTTTATTTGCTTTCTAAAGTAAATCTGATTAAATATACGTTCTCTCGCCCTATTTTACATCAAATGATTGATTTTTGGACTTTAGAGTTATCAGAGTTCGAAATACAATACAAACCTTAAAATTACTCTTATAGAGAAAAAAAGATGGTAAAATGTCAAATTTCTGAATAGCTGCGGGTATGGTGGGTGCTCTGAGGTTCTTGTTTAGAATGTCAATCTAGGAATTAAACACATTTTTTTGGGATCAAAAAGGTGTCATTTGGCTGAATAGCATTCACGTGCAAACATAAATGATGCAACTCATGAGCGAACTGACAAAAATTTGTTTCTGCAGACAATCATACAATATTTGGGAGAGTATGTAGATGAATGGAAATTATCAAGAGACTTGGCAGTGTTCAAATTGACAACACCGATAGGTATGCTCATTTCCTGAATATTTTTTTCATCAGATTTTTAAACAAACTACATAGAACAAATAGTAACCAAATTTGGAAAATAATTGCAGGTTACTCTCTTAATCCTCACCAAATTTAGAAAGTAAGTTCCACTTGCATCTTTTACTCAAAAGAACCATCATTAAAATAGTTGTGGATCTGCTTTGACTGGACCAGTAGAGTTAGCTCTTCCTTATACAATTCTAACAATTAACAATAACTAGTCAGATTTATTAACCAATTTTCATTCTCTTCCCATTTTGAGCTCCAACTGCAGGTATATCGTGATTAAGTGTATAAATTATATTTTTAACATTCTTTGGCGATTGTTCTAAAGAGAACAATGCTGGTACAATTAGTTAATTGCAATCATCTCTCTATTTTTCTTTATTTGTAACACCGATAGAACTATTGATTTTGCAATAAATATTTGGTCTTTTATCTGGGAAACGATAGGCAAATAAGCAAATGGAGTTTCTTTCTATTTGATTCGACTAATTTTTAAATAATAGCATAATTATATAATATGTTACAAAAAACCTCCACCCACAAGGGTAGAATGCTAAGCATTCCTATTGAAAGCTCATCACTTTGCAATAGCTACATTTCTGTATTTTGGGCAACTAATTTTTAGCTTATCCTATACAATTGAAGCCAATATTCAATCTTCCAAAATGATTACAGCCCTGCTATGTCTTTTGTAATTTTTTTGAACTATCTGACGTGCTATGAGTATCTGAGTAATTTATTTAAGTTGCTTATTATAAATTTTATACTTAATTTTCCTAATCTGTGGCTGTTGACGAGGCTTTAGTAATTGAAACTTTCACCATTCAACTCATCTTTGACATTTTATTCCTACTTCGAAAAGGATTGTCATTTAATTCCTTTAGATATTTTCCTTACAGGAGTATTTTCCTCCAGTTTGGGTTCTATTTTCTCCCATAGATTAGGGTAGATGGAAATGCTCATTTCAGTTTGAAGTATTCTTTCAGGAGATTGTGGAGTGTCCAAAATGGCAAACGTCAGTCCTCCTAGGACTGATACTTCCACTGATGCCGACACTGGAGACAAAAACATGATGGTGATGTCTAATATGCTTCCATACAATATGTTTAGTTCTCACATTTTGTATACATAAATCAACATATACATTTCAATTGCTATAAAATTGATGGTATATATTTTTCAGTTGTGCACATTTCCCACATAATCTCGAGTGGTATTGGATTTTTATAATGTCTTGTGTATGATTTTTTGAGTGGTATTTTAAAATGCAGTCTGGACATTGGAGAAAAATTGTACTAACGAGATATTATTGTTTTTCTTTTCATATTCTATGCTTGGAAATATGGTTCAAGAGGAAGAGAATTCAAATATTCATTTTATTCCAAAAAAAAAAAAAAAAGGAGACACAGATTGTGTCTCCATGCCAGATGGAGACAATTTTTTTTTCAGTGGTACCTCTGTGTAAAGATGATGCAACCAAAATCAATTCCAAAATAAAAGCATTTTTTTCTTGTCGACAATGATCAACTAACATGCAACAGACGTTTTCTTCACTAGTTATAACTTAAAAATAGCCAAAGCATCTTTAGTTATAGTTTTATGTCATCGAACATAAAATCACTTAAAGAATTATTTCGTGATACATAGAACATCTCATAAAGTGCAATTAATTAATATGAAGATTATTTGGCCCCACAGGGAAATAGCTATCATAAGGACTTAATTGTAATAAAGTAATTATTAAATATCGAAACAAGAGATTTCCTAGGCCCACATGTATGAAAAATATTTGTATTTGATATTACTAAAGTCCTTGTAAATTCAATGTGTGATAACAACCTCTATCCCCAGGAAGGTTTGAATTTACATGATTGGATTGATATTAGTTTAATATATATAGTCTTTATAGCATTGATGTATGTGTTTATCTTATGCAATGGTTCCTAGTTTTTTCAATGATTCTATTCGAATTCCAATTCTATGTGGTGATAATTTTCGACTGGAAGGAGAAAATTCTCCTTACTTTGGGATGCATGGATCTCGACTTGGCGCTCCGTGTGTATGAACCACTTGTCCCTACGAAATCAAGTATGCTAAAGGAGATATCAATGTATGAATCGTGGGAAATATCAAATCGTTTGAGCTTGAGTCTTATGAAGACTCATGTTAATAAAAGTATCAGGGGATCAATCCCTCATTATGATAAGGCCAAGGACTTCATAAAGGCTACTGAAGAGCAATTTGTAAGTTCTGACAAAATATTGGCCAACATATTAATGAAAAAGCTTTTAGGCATGAAGTTTGATAATTCTAAAGGTGTGCGTGAGCACATAATGGAAATGAGATTGCCGCTTGTCTTAAATCCATGGAAATAGAGATTTTCGTGTCATTCCTTGTTCATCTAATTTTGAACTCTATTCCTGCGGACTATGGTCCATTTAAAATATCGTATAAAACACATAAGAAAAATGGAATGTGAATGAACTCCTGACAATGTGTGTTCAAGAGGAAGTGAGGCTAAAACATGAGAAGTTGGAAACTGCGCTCATGATAAATGAAATGAGAACAAGGGTAAATACGGTCCTAAAATGAAGAACAAGATGCAAATTGTTATCCTTCGATTTCGAGGTCTAAAGAGGCTGGGCCGGCATGCCACGTGGCAGAACGGTCAACAAGGAGTCAAGAGGAGGGCCAATAAGTCCAGAAGTCCAAGTAAAGAAATGGGCCGACGTCCTTAACCTAGCAATAGATGCTTTCGCATTAATAAGCCTCGGCCTGAAACACTTACTTAAAGACGAGGCACTACCCAATTCGAGGTTCTTTCTGGCTCGTCCGAAGCTCATGTAATCGACGCTGCCTCACACTAGATTCGAAGATCTTTTGAATTGATTGATGTGATGTCTGTAGTAAAGTATCTGTAATTTTAATCATTGTCAGCCTATTACTAGAACGACTGACCTTTAGTCAAAACATTAAATGTAATGAGTGGACAGTGATGTGAAACTTTGGCTTAGGGGATGTCGCCACGTGGACTTGATCCAATGATCACCATGTCGGCTAGAATAGTATAAATAGCCACTCTCTGTATAGAAAAAAGGGACGGTAGATTGATGCAAAGAATATACAAACACTTATACCAATGAAGCAAAATGACAATAAGGATATTTTTTTTTTTTTGCAAGAAAAAATGGCATATGAAGAAGGACTATTTCAGTATAGGAAATGACTCGAAAATAAAGTACTCCCATCTCTTTAGAGTATCATGAATCTCTTTTGGTTAATGTTCCAAACAATACATGGTAGATTGATTCAAGTACTACAATTCATATTGCCAATACTATGCAGAGCTTTCTAGACCTAAGAAAACCACAACTAAATGAACAAATAGTCTATTCTGGAAACCAGTTGGGTTCAACTATTAAAGGCGTGGGAACTTTAAGATTAGTTTTAAATTTTGGTTTTCATTTGGATCTTAAAAACACTTCTATGTTCCTGGCTTTTCTCGTAATCTAGTTTCTATTTAATGACTGGTATTTTTTGGGTTTCAAATTTGTATTTGAAAATAGAAGCTTTAGCTTATTTCACAATTTGGTATCGTTGGACATGGTGTTTTGGTTAATAATTAATATAATTTTTTTGGATCCTACTTATAAATGTAACTTAGGTGAACTGCATGGTGATGGTGTTTGAAATAACCGTTGTATTGTTAAAGAAAACTGCTCTAAGTTATGGTACATGAGATTGGGATATATCTCCATAGAGAGACTTAAAAGATTAGTGATGGAGTTTTACCTACTCTTGACTCTACTGATTTTGGGACTTGTATTGGCTGCATAAAAGGAAAGCAGATAAAAGACTACTAAAGGTGTCAAAAGTAGTTCAGACATTCTTGAAATTATCCACATAGATATTTGTAGACATTTTCCTGTTCCTTGTCTAAATGGCCAGAGATATTTTATCTCATTCATAGATGACCATTCAAGATATATGTCTCTTTATCTTCTAAATCATAAGGATGAGGCACTAGATGCTTTCAAGATTTATAAAGTAGAAGTAGAAAAAAAAAAGGAAAGAAAAATCAAAATTAAAAGGTCTGACAGGGGTGGAGAATATTATGGATTGTACACAGAAAAGGGACAAATTCTGGGTCCGTCTACTAAGTTTTTAACAGAACAAGGTATCGTAGCACAATCTACGATGCCAGGTACACTGCAACAAAATATTGTAGCTGAAATAAGAAATATGACGTTAATGGATATGGTTAGGAGTATGATGAGCAATTCAAGTCTTTCTTTGCATTTATGGAGTGAAGCCTTAAAAACTGTTGTGTATATCTTAAACAGAGTTTCATTTAAAACAGTTCCTAAAACACCATTTGAAATTTGGAACGGATGGAACCCTAGTTTGAGATATATATACATCTGAGGTTGTCCAATTGAAGTAAGGTTTTCCAATCCTCACATCAAGAAATTGGACCAGAGGATAGTTAGTGGATTTTTCATACGCTATCCAGTGAACTCCAAAGTCTATATATTCTATTCTCCTTCGCATACTCCAAGGATTATCGAAACTAGAAATGCAAAATCAAGACGAGATAATAGGTATAAAGAGATCCTCAAGAATAAGGAAACTAGCCATTTCTAATGATTATGTTGTATATATTCAAGAGTCCAATATGTGTGTTGGACTTGATAATGATCCTAGCTCATTTTCACAAGCTGTTGAAGAGGAAAACTCAAGTTTTTGGTATGATACCATGAAGGAAGAAATGGAATCTATGGCTAAAAACGAATTTTGGGATCTCGTTGAATTGCCGGATGGACATAAAATTGTTGGCTGTAAATGGGTCTACAAGACCAAAAGAAATGTATCGGGCACTATAGAACGACATAAGGCCAGACTTGTTTTTAAGGGTTTCATTCAAAAGGAAGGCATCGATTACCATGAAACATTTTCTCCAGCTTCTAAGAAAGATTCATTTAGAATTATAATGATTTTAGTAGCTCATTTTGATCTAGAGCTACATCAGATGGATTTGAAAACATCATTTTTGAACGGAGATCTTGAAGAAGAAGTATACATGAAACAACCTGAGAGATTTATTAGTGATAAAGGTAATCACATGGTTTGCAAATTAAGGAAATCTATATATGGGCTAAAACAGGATTCTTGTCAGTGGTAATTAAAAGTTTCACAATGTCGCTACTTCATATGGTTTTACAAAAAATATCATTTACTAGTGTATACATCTTAAAGCCAGTGGAAGCAAATACATTTTTTTAGTCCTATATGTAGATGACATTTTACTCACATGTAGTGATTTGGGATTGCTACATGACAAAAAAAGATTTCTTAGCCAAAACTTTTAAATGAAGGATATGGGTGAGACCTCTGATGTCATTGACATAGAGATTCACATAGACAGATCTAAAAGGTCATTAGGATTGTCTCAGAAGTCCTACGTTGGAAAAGTTTTGGAAAGATTTAGGATGAAGGACTATGCATCAAGTGTAGCACCCAACGTTAAAGGTGATAAATTTAGTTAGAATCAATATGTATTAAATGAATTGGAAAGAGAGGACATGGCTTCTATACCCTATGCTTCCCCTATTGGTAGTTTGATATGTTCACAAGTCTATACTAGACCCAACATTACATTTGCAGTTGGTGTACTAGCCAGATATCAAAGTAATCGGGGTATAGAACATTGGAAAGTTGCCAAGAAAGTGATGGGGTATTTATAAGGAACTAAAAACTACAAACTCACATATAAACGTTCCGACAATCTTGAAGTTGTTGAATATACGGATTTAGATTTTCTAAAAGTGTAGACACAAGAAAGTCTACTTCAAGAGACATTTTTCTTCTAGCTTGAGGAGCTGTATCTTAGAAAAGCAGCAAGTAGACTATAATTATATCGTCTACCATGGAAGAAGAATTCATTGGTTGCTATGAAGCTACAACACTGATATTATGGTTGAGAAATTTTGTCAAAGGTTTAAGAGTTGTCGATAATATAGAGAAGCTTTTGAAGATTTATTACCATAATTCGGCTGCAATTTTCTTTTTAAGAAATAACAAAAGTGGAAGCCGAAGTAAACATATCGACATAAAGTATCTAGTTGTCAGAGATCATGTAAAGTATATCAAGACAAATCTCGTGATTGCAGATCTCGTGACTAAAGGCTTGTCGTCTAAAGTTTATAAAGCTCATGTTGAGAATATGAGACTTGCGTGCTCAGTATGATACTCTGATAAACGGTTTTAAGATTGTTGTTTTTATTTTTGAAACAATTTCATTAGTGCACTTAAAGTTTATAATTTGGATATTCATTGTGGTTATTAAAGCTTTGAGCCTGAATGACTTATAGGAAGTTCATTCATAAAGTAAAGTACTCTCTAGAGGTGATCATACTTGTAATACATGGAAGGAAATCTTAGATTATTAAAACAGGACTGCCATGATTCGAGTATGTGAATATCTACTTGAGTAGGTTATTGGTAGTTTCAGCATATAGCCATATTAAGTATCCACTTTAAAGTTAACCATTGAACATGTGGACCAAGTGAGAGAATGTAAACCGTTTGTGGCCTACATTGTCAATATAAAGTTAAATAAATTTAAAGTTTAAATTGTGGGTTAATTAACTATTCAGATAACTTCCCATTTGGTTATTGGAGGGAAGTTATTGTAGGAAAAAAATCACCAACTTCCATGATTGATGGAAGTTGTAGTGGTTTTATTTATATACATGCCAAAGGGTCCCTAGCCCTAGCCAAACCCGCACAGAATCCCTGCAGAATTTCTCTTTAAAAGGCGAAAGTCATGTGTTTATTTTCATCAAGTAAATGGGTTATTAGCTAGAAGAAGTTTGGTATTTCGAGAGCTCATTTTTACTACAAATTTTTTAATTAGATCTTGGATAATATGGCTGGAGGTATGTAATTTATGTCTTACATAATATGTATGTAATATATCTCATCGTGTGCATAAACAGAAACTCTTTTTTGAAGTTCCGCAGATTAAAAAAATCTATGTAATTGACTATTTGCCCTGATTATGGAGTGTCTACAAAGTGTAATCTAATAAGTTCTCGCATTCCCATTGAATTTAAATGTTGAATCGATGTGCGATAAATCACTAATGAATATGATGATGAATTGTAATGTGAATAAGTTTGATAAAAAGAATTTGCAAGATAAATTTATCAGTTCATGTCACTGTGCTATATGTTTTTCACGTTTCATGGCTTTTTTCTGGCTTATCAGTATTGTGAGGTTCAATTAGGTATCCATGCTCCTAAACTAATACATTTGCTAACCAGCTAAATTAAATAACCCTTGTCAAATTGCAATAGAATTTGGATGTGCTTCAAATGTCACCGTTTCTGGTTATTTTCCACCATATAATTTTTTTTGTCACTGGATGGCATCCACATCTATACTTCTCAATAATGGATGGGAATGAATGAATTACTGACTAGTCAGAATATAAAGGACTTGGACAGTTCTAGTGAATTTAGTGGAAAAATAGTATAGGGTATTTTGGTTCTCATTCTTTAATTAAAGAGATCACTAAAATTCAATTCTATTAAAATTTAACAAATGGTACGAAAGATTTCGTTTGTATGTTTAATTATTATAAGTTTTTCGAATGTTTTAGATATAGGTAGTTGGTTTATGTCTCCCAAGTTCGGTTTCACATATTCGACTACTCATGATTATCTTGATTTGATCCTAGATTCCTAAACTATATCATCTTATGATAAGTTTATTATGTCAATATTTATTTAGGCTAGGTAACTCCAATTTGATATATTATTTCCTTATATAAGGGTATTAGACCAATTTTTTCATCAACAGATACAGTATGCACACTGCAGGTCGGTACAAAATAGTCTTCACATTCTTTGTTTGTTTAAATAAATAAGTAGCTCCGCTGTTGTCTAGTTATGGGGTCTAATAGTTCTTTATATGTTCTACATTGAGAGGAGAATCATTTGCTATCTAGCTTAGTTTTCTATGAAGGTGTAGTAAATGATGCCATAAAAGTTATTCTGTTCAATGCAGTTCAAAAGATTGATGTCAATAGAATTGATGGCTGGACAAAAGTACATAACTTTGTAGATTTCCTATATATATATATATATATTCTCCACAAGCACTACTCTTGTAGTTGTTATGAGTTTAGATTCCTCTATACTATGCAAACTTCATAACAATGCATAAGCAGTCGTATAAATTAACTATGGACATTGCATTCGCTTGATTTTGATCTGAACATTACGGTGTAGCTTTATGAGATTATGCTTTATTTCTTTCATTTTCCTCGAAGCATATCTCAAGCTTAATTTTTAAGTTTAAGAGGATTAGTAATAGATTTTAGTGATCAAAATATAATTCTGCAGTACCTCTTTTCTCTGCAAATTAATCTCGCTTCAAAATCCATAGAACTAACAGGTTGTCCTTATACCTCAAAACATTGGAGGACCCTCAGTGGGTCTCATGGGTCGCGTGACCCACAAACTTTCAACTTAAGATTTTAAATAAAAAATCAGTATTGTGAACATATTCGAAAGGCTTGATCATTGAGTTTAAGATTAGTGTTTAGGATTTTCAAATGGAACCCAAATATAATTTAAATTACATCCAAATGACATTCAAATTCCCAAATTTTTTGGACTGAAATCAATTCCTATTTTTCCTACTTTTCCCAGAAAGGATAATTCTTCTTGTACATTAGGGGTGCCATAATGGTGTCCATAATAGACACATAGCACCCCACCAACACACTCTCCAATGGTGGGGTGCCATGTGTCCATTATGGCACTCCTAATGTACTTGTAGCACTTTCCCTTTTTAATATGCACATTTGACACATATTTAACTATTTTCGATATCGGTTTGGACCCTTCATATGTCTATGATGTAAAAATGAGACAAAAACATAGAAATTTGTGGTCAAATAGGGGCTTAATTTATACACGTTTTTATGACATGTCAAAGTAGAAAGGATAATTCTTCTTGTACATTAGGGGTGCCATAATGGTGTCCATAGAGTGTGTTGGTGGGCCAACACACTCTCCAATGGTGGGGTGATATGTGTCCATTATGGACACCATTATGACACCCCTAATGTACAAGAAGAATTATTCATTAAAAAGAGGCCTTTTACTTTTCAAATAGGTTACTTTGATGGGCCGTAACACTTGTTACGATTTTTATTAGAACCAAAAACAAGTAGCCTTTACATTGCCACATCTGATGTTGATTTAATTTAAAGTCTCCCACACACTTTCCTATGATATCATTGAGATTCCAACGTGCAATAAGAAAGACCCATAAGCACAATTATATGAAGCATATGTGATAGAGATGAAGGGATAGGGAAGACTAAAGTTTGAGGAAAAAATGTAGTGGATGTAAATATGATAGTTTTGATCTTCACCTCTATTTTTGCAAGTTTGATTGGGTCCATAACTCAAAATGTCTACATCCGTCACTGCACCAAAACATGGTAAATCGAATCTTGAAGCATGTAGACATTGAAAAGGATGCATGACGAAAATTATAAATGTCAAGTTTGGGCATTTAATGTGACCAAATTCAGTAATTAAACAAAACAATGACGAATATGTAGCTAGGATCAGTAATATGGAATCTCATTACTGTTGAAATATGCCTCCCAAAATTCTGAACTGGATATGAAATGAGAATAAACACCATCTTCATTTCATATTAAACACAAGCTGGCATCAAGCTTCATTCATATAAACGGAGTGATTTCTTGAAAAATACAAAAAACATTATGTCTTACCACATACATTGTGAACCGAAATGGAAGAACCAATTTAAAATTCACCAACAACAAAATCACTAATACTAGCAACATAACTTAAAAATAGATTGATAAACGTGATTTACATCCAAAAAGACAAAAACATAAATTTCAATGTTGTTTTTATTGTAGACTATGCATTCGCGATACTATTTTCCTTCCTTGCCTTCTGAACGCTCCTCGAAACGGGATCACTTCGCTTCTAATTTTCATACTTGAATAGTTGGCACATCAAGGTTCGAGCATTTTGTAACTTGAATTATGAACTCTGCGCACTTCGTAACAAACTCGCCACAGTCACGCCTGCATCAAAATTATTTATCCTATAACTTGAATTTTGCGCAAAGTGCATATATGACATTTATCTGATAAATAAAACTTTTCTACATGGTGACATAGTATTAAAAATGTTAGAATTATCAATTCAACTCATATTAATGTTTATTAGAACTTTGACTTCTATTGACGAAACTATAAAATTCTATTGAAGTTAATTGTGTAGCATGCGTGTGTATTATGCATGAAACAGTCGTGCATCTCATCTTACACAGATCATGTGAATGAGTGTATTTGCATGTCTAATGATCATCACACAAAGTTCAACATTTCACTTTATATTCGAAGAGATGAACTATGTTATTCTGATCGAACCATAATGAGTCCTATATTATTTGATGCAATGTAATGAACATCACGTGGTATGAATCATGTGAATTCTATGTGATGAACAATGGAGGTTGTGTAGACGCAATTTAATGAACATCCAAGGCATGAATCATGTGAATTTTATGTAATGAACAATGGAGGTTGTGTAAAATAGGGCATAACGTTAGTAATTAACTTTAAGATGATTTGTTGTTTTCTTTTTCCTTTTTAGAAAAAAATATTTCTCAGTAATCATATAAACAAAATACAAATTCTATAACTGAATTAATAAGGACATTAAGAGAGTCGTTCATGAAGTGTAATTTGGTTTTAGAGTAAAGATAAGTTCTCGAAATCTCACTTTACTAGAAAAAACAACATAATACATTACCATATGATGTTGAAGAGTAAAGTACTAATCGTATAATATATAAGCAGTTACCTGTGGTTCATAACTCCGAACTAATTTTCTCTTCTTGGAATTAGGGTCAAGGACAATAAAATCTTTTTCCCTCTTAGAGCTTTTAACTTTTGGAGTCGTCTTCTTCAAAGTAACTCGAGGTTTTCATTCTTAGAATTTGGTTTAAAGTTGGTTAATTTTGATCAAGTAAAACGATGAAAATGTGACTTAATGTCAATTTTGGACAAATATTCGGGCATGAGCTCATAGTCAAATTACGAAAGTAAATAGACTAAACTATTCTACTCGTCAAATAGATGATCGTAGTATATTTGAAATCTCAAAACCAATTTTAGATGAATGAAAAATTGTCGTAGAATGAAATGCATTCACTTATATCGAAGTAAGTCATCAAACAATATTAAGATGATATTCTATTATATAATCTATATACTACTTGATTATATGTCTTGGTAATATATAAAATAGTTTTATATGCATGATAATTAAATTATGCATAATTATGCATTAATATTATTTCATAAGACTATGCATGAAATGACGTGAGAATACATGTTATTATAAAAGCGAAAGATTGTGTCTTTCCACTTAAATTTAAAAGGAAGTTATCCTTACAAAAATTTAAAACAATTGTTTAACTCTTTGAATGAATAGATGCCGACGATTATATATATGTTTTTCTTGTATATCTGAAATGCCAACCATTGTGTTTCTTCATGCTATAACTGTTATTTGTTATTGTCAACGGCTGCGTACTTTCATTTTAAATGAGTTGGTTATGTTTGGGAAAGCTGATGAACTTTCACTACACTGTTTCATGAATAAATGTCTATTCAATTCAAAAAGATACGTTAGAAATTGCAACTAATAGCATTTAAAATAAAATAGGGAGAAACTTGTGTCTTTTCTTGATATGATAATATATATGCATATTTGTAATTGAATATAAATGGTGCAACTCTTGATCTCAATATGTTTCTTATATATGGAAGTGCATGTGCTTCCACGAGACATTGACATTCCTAGCCATAGTATATGTTGACTATAGATGGGATAAACTTATACAAATGATTGTATAAGTTTTCAAAATAAAGCACATTCATTGCTATTCCTTCTTTACTTTGATTGTGATGAACTTCTGTTTTCGTTACAGAAATGAATATCATTGAGATTAATTCGAGTCAAACAACGAATGGATAGAAATGAGAAAATTACTCCTAACCATTGGACATGTATAAATGTTTGGAACCAATCAAGTTGGTATATGCTTTAAAAGCATTTCGAACCCTAAATTGTGTTTGGGTCTATGTGTTGAATTTGGTCAACTTGTATGATCCAATTAAACATAGTTGATTTAAGTGCATTATAAAATGTAATCCAATTGAAAATGTCTTTTCATTTGTATTATTTGTGAATCGGCAACCCTAATTGGAAATTACTTGAACTTTCACAAAGCACTTGATATGGACGTTGTCTAGTTGATGAATGAAAGGAATTTTAAGAGTTGATGAACTCTGAGTTCAAGTGTAACCCAAAATTGTGGGGGGTTATCATTAATGTTTGAGAATTCACATAAAAAGTTCAAGACTTGTGGATGCAACTAATTTGCACATGCTTTCTTAATTGAGGAATTGTATGGGGTATCTTATTCTACAATTTACATTCATTATACCTTATAAATCATTGAGAACATAGCAAAATCAACACATCAAATAAAAGCACAAGAATCTCAATTTAAAGAAATAAAGGATCCCAATTGGTTACATTGTTCGCCCTAAATTAGATTTAACTACTCATGGGAATGAAAGAAAAATACAAAGTTATTATAGAGTACATCACCGGGTTTAGAAGAATAATGTAGAAAAAGAATCCAATCTTGCACCAAGATCTTCTTCCAACTCCCATTGATGCTTCAAAACGTGGTTTGCGCGATGTTTTCCTCCTTTGAATTCCGCCTTTGAATCTCCAATTGTATATACTTTCCCTCCCAATGAGTAGAATAAATCATTTTGATGTGTTCTTCCTTGAATTCCTTCCCAAATCTTCAAAGTTTCATGTGTTTGTGTTGTTTGGAACTAAGGTGGGAACTCCCCCTTTTCCAAGCCTCCTTAGGTCTATTTATACTTTCATATCCGTTCTTAGCCAATTTGGAGTCTTTTTGTGGAGTTTTCGCGGCCCAAACAATAAAAACCTAAAATCTGTGGCGGCGCGCGGCGCTTGAGCGCTATGGGACAGCGCTTGAGCGCTGAAAATCTGTTAAAAATCCATTTTCTGGCTAGTGCAGCGCTTGAGCGCTGAGTGTGTAGCGCTGGGGCGCCAAGTTTCTGTCCACTTTGCGTCTGTTTCAGTAATTTTGTCATAACTTTTCCTTCTAATGTTCGATTGAGATGATTCAAGTTGCGTTAGAAAGATAACTCGAAGGAATACAACTTTGATAGAGCTCTTCTTCAATTCGAACTTTATCTAGGCCAAAAATGTGTCTCAATCTCCAACTAAAATTTAGACATCCTTGTGCGGTTGGAAATTGATTTGTTTTCACTTCTTTTGATCTTTCGTTGCATCCATTTGACCTCTAACATTCTTGAATCTTCATCGTGAGCTTCGACACAACTTTTGTGTATTTGCACTTTAACCCTCAAGCTTTGGATCTTTCCATTTTTTCGCCAATTTTTGCATTCTTTTCTCCAATTCTTCATCATCCATCGAGTTTCACCTAATAACACATTATATTATAAATTAGGCTATAATCCCATTAAAAGAACCACAAAATGTCATAATTTGGAGCCCGAATAAGTGTATAAAATACACTTATCAATCATAGAAGATTTTCATTGAAGGAGGAAAGGTAGGAAACTCTTATACTATTTTTAGAAGTTTAAGGATGTTTCACAAACTTGATGTACTACAAGTCAAAAGTGGATAAATGGGATGAAAGTCGATTATTAAATTTGTATTGGATATGTAATAATAATCGTTGGTTGAACTACATTGTAGTTGATATTGGTTCAATTGTAAATTGAATACCACTAGTAAAAATGTTTGGCTAGGACAAATGATATGTTAAAAATCATCAAACCATATTGGAAGATGATATATGTTTAGATAAAGCTACTGAGAAGCATGTGGTTTCATGAGAGGATTTCTTAGTTTTTAACAATTGTATCTATTAAATGAATCGATTATGATAGTGAGACGCATGTGGCTTCATGAGGGGATTTCTTAGTTGGCAACAATTGTATCTACTAAATAAATCGATTACGATAGCTAGCCATTTTAATGAGATACGAAGTCACTTGTAATGATAAGACTAGACATATGTTATAGACATAATACCACAAGCAGTTGATCTCAGATGGTGTAAACTCGTGGATCCATTAAAAAGGTTTATCGTGAGATCAAGTATATTGTATATGGAAGGGAATGAGGTTAAAGCTTACTGCGTTAGAGTCTTTGTAATGGTAATCCAACTTTGTTGACTGGAGATCTCAAGATCTTGGTTTAATTGAACAAATAAGTTATGAAGATTCCATGAAGCACTAATTCCTACTCATTTATATGATAATCAAAGTATTTTCTGCAGAATGTTAAAATATTAAGTTACATTTTTAATGATTCTTATAACTTGATTAAGTCAAGTGGAGTATGGTATAATACTTACAATAGGAGGTTACATATGTAAGTGTGAATTGAAGCCGTTTCTATGAGAATTGCTTGAGGCTGAAATTTTCTAAAATACTTATGAAACCCAAGAGTGGTTTATGACAAAAATGAACTCAATCATGATAATCGAAACTGTTTAGAGAAGACATTGTGTGAGTACCATTGTGTTGGTTTACATCAATGGTTGAATGGTTCAAGACATTGCATTCACCAATATGCCAAATAAATCTAATTATATTTCACCGAGGAAGGTTCAAGGCCAGAAACAACCTTTCTTGATACGATGTTTCTCTGCTTATCTCCCTACTAATGTTTGTATTATCATTTGCATCTCTGATAGTTCCATTTATGTGAGTGGTTGTTGAAATTTGGTTTAAAGTTGGTTAAATTTGGTTAAGTAAAACAATAAAAAAGTGACTTTGTGTCAATTTCGGACAAATATTCGGACATGATCCGATAGTCAAAGTACAAAAGTAAATAGACTAACTTGTTCTACTTATCAAGTAAATGATCGTAATATATTGAGAATCTCAAAATCAATTCCGAATGAATGAGAAATTGTTGTCAAATGATAGAAGGAAATCGGGAATTCAGCATATATGGTGCCGCTCAAGCAACAGCCAGGCGAGCACTAGGCCACTACTTTGGGCCCTGGAGCAGAACAGTTTGCGCTAGGTGAGCATTGTGAAGTGAATCGATCTTTCATGAAAAATGTTGAGTTTTGTGGCGGGTCATTCTGACCTCAACCCCTCATCCTTTATAAATTGGACCCTCTCGTTGCTTTAAATCATTTCATATCATTATTCTTGATTGAATTGTATCAAAACTCTCGAGAATTCATAGTTTTCTTGCATAATATCCATGTTCTTGATAGAGAGAAAATTTCGTTTCAAGTTCGTTGGTCTAATAATTTGGAGTGCTTCTATTGCGAAACGTGGTTGTTACATCTTGGAAGACAATTGCTGAAAATCGTTAGCACTGATGTAGGGCAAATTCGTCTTAAGGAGAAAGTGTCAAACACTTGCATCGACCAATTCTCTCTTTTGCATTTCTATTTTCTGATTTCTTTTATATTGTGTTTGGATTTCAAAAAAGGTTAACTTCTTTTCTTTGTTTATTTGAAAGGTTTGGATTGAAAAGTGAAATGTCTTTCATTGAAGAATGAAAAGTCTTGAAGTCGAAACTTTGTTAGTTTTCATGCGTATGTAAAGATATGTTGTAGAATGAATTATGTACTTATATCGATATAATTCCCCAAAAATCACGACAAGAAGCATGAGCATTAGCCTTACCATCTCATATATTGTTTATGGAGCAATTGATTTGTCAAGGAGTCTTGGAAACTTCATTCCTCGATTTAACGACCTCCATTGATGGTGTTGCATTTGTTTACTTGTTCTTACTAAATCCTATGGTTGAAATTTGCATTAGGGTTTCCACAAATCATGGTCCCAAGCATCTTATTATCTTTTTATTAAAAGGACAAGCTTAGCCTTGTTCTTGATTATTACACAAAAAATGAATAAGAAGTTATGATAAGCACCAATTTATGTCATTAATTAATTAGATCATCTTAAAAGTAGGACATAAACTCATTTAAAATGATTTATCATTAAAATTCATTTGTAGCTATTGACGCTCCTCGAGAAATGTGATTTTTTTTCCGATTCTAACTCGTGTATTTAATGTTCCATCAACTAGCACCATATGTACATAATAGATACGTCATAATGCCAAAAATAATATAATGGTGACTTGTTTTCCACTAGTGCATAGGTTGGTGACTATCATTGCAATTCCATCCAAAATATACTACAAGATCAAATTTAATACAATCATGCTATATTTATAGTGGCAGAGCCATCACCCGATGGCGGGGTGCGACAGTACATGTTGACTCAGTCTGAGTTTACAGTCATCGCCAACGCTAGGTGGAAGTTTACAGTGGCCGCTGGGTGGAATAAGGGGAAGGAAGAAGATGAAACAATTTGGTCCTTTGAGCCTTTTTTTTGTTATAATTTTGGGTCTCTTGTTTTTGAAATAAAATTAAGTCCAATTATCAAATGATTCAAATCCATTACCATTTAGTCATTTACCCACCGGCCACCAAATACCAATTAATCGACCATTCCAATTTCCAAATTAATTCATTTTGCAAACCCGGTTCTCCCTCCTGTGCTGCCTTGCTACCATTTGCTCCTTTCCCTATGATTGTTACTATTGCTGCTGGCGAGCCCCGACGCCAACCTCTCTGTTGTCTTTGTTTTTGGTCCCAAGAAATTGGAAGAAAAGAAGGTATTTCTCTTCTCTTTATATTGAAATGTTTGATAATGGTTTTTGTCCTTGAAATGCAGGAAGCAAAATACTTAAGTTTGTCGGTTTTATTTATTTATTTTTGGTATGTTATGATTTATGATGACCGTGAGAGAATAAAGTAGAAGAATAATGTGTGGATAAAGGATAATGTGTAGAAAAATTAAGAAATGTATTAAGGCCCTGTTTGGGAGGGATTCTCAAAATTTTACAGTAAATCAATTCTCATTTTCAACCACACATTTTTCAATGAAATAATATTTTCCATCACATCAATAATATTTTCTTCTTTTTCAATCACATATTTCTCATCATATCACTATTCAAAATCAATTTTCCCCCCACAAATCCCTCCCAAACAAGCATTAAGTGACTACGTGAGAATGTGGGCGGTCTACGGTAAGAGAAGAAACTAAAAGAATAAGAAGACCTCTAGAATGGGAAATACAAAATACAGTTAAATAAGAAGATGAAAGATAGAGAATGCAGCTTGTCTTAATTGGCTTTTATTTTAGTGTATTTTCGATTAGATTGGAGCATTTTTAATATTATTTAATTAAATATTAATAAATGACATCGTTATTATTGAGTATCGACAGTCAACAATCAATGTCTGTCTTAACTGACCTCCAATTCTAGATTCGATGCTGTACATGTACATCATCTTTATATTTTATCGCGTGACAATATTGGACAGTTTAAAAAAAGGGCATTACTAGTTGTATATAATTTGGGTTACATAAGGGTATCCACCTCCTCACATAGGAGTGGAACCCACTTAAAGAAAATATTTTTTATTCACGTGGGTCCCACCCCCATATGAGGGGGTGGATACCCTTATGTAACCTAAATTATGTACATCTCGAAATATCCTTAAAAAAAATTTAAATAATTTTCTCTTCAATCATTTTTTTAATACCACCATATGTTATGCTTGGAGTGTCCGATTATTGAACTTAATAAGGGTTTACGAAGTCAATTGCACAGAGGAAACAAGTGAAACGGACACAAGCAATCACTCCCCCCGTCTCTCATATGGAAGCTAGTGTAACCCCAGTAGTCCTCATCCATATCATCCGTTTTTCGCTTGTTGTCACTTCTTTTTCCCTCTCCTTCGAGGGTTTCTTTTTTTTCCCCTTAAATTTTTGAATTTATTTTATTTGTAAGAAGATGCAACAGCAGAGGTTGAAGCAACAACAAGCATTAATGCAACAATCTCTCTACCACCCCCGTCCAGGGGCGGACCCAGCACCCGGCCAACCCCCGCGATCGCCCGTGCTGGGTCCGCCGGGACCTTGAAGTCCGCCGGGAAGAGTTGCAGCAGCCGACGATCAGAAGAGGAAGAAGATGAGCAGCCAATTTTTTTTTTTCCTTTCTAACCATTGAAGCTTTGAGCTTGGGCTTTTATTTTTAAATAATAAGGCCCAATGGCCAATTGCAACCAACCCATTTCTACAAAGTCCAAATGCAAGATCAATCCCCAAATTGATTCAAACCCAATTGACCCAAACGAGAGGAGGCGAGGCAGGAGAGACCAGAGACGAACGGCGATTGGCGAAGGCTCGAAGTCGAAGCTTACCTGTGGCTATGGGCTATGGCTGTACCAGCACCACCACATGAGGCTCCTATTATTTCCAGTTCCAGGCTTCCAGTCCAGCAGCCTGCAGGCTGCAGCCAGCCTCCAGTTCCACTGTTCCAGCACCGCACGACAGTCGTCCAACAGGCAGCATCCAGCAGCAGGCAGGCTGAGGCAGCACTCCAGCAGGCAGCAGGCACGCAGCAGCACTCCAGCAGGCACGCAGGCAGCTTCTCTCAATCTCGGTCAGTCCTCTTCGCTGCTCTCTCGTTTCTTTTTCTTTTTCTTTTTGTTCCTTTAGTTAATTTCAATTTTGGTTTGAGTTTTTGTATTTTTGTTTTTGTTTATATAATATGAATGTGTAGTGTAAATTGTGTAATTGTAAATTGTAATGTGTTTGTGATTTGTGAATCTAAGAATATTTATTGCCTGCAGCATGGGATTTCAGATTTGTGAATCTAAGAATATTGGGGATTTTGAAACTTGAGGATGTTGGTAATTTAGGTTTTTAGGAAATTAGGGATAAGTGAAAAGAATTAATGAAAAAAATGTTGGGCTCAATTAAACTATGTGTAGACTATTTTTTAATCCATTTTAATTGAAAAATAAATTGGGGCATTTTGCAGATTATGGAGCGATTTTTTCAACCAAAACGAAAGTCCATACCTGATTCTTCTTTGTCTAGTTGTGCATCTAGTCCCGCTGCTGATTCTAGTTGAGCACAAGAGTTATTAAATAACATAAAGAAGTCCCTATCTCAATTCAATGGGGATGATCTTGTATCTGATCCAGGGAAACGCCCCTCCATCGACTCATACGATCCCAATATCAGAGATGATGTTAGGATGTCATATTTGGAGAAAGGTCCTTGTCAACCATATGGACATGACTTTCCAAGAAGAAAGATAGGGAAATCTAATAGGTGTTTTCGGAAAGAGTGGTTCTCTGAATTTCATTGGTTGGAGTACAGTATAGAAAATGATGCGGCATATCGTTTGCATTGCTACTTGTTCAAACCCAATAGAGGGGGTCAAGGGGGTGGACATATATTCACTAAAACCGGCTTTAGGGATTGGAAGCACAAATAGACGTTGAAAGATCATGTCGGTCTCTTTGATAGTGCTCATAATCAAGCTTTTGCAAAGTGTACCAACTTGATGAATCAAAAGCATAGTATCTCTTATGTTATTTCTAGTCAAAGTAGTAGTCAACAAAAAGGTTATAGGACGAGATTGACTGCGGTGCTAGATTGTACTAGATTCCTCTTCATGCAAGGATTGCCATTTCGTGGTCACGATGAATCCAAAGAGTCTCTTAATAGAGGAAATCTAGTTGAGCTACTAGACTGGTACGCAGCTCGTTGTGAGAAAGTTAAACAAGTATTATTCAGTAATGCTCCTGGAAATGACCAAATGACTTCACCAAAGATCCAGAAGGACTTGGTTAATTGTTGTGCCGTAGAGACAACAAGAGCTATTATCAATTAGATGGGTGATTGTTTATTTTCAATTTTGGTTGATGAGGCTCGTGATAATTCTATAAAAGAATAAATGGCAGTTATTTTGAGGTTTGCTGACCAAAATGGGATCGTGAAGGAGCGTTTTTTGGGCATTACCCATGTCGCTGATACTTGTGCCAAATCACTTAGGGATGCCATTGATGCAATGTTTTCTAATCATGGGTTGAGCATATCTAGTCTGAGAGGTCAACGTTATGATAAAGCAAGCAATATGTCAGGTGAGTTCAATAGTTTGAAAGCTTTAATTTTAAGAGAGAATTTAATCAAGAGAGACTTGCGCAACAAAATGGGAGACGACTGGTTGAATGACAATTTGGTGGTGTACATGGAGAAGAAGATTTTTGAAAAAATTAAGAATGAAGCAATATTGCAACGTTTTCAAAACATGAGATCCCGTAGAATACAGTTATCTAAGATCAAAGTTACAGAATTTGTTGTATTGTGTATTTCTTTAGTACTTTTGGTTGTATTGAACTACGTTTTCACATATATATATATATATATATATATATATATATATATATATTACGTTTTAATGCGTTGTATTGAATAATTTTAATATTATATAATTAAATATTAATAAACGACATCGCTCTTACGATCGCTGATGGTCGACGTTGACTGGTCAACGTTGACTAGTCAACGTCCGCCCGGGCTGAGTTGAGATCCTGGGTCCGCCACTGCCCCGGTCTTCTTGCTCCTCCTCAGGTTTTCTGTTCTTTTTAATATTTTGATTGTATTGTTCAAATTAGATTTTGACCTTTGGGATTATTTATTTATTTGATTTCGACATGGAAAATTCTTCGGTTCATTCATTTTGTAGAGGATCGTGTCTAGGGCTTTTATTTTTTAGTTGCTATGGCTTTTTAGAAAAAATGCGAGACATGTACGAGAAGTAAATATTGGACGAATTATGTTGATTGAATGATTGGGGATTCGATTTAAACGAACTTGTTAAAGGGCACAAGCAAGAGAAAGAAAAAATAATCAAGACCTGAGCCTCTCTCTGCCTCGTACATTGCTTTATTAAGCCTTCTGAAATTTCAAACCAAAAAATAATAATAAAATAAATAAATAAATAAATTCAATATTGGGTATTAAACTGTTTGTGTGGTTATGTAAATGTTATTTTGTTTGTCTGCGTAGTAGTATTCTTTACTATCTTTTAAAGTTCTTTGTTCAAAATACAACTATGGTGAAAAATGTTATTGAATTGTTTTATTATAGGTTTGCAGCTTACCCATTTCTGCTTAAAATTCCGAAGAGAAGTTGGTCAATTCTTTACCATTGTCGTTTCATGGATTTCTATTTTCGTACATGGGAGATTTTTTTGAAGAAAAATTGATCTACGCTGCTTAAAATGCAATACTTTATGAATCTTTTCCTTTACGGCTTTCGAGGTTTGATGGATTTTTTATAGGGAAGGTCTTTTGGGGGTCTAATGCATGCATTGGGGGTGCTGTTTATTGGCTGTTTGGGAAAGAACAGAATTTGGAAATTATAACTCATAAATATACAAACTACACACATTAGAATTATAACCCCCTATTCTCGAGCAACAATATATGACAATTTGCTCTACAGATTCGATATACGAGTGTTGGAAAAATTGAAGCTTGTGAGACACGAATCATAGAGCGAAAGCATGAGGTTTCCAAAATTTAATTTTCTTCTTGATCTTGCAATAATCCATAATAGGACACAAATAGAGCATGATAATGAAGAAAACCATACAAGTACAGATTAAAATTACCTGAATCGCACAGATTTGCACTTATCTTTCTTTGAATCAATCTACCAAAGCCTCCAACCACTACAACAAAAATAGCCATTTGCAACACTAAAAAGGTAACATTTGTTGATAAATGTTCCTAAAAGGGTCTTTTGGCAACATTTTAGTAAGTGAATGTTGTCATTGATTAGCATAAATGAGTTTTGGCAACGTTTTATAGAAAAATGTTGCAATAGACCCCTTTTGCAACATTTATTGAGTGTTGCGGAAAGTGAGACCTTTCGCAACGTTTATCAAATGTTGCAAAAGAAAGGCCTTTTGCAATGTTTGTCAAATGTTGCGAAAAGTACTTTTTGCAACGTTTGAGAAATGTTGCGAAATGTCTCACTTCTCGCAACGTTTGTCAAACGTTGTTGCAAAAATTGAAACCTTTCGATTCGTTTCTCAAACGTTGCAAAAAACTTCACTTTTTGCAACGTTTGTTAAGTGTTGCAATTTTTTTTTTTATCAAATAAATGGCTCAAATTGCAGAACCCAACCCTAGCTATGTTATAAATCCCAAATCATCTTCTCCCCTAACCTTCCTACTCACCACTGCCACCAGAAAAGAAAAGCCTCCCAAATCATCTTCTCCCCTATCGTTCCCGACTCACCACCGCCACTAGAAAAGAAAAGCCTCTCGACCATCGTCTCCATGCTGGAGCTTCACGACTCCAAGCCTGCAACTGCTCAATCCAAGCCCGAACCAGTTTTCTCGCAGCGGACCCCCGTTGGAGGTGCCCGGATCCATTTTCCCGAAGCTTCGCTATGTAGATTTGGGGTTTCTCTAT
The DNA here is from genome assembly GCA_035079005.1 of Fraxinus americana. Classification (NCBI taxonomy): domain Eukaryota; kingdom Viridiplantae; phylum Streptophyta; class Magnoliopsida; order Lamiales; family Oleaceae; genus Fraxinus; species Fraxinus americana. Next base: position 44,162,334 of record CM068708.1, on the reverse strand, counting down.
GAAAAATATGTTATTGCGATTTTCTCTTGGTAATTGTGTGTAGATGGCTCGTACCAAGCAAACTGCTCGTAAATCTAGTAGAGGAAAGGCTCCAGGGAAGCAACTGCTACTAAGGTTTGTATGTGTGTTGCTAGCTTTGTTATTTGTTAATTTTGCATTTAAATAGTGGTTTCCTTTAGGCAAATTTGATTCCAGAGGTTTGTTCGAGAAATTGCCCAGGACTTCAAGGTACATTGATAACATAAACTTTGTTTTTTCTTTGTTCATATATTTTAAAAAAGAATGATACTAATTTATTGCTAAGTATTTTCTTGTTTTGACTTGTTCTGTGGTTGCAGATTGATCTGTGTTTCCAGAGCCATGCTGTTTTAGCAGTTTAGGAGGCTGCAAAGGCCTACCTTGTTGGTCTTTTTGAAGACACCAACCTGCGTGCTATCCATGCCAAGCGTGTCACTATCATGCCTAAGGACATCCAACTGGCTTGCAGGATTAGGGGTAAGAGGGCTTAGATTGACTAGATTCTATTTTGAATTAATGACTTTGTTGATCAAATCTTCAGTCTGTGTTCATTTAAAACTAACGAGTTCTTGATTGAGCAACAAATTTTGATGCACAAACAGCTTTATTTATTTATGTTTGGATGAGAACCCTGGTAATTTTTTCCCTAACTGAGCGGCTACATGTGTTGTTGCAAATCAGGAGATAGTATCACATATAGTTGATGAGAATTCCCTGTTGGCTCATTCGGTTCTGTCTTTTTTATATCTAAAAATTTATTATTCTATTTGCACAAAAATAATTAGACTATCTGTTGAAGGAGTTGAATGAGAATATAATTTGTATCCCCTTTCCTTATAGGAACATTATGTCCTTGCAATTTTGCTTGCTTTGATATAACCATTGAAGGGTTTAGGTCATGATAGGGCAGTTAGAATTTATTTTTCTTGCTCCCCTGCTCATCTTCTAACTGCATCCTCCTTGAAGGAAAGAATTCTTCCCTGGCTAGTCACACCAGAAATAATCAAGCGTTGTGATTACAGTTCTTTGTAACTGCTATCCTCCAATTCTCACAGTATTTACTGTCTTTGAATATCACTTTACTTGACTTCAAAGTTTCAGTTATATTTATGATATTCCACATTTGCTGAAGATAACATATGGCTCCAGAACCTATTCTATTGAGGACGTTAAAGGTTTTAGATCATCAAATTCACCGTGCAGAAGGTCTGTCATTTGATGAGTGTGAACATGTAAGTTTGCAATCTTAAAATCTTCAGTTGTTTGTAGCCATGCGGCTTAGGGACTAGTTTTTTTAATTGACGGAGTTGTCTTGGACTATCATCCTGGTTCAGAACTACAACACTGTAGCACAAGAGACAGGATGATAGTCCTTTTTACTTCTTTCATTCAAAATTTCTCATTGAAACTATATGAATTTCTTGATAGTGATTCCCAGTTTATCCTAAAGAAAACAATTTTAATGTTCTGCTACTTGTGTCTTCAACGTTGCACAGGTCCCCGAGACATTACCATATGAGGTTCTAATGAAAACGAGTGCACCTCCAAAGAGTGATGTACCTATGATCACACCTAGTAATTTTCCCGAGGCTGATGGCTTTGTATTTGGCTTTCCCACAAGGTTCGGAATGATGGCTGCCCAACTCAAAGCCTTTGTTGATGCAACTAGAGGCCTATGGAGAACACGACAGCTTGCTGGAAACCTATTGGGAAACGTTTGAAAAACGTTGCCGTATCTTTGTACTCTACGGCAACACCTTGATTTGCAACACACGTCCAAACGTTGCAAAAGGTCTATGACAACGTTTTTTGAACATTGCTGTATGCTGTTTTTGTTGTAGTGAACCTCTCAATCTTCTTATGTGCTCTTAAAAGGCAGCTATACAAGTTAGTGCTTATTCGGCAGTGCTATTAAGTGCTCATAAGCTTTGGGCCTACGGAGTGAATAATAAATAAGTAGTAAGTTTTGGTCCTACGAAATGGATAAAAAGTATGCTTGACTAGTTTACATTATAATTTAAGCTTTGGCAAACATGCTCTTAGTGGACACTCAAGAAAGATGTAAAAATTGTCGAGGAAACTATATTTGCCATTTTTAGAAAAACCTTCCTCCATGGAAACACTTAATAGTGAATATCGTTAACTCCTGTTCACGTGTGTTTGTTAATGGATACTGAAAGATGTGTATTGAGTAGATGGATGCACCATTTCGGGAATATTGGTGGGGGCCCTTTGTGGTGTTTATAATAGCCACTGATGTACCTTTGTAACTCTAGATACCCTAAGTTCGACAATCCCTGTGCAACCTTTTGTGTAACCCCTAATCACATAAAATACTCATAGCACATTTGTAATTATAGAACCACTTAGGAGACGCAATGGACTCGTGTAAATCCAAGTTTCAATTGCTCAAATCTACTTCTAGTCAAAACTAGTACAATTGATCACTCTTTGAATAAAAGCTTAATTATCGTAGCCCAATAAGCTAATAATTCATAATAAAGATCAACACGATCTCCATCAAATATCAACAATTGGAATTTGGTGTAAAATGACCTTTTTACCTCTCTAATTACATATCTCTTTAGGTTGCACTTTTCTCGAATAACAAAATAATTTTCTATACAAACCTAAATATAATAATTGAATTTTTTATTTAACAAGAACATCCACATATCTTTATTGGGTTTTCAGGCTCCGTCAGGGAATGTTGATGGGGTTTGGATGTCCAAACCATATATATAAAAACAAAATCCACGAGTACGAAGGGGAAGAGTGCGTAAACCTAACCTACCAAAAGCAAAGAAATGCAATGTGTGAAGAGGAGTAAAAATAAGGGAAGTACTACTTCCCATACAATGCAAACAAGTGAAAATCAGCCCAACGCTCTCTAATGCTAGGGAAACCATATCTATCAATCCGTATGAACGCTCGAAGTTTGCGTGATAGATCAATGAGACCATACTCCTGATAATGGCACATATCCCATCCAATAGATGCAAGTGAATGGGCAACTTGATTTTCTTCCCAATAAATTTGGGAGACAAATTCACAATCTATAGAAAGATTATGTCAGATCTGTCTAAGAATAATCTGTGTTGCCCATGGACCGCCACCTCTAGTTATGTAGTGAAAGGCCGTTGATGAATCGACCTCCAACCAAATATCCGATAATCCTCAATTATTGAATAAACCTTTTTTGTAATTAATATAATTAGGCTTTGAATTCATCCAGGAAAATCTCTAGGTGGACATTCCCATCTTTAGAGAGTTATGGGTTACATATTGTGAATACATATTCCATGCATTCACAAGCCAAACTTCCAAATCACTAAGATATTGACTACATTGTAATCTTGTTCGTGGATGCCTCTGTGCTTCAGTCACGAGTCAAGGTCCATTACCCACTTAGAATTAAGTTGGACTGCATCATTGAATAAACCTAACAGTCATTGAGATAAATTAAATATGCACTAGTATCTCTACTCAGAATTCACCAATTTTATGGTCAAGACAAGCCATCCACCCAATCTTGGAGAGATGACAGAATAACTGCCCAACTTCGCAACTTTATTTGCTGGTCACAGACACTTATTTAAATTACAAGTCATGAATATATAACTACACAAGAACTTTTATGAATTAGCAAGAACTTTTATTTTGCATAATTCATAACCTCCCACATGACCAGGGGCCATTTAATTTTTGATAAGTGAACAAGTAATGAATAATAATATTGACGGTGTAAAATGAATAAATGAATCATATTTACTGTATAACTAGAAAATGGCTCAATACAGAAATAAATCTAACCTTAATGGAACTATTCATAGCAAATGAGCCATATAGTTGACAAGATTTTGTTTTCTATTTAATTATAGATTTGAGATATCAACTCACTTGTTGAACTTTCTATTTCTAATCCTGTAAGATTTTTTTTTTTGTCCGAGAAATATGCTGGCAATATTTGTAATCTGAGATAAAGATGCTTTGCACATCGTCGTGGTGCTTTCTTGTCATTATTTTGATTTATTTCTTCCTAATCTCACTAGAGAAGCATTATTTTATGTAGCTATATTTTTATGCTTGAGTTCTTATGAATAGTATTTGATTTGCAGATAGAACCTATCTTGAGTGGAAATTTGCCACCTGGATTTGATTCAAGTACTTGCCGCAGTGTGTGAATTCTTTATGCACACATAACTTTGTCTTCTTGAGTTCTTCAATTTCAATATATTTATGCTTTGCTTTACTGGCTTATGCCATCATGTTGGAAAGTATGCTTATTACTAAGAACACCATTCTGTTCTGTGTTGTATGGTTTGTGATACTTCATTCTTAGGTGCCTGAATGTATTGTTCCATACAAAAAAAAAATGACTTTTCTTAAAAATATTTGGATTGAGAAGATTTTTCTGCACTTCTGCATCGAATGGATCAAATGTTGGACCAAATATTTGGCTCTTTCAATGGATGTACGATGTACCAAACATAATTGAAAAATGATTCACGTGCTTAGTGTTTGTTATTATTGTTTTCGTTTTTTTTTTATGAAAAGATTTGCATGGGACAAGCTTTGTTGAGTTCAATAAATATATTTCGATTTAAATATTATGTTGTTCAAAATTTGTACCCATTAGATCTAGGAACTATATTAACTGAGCTTGTAGGTTTTTGATTCCAGTGAAGGTTTTCTTTAGGGGCTAGTTGGTATTGGTGGGTAATGGTAGACCAAAACCTGTTTTAGGTGTCGTAGACTGCTTCCCAGTTCTATGTATTATGGATAAGGATGATGGATTTACCTTCACATAGCACATTTTATATTAATGATTTTTTTCAGAGTAATATGTCATTTATCATCATATTTACCTCTTGAATTTTCCAAGTTAAATTTATTGTGATGATGTATAGTGGGTGTTTTGTGTTTCACACAAAGTTTCAAGTTTTTATCTTATCATCATTTTGAGATGATCCTTTTCAACATTATGTAGATATGTTGGAAACATCCATCCACAAGTCACGGAACCTCTTCTTCAAGAGGTTTTCTCTAGTACCGGCGCCCTTGAAGGTTGCAAACTCATTCGTAAAGAGAAGGTATGGTCGGATAACTTTTTGATCCTTGCCTCTAAGAGTTCATGTCTTCAGTTTCTTACACTTTGACTCCTGAGGCAATATGACATTTCTTCTCACATATAGGCTTTCCTACATGCTTAGTTCAAATGTCTTAAAGAAACCCATATTTTTATATGGAATGTTCAAGTTTTGAAAAATGCCTATATATCAGTTAAATTACCTCTTTTACATGTACAAGTGCTGTATCTTGATGAAAGTAACAAAAAATTGAAGCTGAAGGATATTTGTATAGCTAAGATAGTTCTGAAATGATTTTAGAGTCTATTGTGTTTTAAGAACTATGTTGATTGAAGCCTGTAATTCGGAGGGATATAGATAAGATCTTTTGTGCAGACTTTTTTTTTTTAAAGAAAAAAAATGCCGAACCAAGCATTATGACTCAGAACAGTGTCTTGACTTGTTTAAACGGTGTTTTATCCCCTTTGATGCAGTCATCCTATGGTTTTGTGGATTACTTCGATTGTCGATCAGCTGCCCTCGCTATTGTAACTCTGAATGGAAGGCATTTGTAAGTACTGACAATGGTAAATAGTTGGCATTAAGTAGGTTCTCTTTAATCTAATATGTAGTTTTACAGGTTTGGACAGCCTATAAAAGTTAACTGGGCATATACCAGTGCTCAGAGAGAGGATACCTCAAGTATGTACATACATCTAGGATTTTTGTAGCCTTATTATCTTATTTTCTCGTCAATCATTAGTAATGATTTTTGACTTTTATTTTGGCTGATCTATACTATATGTACCCTGACCCCACAGATCACTTCAACATTTTTGTCGGTGATCTTAGTTCGGAAGTTACTGATGCCACTTTGTATGTGATAATGTCAAAATCATATATTTCCGAGCACTGAACCCGAGGACATACGATCAATTTCCTGCCACCACCAAGGTTCGTTCCTCGAGCTTTATCCTCGGGCATGGATCCTCGAGCAGACGTTGCCCTCGAGATCTGAACCCTTTTGCGGCCTTCGGCTCAGAAAGACCCTCCCCCGTGTCAAACCTAATCTAAACCAAGGAGTCCCAATGTTGGTACGCTACGTCATCCATGAAGGATCCTGCCATCAGAGTCCCATCCTAACCCAAACACGTGGGTTATGCGAAACCAAGTGAGTTACGACTTCTAACCATGCTAGAACTCCTACTCATCTCGGTATTGTGATCATATCACAACTGTGCTACCAACCTATATAAATACATCATCCCAATTCATTATGAAGGTACACAAAACTTTACACATAATTTATAGCATACATTACTCTCAAAAATTCTCTCTCTAACTTAAGCATCGGAGGGGCGACGAGGACACACCTCGACGCCTTCGTTTCAGGTACTGGAAGACCTCGTTCATGCTCATTCTCAGTCTTCAAGCTCGGAAGTCGACAGGTACGATTTTTGGTAGCATTAGTATGCATGCTTCTCTGTCTATCCTAGTTGCTCGTAAGTATGGTATTTATGTTTGTTTTTGCCCTAGAAGTTGGGTCCCCTGGATTTTAGACTGATTAATAATTGGGACAATGCATCGATACTTGTGTTTCTATAGAGATGCTAGGGTCGTGTGGGATCAGAAGACTGGCCGTTCGAGGGGGTTTGGATTTGTGTCTTTTCATAATCAGCAGGTGTGCAGATTCATTGCCTTTTTGCTTCAGCCCTTGTAATTAGTGCACATTCTATTAATTTCTGGTTTCTTTTTGTGGTCGTGAACAAACTCCATTGTTGGCTGTACTTTTGTCCAGGATGCTCAAAGTGCAATAAATGACTTGAACGGTAAGAATATATTTTACTTTTGGCTAGGATCTTCTTTGTCCTCTCCCTTCTTCTCATATCTTTATTTTTCTCTCCTTTCTTCTCTTTTATCTTCCCTGGAGGTTTAAGTAGCCACTCCTGGAGAAATCATGCCTAGTCATGCCTGAACAGCACCGAGTTTATTATATATGTACCAACACCAGTTCAATGATGTTTTGATTTCTCTGTCTTTACATAAGGCCCTTGAACTATCTGATGGCTTGAGCATGGTTCTGGTGTTTTGCAATGTTTGAAATCGTACTTATATTCTGTTTTGCAAAGTGGAGCTTTTGTGAACATTGAATCTGGTAAACCACATCAAATTTTTCGTGAAGATTTTGATGAATTTGAGACTTTAGCCATCCTCATTCCAAAAGCTGATGTTCACGATCAATGGAAATGTACAACCAATTGCACGAGGGTATAATATTAATATGAGTAGGGGCATTTAATGTCTACTTTTGTGTGGTAGAATAGATGGTTCTTGTGATAGAACTGATGAGACTACCCGAATCCTTGACTATTCGCGTGTCACTAATTAAAATTCAATTTTTTTTATAGGGACTTAAATAGTAACAAGAAACGGTTTTACTCATTAAGTAAATAAAAAACGGTTTTAACTTCAATAAATAATTGCAAAATCTTAATATTAAAGAATAGTGCATTCACGTAAACCTAGACTAAATAATGTCTTAGTATAGAAATAAATAAATAAATAAATAAAAGTTAAAAAGTTGTGTTTCAAACACAATATAATTTATTAACTCTAGCTCGTTGCCATCTCCACGTTGACTGCCTCGAATTATCAATTGCCTGAAAGGGGAAATGTCATGGAGTGAGATTTATAAAATCTCCATAAGTACGTCATGAATTATTATCGTGTACAACTTAAAGAGCATAATAATCATAATCAACATAATGGAGACGCAAGAATTTTACCGAACATAGGTGGTAAGAATTCTTATGTGTAGCGTTACAAAACTCCGGTCCCCTTAACATAATCATAATTAGGGGTGGGCAAAACCCAAATCAAACCGACCGAACTGACCCAAATCGATCGGTTTGGGTCGATTTTTTGCATTTTTTGGGCAGTTTTCGAGTTTCGGGTTGGGTGGTCGGGTCGAGTTGGGTCGGGTTGTGGGTTGACACCCACAACCTGACCCAACCCTACCCAACCCGAAAAAATAAAAAAAAAAAGCGGTGCGATTTTGGTTAATGAAGAAAGTATATAAATAAATCCAGTTCATGGTGGAACCCATAAAAAAGATGCCCCAAAGTGGGGGAAAAGGAAAAATCTATTCCTCCCAATAATTTACACAATTTCAAAATAAAACGATATCCAAAAACTATGCCGACGCCCAATTCGCTATAAGAAATCTAACATACAAAATGTCTTTTTCACGCTTTAATAAGTGAATTACATATTAAAAATTAAAAAAATTATATTTTAGTATGAAATAAAATAAAAATTACAAAAAATCGAATATATATAAACACACACACACATACATACAATTATGCTGTTTGTACATTAAGTTTGACACCTTGTTGATGATGGATGACATGACAAGATTGTGATGCTTGAATTAAAGAATCATACTAGTGATATACTCAATGACATATTCAAAAAAACGGGTAATACGTGTAACAATTTAAAAAAAAACACCAAATTAGGTGCTGCCACCCTTGTAATCCCGTCCCTGTCAGAGTCAGTAGGAATTCTGTGAAGAATTCCCTATATTCATTATTTTTTCCTTTCTTTCTATTTTGACTAGAAATAGGATCTTTTTTTCCTCCCAGTCAAAAAGGAAAAATTGAATCTAACAACATTAGTCTCTCAATTGTTCTACCTTAATAATCAAAATAATAATGCCATCTCACATTATGTTGAACATGAGTTCAAGCGTCGGCATGTCATTGATTCTATCAAATGAGTAATAAATTTTTATATTTAATTGAATTTATAATTTAATAATACAAGTACTGATATCTAAATTGATGTTAAAAATCATTACTGCATAGTTTTACTCTAATCAGAATTATCATAACCATCTCATACGTAAGTCAAATAATTTTTTTTATTGTAATGTGACTGAGCTATCGATATTTGGCGATTTGATGCTACTTGTTTGGTCTAATATTTTTCTGTTTTGGGTTGTTCTAAGATAGTTGATCTAATTTACCATAGTATGATTCGAAAATTTGTAGTAATGAAAACTCATTAACATTTTCCACGTCTTGGTGGATTGTTTTGTTAAGGGTGTTGAGATATTTACAGCTGAAATTTGCCAAAATAGATAATGCCTATTTGTTCATGTGAGCCACAAAACATGTATTCACTTGGAGCTTCTTTGGTCACATGAGTTAAAAAGTTTTTAGGTATATCTATAATGTGTATTTAGTTAAAATGACTTTATCGATACAAACCGACCAACTCAACCCAACCCCGACCGACACATAATTGGGTTGGGTTTCAATATTTACATGGGTTGGGTTGGGTTGGGTTGGATTTTGAACAAATCGACAATGTTGGATATGTGGATTTGCAGTTGAAGTTGAAGTAGTAGATGAAGAATGAAGAACATTACGTTTCTTAGCTATTATGGAGGAAAAAGAAGATTTGCCTTTAGAAGTTGTATTAGAGATTGGAGAAGAAGACATATTTTCATTGTTACCATATTTAAAAAAAAAATTTTTTTTTTTTTACGGGTCGCGGGTTAACCGCGGCCCGTGGGGGTGAAACCCGCGAAGCCCGCGGGTTACACCTCTTTGGCCCGTGAACCGCTCACACGGGTCACGGGTCGGCCTGCGGTCCCAATTTTCACGGGCCGATTTTCACGGGTCTGGCCTGCCCGTCTGTCTTGACACCTCTATGTTCGATTGCTTCTACAACAAGGGCTTGCATTTCGTGGACATGACATGTAGTTCTAAATATTTTTGAATTCTCATTTTTGACCCCACAAGACAAATGGTCTGGATCCGCCCCTACTTGGGGAGGGACATGGTTTTGATTTCTTTCTTAAGATGTTATATATTGTTTTCAAGGATCTCTGAAGTCTTATCTGGTACTAAGCTTGCATCACACATCTCTTGATTCAGTGTGATGACTGCGAATTAGAATTTAAAAATCCATTATTTTTATGCCCTTACTGAAGCTAGACTATTCTTGCTATATATATTACGATCATTAATGTAACAATTTCAGTGTTGTGCAAGAAATTCATTTGTACTTCTACCATTGATGGCTTATTTTCCTGGTGTCTGGATGATTTATTTCCTTTATTGGTTTAAACGTTTTTTTTTTGGGATCTCTGCATAATTGTCATAAGTTATTCAGTCATCTGTTTGTGTTGTAGTGCTCATGGGGTTGTAAGCCTACTCCTCCAGGGACCAATTCGACCCCTCTACCTCCACCAGCTGTGACACACATGCAAGGCTTCTCTGCCGCTGATCTTATTGCCTATGAACGGCAGCTTGCTTTGAGTAAAATGGGTGGTGCACAGGCTCTTATGCTCCCACAGAGTCAGCGAATTGGCACAGCTACTCAGGCAATCTATGATGGTGGATATCCAAGCCTAGCCACAACCCAGCCACCCATGTATTATTAGAAACAAGTACCAGGTAGAAAAGTCCCGTTAGTTTTGAGCTTATAATTCCTTTTGAGGAATTTGGTGCACTAATTTGGTAGCTATCTGTCTAAAATTTTATAGTTGTCACTGACTTTATGCTTAACAATTTATCGTTCGTGGTATTGATATTCAAGTTTTTGCAAATTAATGATAAACTAAGAGATATCAATGAAAGTTGTACATTATTAACGACTCTTATTTGAAGTTTTTATTCATTGGAATGTTGGATCGTTTTATTGAAAAGGGCCATTTCTAAATCAAGTTGAGTTTGTTTAGTGAGCTTTCTTGCCTCCCACTTTATCCAATTTGCTGAAATAACTTGGTAGGACTCTCTTGAATGAGTGGCTACGACAAAGAGTATGATTTTCATCATTAGAAAAGATCATCGGTGAGGACACGGCTTAAGGAAAGTTGATTGTTAATTCAAAGTTTAATGGAGTTATGATGCATTTTAATGCACTGGATAATAAGTAAAGAGATTCAGTACTAGATTAATGATGAATAACATCATTCTATTTAAAATGGGATTTTTGCTGCATTCACATTTGTTTGGGGCTGAAGTTAAGACCAGAAGCGTATTTGGTTTAGTTTCAAAGAAGTAAGATCTACTCAAAAAGTTTATTTTGCGACAAATAATTTAGAAAGTACGTCTCTTTTACTAATAAAATTTACTAGCAATTAAGTCTTAAATTTAGCCAATCATACTTCATTGAAATCCATGTTGAAGTCACTTCTAATTGTAGTTATTGCAATCGAGTGTTTACATGTACGGATGATTATGAGTCAAGAACAGCTATCCCTTGATAGAGTCTCACAAAAATTTTGAGGTGTGGAAAATTCACAAACCTCATTACAATTTTTGAGGTGCCAGCTTTGCAATTGTGACATTAAAATTGTAGTAGTATATCAAAATTTTAGTGGAGGGATCACGTTTAAAGAACAACTCTACGAGGAGAACACATTCCGACTAAACATGTTAAGGATCTTAGAAAAAAATTGCCCCAACATTAGACAACCTTCTTTAGCTAAAAACAAAAAGAGGGGTTGGTCTTGGAAAACGAAAAGCAGTTGTCTTAATACCAAAGACCACCCTCTCCAAGAAAATAAAAGAATTGTCACTAGGGGCCATTGCAGTCCACTTCAGCCCTTGATAGAAATCCACGTTGAAGTCGCATCTAATTGTAGTTATTGCAATTGAGTATTTACATGTATGGATGATTGTGAGTCTAGAACGGCTATCCCTTGGTAGAGTCTCACAAAAATTTTGAGTTGTGGAAAATTCACAAACCTCATTACAATTTTTGAGGTTGCAATTGTGACATTAAAATTGTAGTAGTATATCAAAATTTTAGTGCATGGATCACGTTTAAAAACAGCTCTACGAGAAGAACACATTCCGACTCAACATGTTAAGGATCTTAGAAAAAAATTGCCCCGACATTAGATAACCTTCAAAAAAAAAAAAAACAAAAATGGGGGTTGGTCTTCGAAAACAAAAAACAATTGTCTTAATACCACAGACCACCCTCTCCAAGAAAATAAATGAATTGTCAACAGAACACCTATCCCACGTATGAAACCTTAAAAACTTTTGTATATTTTATATTGTAGATGTTTGACAATTGGGTTTGGGCCTCAAGAGGTACCACTAATTTTTGAAAGGGAGAGAGATAGATTCTATTGGGTTTGGTCATATGCCTACAGATTCTATTGGGTTTGGTCATATGCCTACACACGCATGCCTATGCCGTCGGCACGGCACGGTAAGAACACGGGTCCGATTCGGTTCGTCTGCAGTTGTGAATGGGTTATACGTATGCTAACAGACCTTAACATATGCAGTGTTATAGTTTGAATTGGGCTATTTGTTTGTTTTTGGAGAGCTAAATAGTCACCACTATTAGAAAAGATTTGTTGAGTGCTAGAATGACCATGAATAAATTTATAAATAGCTTGTCTTGCTGCAAGAAAATTTATATAATTTTCAATTCAAATATTATTTACTTTGAATCTCATTTCCCTCTTTTATTTAAATATTATTATTCGAAATATAAAACACTTTATTGAGTTCGTTGAAACTCTTGTTGATTGTTGTGCTGCTTCTGTAGGATACGAAATTCGCTCTATTCTAAGAGACGGTTGCGTAATGCTTTTAAGCATTATAAAAGACAGCAAATTTATTTTAAGGACACGTCATAAAGTTGGTGGGACGAATTAACATTCTGCTCTTGTTGATCATCATGTTACGCTGTTCAAATCCATTCAAGTGAATCTATAAGTGTATCTTCAAATAATTCAAAGGAGGCAATTATACTCCTGAAACAATATTATTTACCCCCCGTTTTTTTGGATATGGATTCGTTCAAGTGGAGAGGAGGAAGTGAATTTTATAGAATGACTATGAGCTCTTGACAGACAGGCTTGTGCTATTGTCAATACCAAATCTGATTGCTAATTAATTTCAGGTTAATTACTTAAAAATATGCCTTAATAATAAAAATTGATCATCAGAATTCAGTAAGTTGAATACAGCCAAATTTACTTGCTATTAAGAAGTCTTGAGGACTTTGTTGTGGGGATGGATGCACTCATAACTTGGATCATCAAAGTTCAAAAATTCTCACTGAGGCATAAAGTTTAGCCCGAGCAAAACTTAGTAAAAAGGAGCTGTTTCTCATATGCAGTATTTATATTCCGTAGTAACAATTTTATTTTGGCTATATTGCCCGAATTCCCTTAGAAAGAATCTCGGTATTGGTGTAAGGCGAGCTTGAAATATCGACTGATCTTGAGGTCTCATAGCCGCATTTTTCTTTGCACTCGTCCGTCACTATTTGCTTATATCTACACTCTGTGCTGCAGAATGCTTTTTCTCCCCTGCAAATCATGGATCAATAGTACTTTCAAGAATCTTTATTGGTCTATAAAATGAATTTTACACAAAACATTGCACTTGAATTTTACCTGTACATGTATATGTCTTTTCCATGGAGTTTTTTGTTACACAAATGGCATGAACTAAGAAAATCCGTATCCAGAAAACCCATAATATCTCCAGATTTTGCGGTCGAAGATAGGTGAAAAACACTAGGGCGGGTGCTCTTTATACTTTGTTGTATTCTAAAGGGGATCGAATCGTCGCCCCTTGTGCCATTGCAATACACTCGAGTGTAGGACTTGTTTGGATCATGACAAGTCACAATAGTGTAATCCTCCATAGTATCCACCTCCATTTCCTCAAAACCTCTACTAATTCTTGAACAATTCTTGACCGGAATAGGGTTGGATTTGCTCGAATTCCAGCTGCACATAGCCTTGTTGGCCGAAATTTCACTGAATACAAACTCTCCGGATTTTTCAAGGGCGGCCACTATGCCTAGTCCCACCCCACCAACATCATAATTCTTTAGCCCTCTTGGGGAGTGAATCTTGGCATCAATAACACTTGTTGGACTAGTGGCAAAATCCTCTACCTCGGCCCGATTGCCGGAGACCAATGATCCGGTAAGGATTCCAACGGCCATCTTCGATTTTATGCCTAACATAGCTATATAAGATTTCTAAGCAGAGTATTGGGAGCTGGTAGTTTTCTCAGCTCTCTCAATTCAGTTCTGGAAGAGGGCTCTTTATGAAGCTTTCCAATTTATGGTTGATGGAGTTGTTAGACTAAGCCCATGGTTTGGTGTGAAATTATGTATTGATGGTTTCATTTTCATAGGTAAATAATTGAACCAACTTTATTCTATTATTAAAATGGATTCCAAAGTCATTTTTTAAAGTGTTAATTTCATAAACAGTCATTGAAGTTTAACTGAAATTTCAACCATTATTACGAAAGTTTAACTGAAATTTCATAAACTGTCATTGAAGTTTAACTTAAAGTATTTTATTCTTTTTGAATCACCCACTCAGTTAGGTTTCATACTCGATCTAGAGTGGCTTTGTCAAACCTTGACTTTGACTTAAGCTTGTTGCATCTAGATCGTCAAATTATAGATTTGCAAAGTAAAATGCGATTCTCGAAAGAGAAAATCACATGCTTAACAAAAAAGTCTTAATTATATAATTATATAGAAAATTATAAATTTGCAAACTATAATGCAATTCTCGAAAGAGAAACCACTTGGAAGTCATAATTTTAACCATTATTACGAAAGTCGGAACAAAACTGAAATGATAGGGCAGTTGGAAGCAGTTGCCAAAATGTAATTTTTTTTTTCTTTCTTTTATCTGCTCTCGCTTGTGCGATTTCTTTCCTTAAAAGGCTCAAATTTTAAATCACTAATTAATTTTTTTCTTCTCCACTATCTAGGATTTGTCAATTTTATCAAAATTAATTTTTATTCTTCTGCTATGTAAGGGCGTTAAATAGGGTAAAGTGGATAACTGAACCTTCGTAACATTATTTAACTTTAATGGGTCAAAAAATACTCTTTAAGAATTAATTTGAAAATTTTCTTGAACTTGAGTGGCCAGTGTTGTATTAAAATTATATTTTCAAAATGTCACTTATCAATGGATAATATTTTAAGAAACGTCCATGTCCAATGATTGGGACCTGATCCCTACGTGTTGGCCCACATGCCATTTATGACTCAGCCAAGATTCCGGGGAATTAACGTCGTAGGATATTAGGTAACGTGTCCATTGATTAGAGGGTATAATTATATATAGGCCCAACTAATGGGCCCATTATTTAATTTTCAGACTAAGCCCAATTGCAGTGGGTCCCATACGATTTTTCAAAACAGAAAGCGATATATGAATTATGGGGCCTCTGAATTATCAATATCACTCGTGGAGTAGTGGAGTTCAGCGTGAAATTAAAGGTGTACCCCACCCTATGTGCCACTTCGCTTTTTACCAAATCTTTGGCATAAAAAAAAAAAAAGGTAAAACGTAGCTAAGAGTGAAGATCAAAGGATTAAAAAAAAACATTAGAAAACGTAAAAAAGGCACGATCGTGTGCCCAAAAAAAAAAAAAAAATTGTAACTCGCAACCATCTGTATTTTTACTTTCACAACTTTAGAAAATATTTTCATTTATTATTCCTTTTGTGGGACTATTTTGATGCATTGAATTAGTGATAACACTTTTGAAATAATAAGTATTTATATTATCATCATGATTATTATGGCACATTTGTTTGGCAAGGAGCCATGATTAATTTCACTTCAGAATATATTTCACATCATCAAACAACAAGAACTCATGACGATTTTCCGTACACAATCAGGACGTTGGAATTGACTTTTATTAGACTGAGACCCAATAACGACTATATTTTCAATTTTAATTGAATTTTAATCATTCCCAAACAATCTCTAAGTCATGGGCAATTTCTCGAACAAAACTCTGGAAAGATAGTTTCCTAATCCAATTTCCAAATCAATACTTGTAAATTTCACTGGAAGTCTGGAACATAGAAAAATTGGTTTAAACACAAGCGTAGCACTAATCAAAAGTTTTTTTTTCCATTCGACATAGTAAAATCATTTAGGTCATGTTCTCTTTACCGTTTTCTGTTTTCGATTTTCAAAAATAGTGAAAACGCGTTCACTTTCCTATTTTTGAAAACACGTTTTTGGAAATGGAAAAAAAATTAACACTGAAAACGCAAAACGTGGTTTTGCACGTTTTGAGAAAATTGAAGCAAAAACAAACCAAAACACAAAACACGGGAAATGAATTCCTCTCTTCTCTCATTCCCCCATCTTCCTCATTCCCCTATCTTCCGATAATCCTTCCCTCTCTCAGAAACCGAAAGTCGAAAATTGCTTACAGCTCTCCCTGCCAAATCGAAGGGTTTTTACGGCGTTTTTTATCAGGTTTCCATCTGGTTCTTGCAAAATTCTTTGCAGTCTATGCTTGCTGTTCGAAATTATTTTTGTTGGGTCAGATTTTGCATCTGATTTTTTAAATTGTTGGGTGTAAAATAATTTGATTCATGATACTCTAATCACAAAGTTTTGCTTTTACTATTGAGGCAGGTTGGATAATTGTGGGGATGGTGAATTCGCAGAAGGTGGAGGTGAATTTATCGGTGGCTTAATTGATGGAGATGGTGGTAAACTTGCAGGGGCACTGGGTAGTGGATGTGGTGAGCTGGGTGGGGGCGGTAATTCTGTGTGCTTTGATTGTTTTTCATATAGTTTATTGGTACTGCACAAGGTTAGTTTGTTTTGATAATAAATATACCAAAATTTAGTTTAGTGAAAATGAAAGGTAAAGAAGATTGTGTTATTGAGGCGATAGGAAAAAGTAAAGCAAGAGAGTAAAGCAGTTGGAAGGATTGCTTAAATTTCTAATAACACCTACAATTTCTTTCTATTATGTTTTTTATGTGCTAGCTCATTCTTGGGATTCTCTTTCTTTCCTTATCTAATGATAGATTTTATATATTCAGATCGTTTTGTGCGAAAAGATTGTTCTCTGGTCCTGCTTTTTGAATATTTTGTTGTTATGATTTTTAAGAGAGATATATGTCCAAAAATTTGTAATGGAACTTTTCAGTTCGATGCTGAATCTGCTTGTTAATATGAATAAGTATTGTCACTTGTTATACACAAGGGATTCCATAAGTGCCAGTATAGTTAATGATAAGAAGCTCGAAAACATAATGATAAATATTGCTGGGATCCCTATCAACATGAAGCTGGTTGAGATCCTCTAAGATGACTAGTTACCTTTTGTTTCAGTTGACTAGTTACCTTTTGTGGCGATTTCTTATTTTATTTGTAAATGACACACGAAGAAGGTTTTGCATCTGGACCCCTGGATCTATGTTCGGTCATAACATCCATGTGGAATGCTAAGCACATTTTGTGTACTTCCATTTTAATCTGTATGTTTCCATTGCCAGGTTCGATGAATTTGGTGTTGATGGTGGGCCAGTGGTAAAGTCTTTAAGGCCAAAGTTCAATGTTTTCTCAAAGCATGTCAAAACCCACACTGGATTAGAGCTGCCATATGTTGAAGTAAGTAATCATTTTCTTAGTTTTGCTTAATTTTACGTAGGAAGTCAATTTAGTTGCTGTATCATGTCCTGGAAGATACAATTTTAGTAACTTGAATATTTCTTGATCTCAGATGAAACACTTGATTTTAGGTGCCATCATAATGAAGGGGCTGTTGTTCATCTTTGGAAGCTCGCTTGGAGCTGGCATCCTAGTATGTTTAGGATTTGCTTTGTTCAGTCAAAAGTATCTGTTTCTCAAATCACATCAAAGGTTCTTTTGACATTTCATTGCAACATCTTACTCTTTAAAAGTTTAGTCGAGCATGCCGTAAGTCCCAGTTTTCTTTCTTTACTGTTTTGTTAAATGGACCTTTGTAACGAAGTTCTTCTCTCTTGCCTCCTACACAGTTCCTGCACTACTTAATTGCAGCACCCATCTGTATGACTTCTACAACTACGATGCTGGCCAGAAAGAGTTTTCCCTACTATTTATCAAATTCAGCCAGAGTCTGGCATTACTTGGGGCACTGCTGTTTTTCATTGTCATGAAGAACTCAATGCCAAGGAGATCGCCAAAGAAAAAGGCCCCTAAAATGTAGACAAACTATGAGGATTCGACTAGTTCAGTTTTGTTGTTAAACCCGAGTTTTTGTTGTCTTGTACCATTTTGCATCACATCAAGACTGTTACTTCATTTTTATCCGTCTTCTTCTTGGTAACTCTTTCCCTAAGGTGTTTTTCCTTTTGGATATTTTGAAAATTTTCAGTTACTATTCGAAAATTAATCATAGATTGAGATTGTAAAGGTTTACATGCTTTTGTTTGGACATTAGGCTGTTATGCTTATTCGCAATAGAGTACAATGTCCGTGCATGATTCTGTTGATTTATTTTATTTTGTTTAGTATCTACTTGTTTTGTCATGACAAGTAAACTTCTAATCGTATCAATTGAACGGTTTTGCCAAATTTAATTTGGTATGTGTTTTTTATATCTGGAAAAAAATATTTTAAGATTCACCGACTTCAAAATGTACATGTTATTTAATTCTTTATTAACATTAAACTATTATAATTTATTAAATAATCAGATTTTTTGAATAAAATATTATTAAAAAAAATATAAGGTTGTGTTTTTTATATCTGGAAAAAAATATTTTAAGATTCACCAACTTCAAAATGTATATGTTATTTAATACTATATTAATATTAAACTATTATAATTTATTGAATAATCAGATTTCTAAAATAAAATATTATAAAAAAACATAAGGTTGTGTTTTTTATATCTAGAAAAAAATATTTTAAATTTCACAAACTTCAAAATGTACATGTTATTTAATACTATATTAATATTAAACTAGTAAATTTTTTATTGAATAATCAGATTTTTTGAATAAAATATTATTAAAAAAAATATTCTCAAAATGGCAAAGTAAACGCGTTTTCCATTTTTATGTTTTCAGAAACAGTTTTCCAGAATGACAAAAAGAACACATTTTCAACAATTTCAAAACAAACACTCAAAACACAAAATGAATTCAAAACTCAAAACTGAAAATTGAAACACGAAGAGAACAACTCCTTAGATTCTAAACAAACAATTGAACAAAAATAAACAAATTGGAGCTTCCAACGATGCGAATCCAGAACATACAAACAAGTACAACCCTCCCAACCCACCAACAAAATTTCCTTATAACAAATATTGATGAAAAAAAAAGAAGATTAAAAATAAATAAAACCCAGAAACATGTCGAAGCAACAACAAGAAAGAAGCTTGGGAGAAGTCGATGGAACTTTACAGCCTCAATTAGCAGAAGCCAGACCTATGGCCTGCAGCTGCGGGAGTGTGAGACAACAGTCAATGACAATGTGAGTCGGGACTCGAAAGTTGTGGGGGAGGTAGAAATTAGGATATAGGGTTTGGAATTCGGAATTAGAATTGGGCGTTTTCACGTTTCGGCTTCTGAGTTCTGACTATGTTGTGGGAAGAAGCGTGTGAAATAGTTGGGTTGGGTTCCTTTTGAATTCACTTAAGTAATAATGGGCCATTGTTTTAAAAAAAAAGGTCCAACTAAAAAAAAAAAAAGAAGAAGCCGAAGTAAAAATTAAAAAAAGGGAAAAATTCATAAGTAAGAGGATAAGTATCCCCTATTTCAAAATTAAGAAAACAAGTTTGGAATTTCAAAAATCAGATTTTTATTAAAATTTATTATGATTTAATTAATTAATTATAATGATGTCATAATTATACAATTAATGGTCACATGTACATAATTAATTGGTCACGAATTATTTTTGAAGTCACAAATCAAAAAATTTATAGGTCACGAATTATTTCGAGATCACAGATCAAAAATTTTATATGTCACGAATTATTTCAAGGTCACAATTCAAAAATTTTATAGGTCACAATTTGTTAGTCTGTCACAGATTATTTTATTGGTCACGGATCAAAAATATTACAAGTCACGACTCATTAGACGGTCACAAATCATCAAATTATCAGTCACAAATTAACAATTTTCTAGATCACACAATATTTTTGGTCACAATTTATCTTTTTATTGGTCACAACTTATTTCCTAATCACAAATGAAGAATTTTATAGGTCACAGTTATTTCTCGATCACGAATCAAAAATTTTATCTGTCACAAATTATTTATCAATTACAAAATCAAAACTTTTATTGGTCACAACTCGATTACAACTTAATAAATTGTAAGTCACAGCCACAATTTTTAGGTTACGTATTATTTATTTGACAAAAAATAACCCATTATTGGTCACAAACACCACCACTGCCACTTGCGCACCCTCACCCTCACCCTCACCCTACCACCACCAACACCAACAGCCAGGAAACCACCACCTCCACCACCAACAGAAATGCATCACTATGACCGCCACCACCAACAAAAACGAACCACCACCGCCTAGCCACCGTCACTGTCCATCGCCACGACCGTCACATCACCACTACTACAACACCAACATCACCCACGCCCCATCCTGCCACTCACCGTTGACATCACCACCACCACCACAAAACACCATCCAAAACCGCCACCACACAAACACCATACCACCACTACACAAAACCACACAAAGCACCACAGTCACCACCACAGAATCGCCACTGCACAAACACCACAGCACCGCAACCGCCAAATCCACCGCCACAAAATCGCCACCACACAAAAATCCCGGCGACGATTCGCATTCCTCCTAGCCGGAGGGGACGGGTTTGTGTAGAGAGAGATAACGGAGGAGAGCACAACGTCTGATCTAATCGACGGAAATCGCCACCCCCACACCAACAAACAAACCCAAAACCACCTCACCATCGTCGCAGATCCACCACCTGCACCAACCACCTATAGCACCCCCATCACCACCAAACTGCAACAGTGCCCCTTCTACGCAAAGCCAAACACAGATTTTTCTTTCCCAGATGACGAATCTCCACTGCGCAACGACCACACGTCGCAGATCCACTACCACCTGCAATGCATGCAGGTGTCATCAGATCTGTAGTAAATAGAGAGACTGTGGTCAGATTTATGGTAAAAGCTGGTCGGATTTAGCTGGCTGAGGGGAGAGAGAGATAGAGATAGAGATAAAAGACGGTTTTGGGGGAATTGGGTTGAAAATTGTGTAATTAATATTTAATATTTAAAAATAAAATATCTGATTTTTGAACAATAAAACCTTCCATCTGATTTTTGAAGTTAGATATTAAAACATAGGGTTTGGTGTAATTTCTACTTTAAAAAAATACCCAAACTATTCATCTTCACCCCAATATTTCTTCTCCAGTTCTCTTCACGGTGGCGGGTCTGAACTTTGACTATGCGGAGATGCTACACCTGTAAATTCCAGCGAAGCTAGCACGGGCGACCGCTCCACCTCACTAGGTGCTGACTCTGCCACTGACCTCAATGGTAACAAGGTCTCCTTTCAACCAGTAAGGGTAGTTGAATATGATAAAGCTTCTCATAGCTTATTAGCTTAATTTTTATCCAATGGTCATACACTGACACGATGTTACTCATGCATTGAACAACGATTTTGTAACATGTTACGTTTTATCATGAGACAACATTCTTCAAGATAAAATGTCATGTGATCTCAATCCTTTGACAAGTTACATTAATGTGCATATATACGTGTCTACAATGTGTATTATAATTATTCAATGACTTCAGCTAGAAAATATTTGTTGAACGTATAATATGCAAATAGTTGCTTTAATTATCAATACACAGCAAAACGTATGTCGTAACCTCATCTCAAATATGAGTTAACTATGTAAAGATACAAAATAAGCACTTATAACACGATTGATGAGTTAGATTTGATAACGTTGAACATAATTTAAAGAAAAAAAAATCTCACAAAAAGAAGCTTTATTTATAAATTTTAGTAGAAAAATCAGTTTATATCTTTCTCATATAGTGATTTATTCAATTATTTTCTTTTTAAAGATTACATTATTTCAACTTCAAATATTTAAATTATGATATGTTTCAATTTCTAATTACGTAGCCAACATGTTATTATAATAATAGCTTTATGTTAATACTCTATGCTAGTGACTGAGTAATCAATAAGGTCACTGTTACAAAATATGGGTCATGGGTTGCCCATATGGTGTGACCCAACCCACAAGACATCAAAAGGTTAGAGGTAGTGATTTGAATGTGGAATTCAAATCTACAGCTGGTCATAGTCTCCCATATCTCCCATAAAACTTCCAATTTTCATCTAGTAATGGAGAGAGAAAAAGATGATAAAAAGTAAGTGAAATTCGTATTAAAAATAACTTAAAAATAGAAAAGTGTCTAGAACCACATATATAGCATGAAAAATCACAACATCAAGTATTTAGATTGTGGATAATAATATTTTTCCATTGTGATCGGGATTTGGATCATTAGACAATAAGAAAAAGTAGATTTTGAAGTTTTGCAATGCAAAATGATTTAATCACATAAGGATCATGAAATTCATCATTTCAAGTAAAAAACTTGGCCTGGAATTCATGTTAAAGTATGCTTCGAATTACTTTGTTGGTATCAAAGCCATAAAGTTGAATTCCTTGCTGTAATACATGCTTAAATATACTATTATATGATACAATTGGGTTATGAATTTTTCATGTAAAGTTTTGAAATCTTATGTGATCTTTAATGACATCATTTGATAATTTACTACTTTCTGTACATTGATTATTTAGTACGATTACTATGGTTAGAAAAGTATTTTAATGAGCTTTCCAACCATATAAAGAACTTAATTTTTGGACTTAAAACTAAAAAGTTATGAGGTTTTGAAGTTTGAATGTAAATCTGAATTTTTATATGAAGATCGGTAAAATTCGAAACTTCATTACTTGATAACTTCTTCTACACTTTGTTTCATGTTTCTCATTTGGTATGGTTAGATAGAACTTCTCGATAAATTTCCAACGATATATGAGAAACATGAAACAAAGTGTAGAAGAAGTTATCACGTGATAAAGTTTCGGTAAATCTGACCTTTTTCATAAAGATTGGTAAAATCTAAAACTTCATCACATCATAGTTTCTTCTACACAGTGTTTTATGCTTCCTATTTAATATAGTTGGATAGATTTTCTCAAAACATTTCCAATGATATATAGATCATTAATTGTCTTTGAAATATAGAAGTTATGATTTCTTGGCATTTGGTTGAAAATCTTGAATTTTGCATGATTTTTTTTTATTTTTTTATTTTTTTGTCATTTTCACTCTTGGGCATATATGTTGATATCCCAAATGTGGCCTTAAACATTTTGTAAAATCTGACTTACACAAATGAAGTCAAAACGTGAAAATTGGTTGGGATGACTAATTGGAAAGTTTTTTCGAGGACACCCCATTTTTTATTAATTTAAAAACATTATTGCAGATTGGTTTGTACATGAAAGAACCGGCGGAACTCAATTTCAATTCTAAAAATTTCAGATTGGTCCTTGAATTATTCTTGATTTTTCAGTATAATTAAATTAATTCTTTGGATAGTTAAAAATATTTTTTTTAGTATTTAATTTGTAAAAAGTATTAAAAATATTTTTTTAACTTGATTTCAAATTTTTTTATTAAATCAAAAATATTTATTAAGTGGTATTTGGTTATTAGGTGTTATTTGTTTTTGTTTTTGTTTTTTTTAAGCACTCTTATTTTCTTTGAAAATGAAAATTACACCGAAAGTATATAAAATACCGTTGTGTGAGTTTTTAATTAGGTTATGTGATCCATTGTTTCTATTTTTGTGCTTGATAAGATGTGGTTGGATCTATACACACTTATAGCATCCTTAGAGGGAATGCTAGAAAAGCAAGATTTATGAAATTTGTTGAAAAGCTAAGTGCCTATCAAAATTAATAAATGGATCTGTAACATAACCTAGTGAAATACATGAATATATTTAGGACATTTTTGGTGATAAGCAAAATATGAGAATTTTGATGTCACTTCCCATTTTTTGGGATTTTGTTGTAACATATATTAAAGTAAGGTTGAGAATCTATATAATAAAACTTAAATGATGTGATTTTTGTTATTCGATTATAAATGGAATTATTTTTTGGAAGAATTATTTGTGATACCATGATATATGTCATAATTGGATATATGTGCATATTTATTCTTTTATTGCATATTATGGAATTACATGATATCTGTTAATTCGTGAATTGTTATGAATACTAAGGTCAGTAGAATTAGTGAGATTCTTATTTAGACATATTGATTGTCAGTTGAGTAATAGTTCGACAATTGAAAGATTTAGAGAAAATCTCACCTATAACTATTTTGATTCACCAACTGAGTGGGAGTTCTCAAGTTGAAAGAATTAATGTAATTCTCGCTTAGAACTCGTGAATTTTTGTGTTATAAAATAAGTTTATGATAGTGAAACAATAGGATTGTGGGCAATGATTGTGAACATAATGAAATTTCGACTCTGTGCCTAATATTGAACTATTGTATACGTCAATTTGCGTTAATGCAAAATTATATATGTACGTAAATGGGTGTTGATTGAGGATAAAAATGTCTCTAAAATATAATTGATCGTGACATCAAAATCTATAGTTGCTGACCTTAATAAAGGTGATGAGCTAAATGCGATAACATTTGGCATGAAAAGATTTTGAGTGTACTAAAAGAATATAATACTTTAGAGAGCATCAATCACGTAATAGAAGAACCGATGTTGGTCATATTACTCTAAAGAATAAATATCAGAACTTTGTCAAGTGCGGAAAAAGATAGATTCTAGTACTTGAGTAGTTGAATTGTTAAATTCTATTATAGATGATCATTTTCTCGAATTAACTAAGTTGTGATGGTTACTATAGTGTTGACAATTTTTTATTGGTCACATTTTTTTTGGTGAATAGTAAGTTTAAACTAGTCTCTCTTCAATGGATGAAAATTTTGAATGTCAATGTGACTTATAAATTGGAGTGTCAATTTTCTCTATTGTCACCACCCAATATGCGAGTTAAAGGACGTGCGACTTGATGTTGCTAAATCTCGAGGACATGTAGCAAAGTTTTAGTTTGGATAAGATTTCGAATCTTAAGTTTTAAATGAGTTAAAACAAATGAGAATAAATAAGAGATTGAAAAAGGGACCAAGATGAACATATCAGATAGAAGGACGTGAAAGTAATTTTGGTAGATGACCAATATTATAAAGGTTCTTTATATGAGATCAAGAAGTGTTTTCAGTCTATTGTCGAGTCTTTGACTTGATACAAGATAAATATATACAAATAATGAATATGAAGTGGAGGTTTACATGACCAGTACACGCAACTTCTTGTTGCAAAGTGAATAAACTGACCTCATATTTGATATTATGATAATACCAAAGACTCCATTAAACTTGATCTCAGTTGTTGTTCTTGTAAGATTGGTCTCTTACTCGAACTTATACGTGGTAGATCTTTTCGTACTTACAGTGACGATATTTAATTATAGTTTTTGATATTTGTGCAATGGTTTGAGGTTTTAACTTGAGAAAACAATTCAAAACTATAAGAGTTAAAATTCCATAGAGTAAATCCATCCAAATTTCTTTACGAGCTATGATTAAGCGAGATAGAGATGAAACTTCATATTTTCATTACATTTATAGATGGATTCATGTATTTCAGTTGTGCCTCTGATTTTCTTAAATTGAAGATATTGTATTGATTTGGAATTTTCTGAAGTGAAGTAGAAAATCAAATTACGGAAGTGACTACTTTGAGAATTGTTTAAGAGTGTGAATCTCTATCACGAGAGTTCAATAATCTAGATAATGAAGAGAAATTCTTATTCGGTTGACTATTCCTTATTCACCAAAAAACTATATGGTTTATTGGGTAGAAGGAATGAAGTATTGCTGAATATGATGAGGCTTGAGATAATGCATCCTAATATGCATATTTGTTTTTGAAAATAGGGTTGATTAAGTGCAACCGTCACTTAATAGAGTTATCTCTATATTAGTACCTTCAGAATTGTATAGGCTTTAGACACTTAAATAACCAAATATGTATTATCTTAGACTTGTGATAACCTATGTAAGTTTTTGGATTTTCCAAATGAGTTTGAAAACATGAGTTAGTTAAGAATGAGATGTATCTCTCAAAGATACACATGATAGTTCAAAATGGTACTTAAAGTAAAATTTTGGATAGATATCGGGTCACAAGATGTGAGATTTGATACTTTTTCTAAGTAGGGGAGAAAAGTTTGGATAATATTATTGAAATTAATATTATGTGTATTGGTGACTCAGTTTCGAATTTACAAAAAATGTTTTAAATTTTTTATTCAAGTATGAGTAACCTATCTCCAAGTGGGAGCAATTTCTCCGAGTGGGAGCAATCTTGTCTCCAAGTGGGAGTGATTTATTTTCAATAATTCTTGATTTAGAAAATCTCTTACTTATATGGTGCCAAAAAAAATAAAATTAAGGATCGTGATGGAAGTATATGCATGGAGTATATAATTTCAACCATATCTGGGATGTGGTGGATGTTTTAATTGGACATTATATTTATAGAGAACATTCAGATTCTTGAAAACTAAGTGGAAGACTAACGAGTTTATGATAGATAAAATTCATTCTTTTGCAAAAAAATGTTATATTCAATATGAGTATATTGAGTTAAATAAATTTTTTTAATGACAGTGAGATTCACTTTTGTATGCCTATGCTAGTCGTAATAGTGTGATTAAATTTAGAGTTATATAAAATAGACCTAGAGGTTGTATTTGAAAGGCCTTTTAGTAATAACTTTATAGTTATACACATGGCCTAATACAATCATCTTAATAGTGATACTTATTTTTTTAACGAGGTTTAAATCTTATACAAATTTCATCATATGGATGAAAGTCATTGTATTTATGTAAAGATATGATGGTGGGTTGTTAATCTAATTTTGATGTTGATAATATTGGATTGGCTAAACATGAGAATGAGTGTATAGAGCTCATTTTGAAATGGTTGTCATCAAATCTTTGGGTTTAGCAAACTGTACATTTTGTATTAAAAAAAGTTATTCTAGTCTTCTTATTCCGTCACAAGAGTTGTATATTATAAATACTCTAGAATATTTTCAACTATGAAATTGTTACCATGTTGATACTCCTATATCGAAAGGTGACAATATAAGTCTCCATAAATATCAAAAAACTCCATAAGTGTACAAAAGAAAAATCTAGAGAATCACATCTAGTACGGTTAGGAGTTAGAAGTATTCTATAATATATATTTGCCCTAAAATTTGTCATGCCATAGATGTAGTCAGTAGGTATTGATGATATCCTTATAAATGATGTTGTGATATCTGAAGAGTGCTGCTGTCAGTTATTCTATTTGTCTTCGAATGAATAACTTGTGATTGGAATAGATATGCAAATATCAACTAAGGATGAGAGTTAGTCGAACACAAATATTTATTAGACTTATGCAATCTTGCTATATAGAGTAGCAAGAAATATATCTTGTAGTATATATCTTGACAGTTAAAGAAATTGTTTGGTACAGATGTATTGGGCATCTAATGACACTAGTTATAGATATGAGATCCATGATAATTATACAATTATCTCATGTATTGAGAATCTCAAATATCTTAACAAAGAAAGTGTCTTTGCAATATATCTACGTAAATGATGGTCTGTAATCATCATAATCTAAAGATGTTTAGAGATATACTTGTTGGTAATGTCAAATCTCTAAAATTATGTAGAATATGATACTTAGTGTATCAGAAAACTCTTAATTGAGTTTCATATGTCCATAGATGAAAATTTTGAGTTCAGGTGTAATCTATTATTGTGATTCCAAGATAATATTTTGCATGCACATATAAACTATGTCAAACGGGTTGATATTGACCTACTCATATGCACAATCGTCTCAGACATTTTGGAGTGTGCAGAGATGAAACAAAGTGATCATGTTGTGTATATGATCTAGTCGCCTTGATGAGATATCAAGATGAGATTATAATAAGTAATCGATATGGATTTCGCTAATCCATTAGAACCGTTTTATAGCCAAATTGAGTTCTCGATTGGAGATTACCTAGATGAATAAATATAAAGTAAACTCAAGTTAGGTATTGGGGAATACCAGAATTAGGATCTGTATGGTGTGATTTATTTATAAAGGATATGGCATATGCCCTAAGAAAGATAGAAAATATTGTAGAACTTGTTTCATACCACGTGTGCTTTTACAACTAATATTGGGTAAATGAGTGAATGGATATTTGCTTCCTCATTGCGTAAGACCATGATGTTTATATAACTTCATCTATATGCTAATGACTTTTGACTGTTTTTTGAGATTTTATTTCAGTGTTGCTACTTTAGCATGTTGTCAATAACTATGATTGATTTGGTTTGATAAGATATGTCTAGGAAAGCATCTGATTTAAAGTTGAAGGATTCGAATAGGAAAGGAAAACAATTTTGACCAATATTTATATTTATATTTACCGACTGGACAGTTGTATTTAACCATTTAGGGTATATGACATCATTGTGAATACAACGATAAGATGTGGGGTTCAAGTATGATTCATAAATAATTGAGGGATCAGAAATACTTGAACTAATGTTAAAAAATAAGTTTGGGATATAGCGAGATGTAATGTTTCTCTAGTAGAGCTACTATATATCACTATCAGGTTTATAGTACCATGAGCTCTATTATTACTCGTTAGTCGCACGATCTATTTGTCGTATAATTTTTGTGAGACAGATCTTGAGAAATCTAACATATGATATTCGTTGTCCCTTGTCGTTCGGATCAAGTCTATCATGTGCGAGTGTGAGATATTATAAAATATGGGTAATGGGTCATGCCATGTAATATGACTCGACCTATAAGATATCAAAAGGGTTGGAGGGAGTAATTTGAATTTGGAATTCAAATCAACAACTCCCCATCACTTCCCATAACTCCAATAAAACCTCCATGTTTTGTCTAGCAATGAAAAGAGAAAAAGATGGTAGAAAGGTGCCTAGAACCACATATATGGCATAAAAATTAACAAAATTAGGTATTTAGATTGTGGATAATAATCTACTTCCATTGTGATCGGAATTGGGACCATTAGAGAATAAGAAAAGTAGATTTTGAAGTTTTGAAATGCAAGGTGATTCAATCACATAAAGATCTTGAAATTCATCATTTCAAGTGAGAAACTTGACCTTATCATGAAGGGACAACTAGGAAATTCATCATTTTGAGTTCACCCATTGCTGTTGCAATACCAACAGACTTTATCAATATTGCTATCCTTGACTCTGCCCCTTCCATGAACACCCATCCTTTTCTCATTAACAACAAGACCCTCTGCCCGGGCTTCATCTTCTCCTTAGAATAAAATGCATCATATACCTCGTCAATAGTGAGAGTATCATGATTATAGAGAATAAGATCTCTAAAAGTCACATATAAAGGAGGCAGTGAACACAACAATATCAACCCTAAATTTTCTTTATCGTACTTAACCACCATGGTCTTCAAATCAGTGACAATTTTATTGAATATCGATAGATGATCTTCCAAAGATCCACATTCTGTCAGGCGATAAAAATATAAGCGATGTTTCAAGTGTAACTTACTAGTCAAACTCTTTGTCAGACAAAGTTGATATAATTTTAACAAAAAATGCAGTTGGACTTTTATGTTTTACTATATCTTGAAGAATTTTATTAAAAAGATGAAGATGTATCTGTAATATGACTTTCCAATCCTTACGTTGTTTCTCTTCTGAAGTCATTGTTGAGGGCAATCTACCACTAACAAAGCATCATCCAAATCCAATTGAACAAGAAATGTTCGCATCTTAACTTGCCACAAAGAATATCTACAAGCAAAATCTCAAATTTCATAGTTGTCATTCCTGAAACAATCAACATAGTTCAAATCTCGCTTTAATAACCAATTTGACCCTTCCCTAAAAAACCGCCAAAAATTTGGCCCTGATACCAATTGTTGAGAAATGAGACAAATAATAAAGACAAGAAAATAAGAGTAATATGAAAATAATGGATCATATAAGAATACAAGATTTGCGTGGAACCCAATTCTAGAAAATCTACAGGGTAAAGGAAAATTTCAATATACCAAAAAATTCAAATTGTTTTACAAAATTTGATACTCTCATTTAAATCTAAACAATTCTCTCAAAATTCTAATGTATATAACAATGATTTTATTGTTACTTGAGCCTATGAAGAGCCTATACCTTGTGAAGTGTATTTAGGAGACAAATTTTGGAGTTATGAATGAAGTACCGGTAAAAATTAACTAGGAAACTTCTTCAACCCGTCCAGATGGTGCTGTGACACCACCCACTCGCCGCCCTATAGCCGGTGCTGGGGTGTACGCCTTCTGTTGGTGAAATACCACTTGGGCATCCTGCCATTTCCTCCCTCGTTGCTCCGGTACCTAGATGCCATGGCTCGATGCACAATCGCCTCTTATTGGACCCAATGCTTCCAAATCACTTTTTTATCCATTCCAAAATCTTTTCCCTAATCAAAATTTCAATCCATGATGTAATTTGACCACTTATCAATCCAGACTTTCAAACCAAAATTATCTAGTCTTTCTCCATGAATCAAACTTCCAAATTACATGGAATTTGAGTCACAACATAACAAACTCCACCTTGGCGCAAATTCCACAATAAGGAATTAAGTCTTCACTCTTCAAGTCATTCTCCACCTCTTCCACCATGCCCCTTATGGGCATACTCAACAATTGTGAACACAATTCAAGTCCAACTTATCGCAGAACTACCTTGGGCCCCAAAATTGCTTGAATCATCCCGCTCAATATGAACTCCACCCAAGTTACCAAACATGCTCGAATTATCCTCATGAGTAACATGATCAAGAAGATTACAACTAACTCCACTTGAGCTATTGACAAGTTCTTCAATATTATTGATAAAATCACCATGAGTAACCCAATCACATCTAACTCTATCCGAGTTACCGCTTATCAAACCATAAACTGAAGTTGCATCAAAAGTGACCGTCAAACCTTCCAAAATATATAACTAAGACTTTTTCGGTCTCTTCAACACAAACTTGACACCCTTGCTAGCTTTCAAAACTCCACCTCCACCGGTATACCTGTACTCTTTTGAATCAATAATACTCAAGAAGATAAAATTTCTGTTTAAACCCAGAACATGTCTCACTAAACCAAGTGTCAAGACTGTCTCATCAAACATTTTGATTATGACCTTACCAAATACCATATATTTTACAAGGCTCATTATTTTACATCATCATGGAATCCCTTGTAACTGTTTCATATGAAGAAAACCAATTTCGGTTAAAAAACATATGAAAATTACAAGTTGTATCAAGAATCCATTCCTTATCTGGTTGGCGTCACCATCAGAAATCACCAAAAGATCTCCACCACTATTGTCTTCTTCAGTAAGACTGGCATCATTGGAATTTCCTGGTTGTCCCTTCATGGTACCTTGATGTAGACTTTGTTCTAGTGAAAAACCACTTGGACATCCTGACGCCCCCACCACTGCCTCATTTATTGCTTCCGGTGCCCAACACCCCATCTCAAACCCAATGCTTCCAAAACACTTGCTTATCAATTCCAAAGTCCTTTCCCTAACCAAACTCCCAATCCATAATGGAATTTGATCCCTTATCAATCTGGATTTCCAAGCCAAAATTATCTAAATTTCCTCTATGAATCAAACTTCGAAATCACATGGAATTTGAATCTAAACATAACAGATTTCTTGGGACAAGTGATAAAAGATGCTCCTCAGAATGGGAAGCTTCCACCTCGTTTATGTGAGTTTCGGCTTCATGTGGGGCTTCGATTGTAACACAGCTTCTCCATTATTTAAATACAACAAGAGTCGCCTCGCTTCGACAGCTTTACTTTAGCCATTGGTGGACTTCAGTTGAGGCTCTAGTTTCGCCTCCCTTGGAGACGTGAAATGTAGGCCTTGATGATGTACATATGGGTAGCTATTACGTAACAAACCTAAACTCCCAACATTAATTTAAAGAGTCTCATACTTGCAATAATTTAAGACATTGGTCTTCATTTACATCTGCCAAGATTACAAGAAGAATTCAGATGAACTTCAAACAAATATCAGTAAATAGATAGTAGAAGTCATCATATACTTCTATATTCTGGATTTTATTCTACAACATACAGCTATTATTTCTTCAAAAAATTATTTACTTTTTGAAGTTTTACTATTGATCTTAATATGTAGTAAGCACTGCCGAGGTATTATAACATAATTATTTTAATAGTTAAGCAACCGTCAGTATAACAATTTTTATTCGTTATATTTGTGCAAAAATTAGATGTGGTCGGCCAATTTATTAGACACGATTGAAACCTATGTTTTTGGAATGCGCATGAGCCCCTTCGTTGCCACTATGAACTAATTATGGTTTTCAAAACAGTTCAAGACTGAAGACTTTATGTTGTTCTTCATATTGGACCTTAAGTTTGCAATGAATGGAACCATAGTGATAAGTATAATTTATATACTTATTCAGGTCGTTAAATTAGAGTATTTGTTAATAAATTACATGAAATATAGCTTAATTTTATGTAAATATTTCTTTGTAGGAATACATCGATGATTTTGGTGAAATTGGAGGGAACAAGCAAAAAGGGACCTATTTGAATCAAATCCAAAGTCTAGGGACTGAAATACAATAATTCAAAAGTTATATCGGACAACATAGTGAAGGTCTGAAAGGGCGAGGGGTTAATTGAACAAAAAATGAAGGAAATAGGTTGAAAAAGAATGGAAGAAGGATCAAAGTGAACTGCGAAAAAAATCAGGGACCAAATTGTAAATTTGGACCCTGAAGATTAGCCTATGTGGCTGCTTAGGCAATCGAGTGGTGCGGCCACATGCATGCATGAAAGATCAAAAGGTCGCCTTAAGACCTCAACCATTCGATCACATGGATTAATGCCAGGCGACCACAAGGCTTCCGAAGGAAAAGAATTTCTTTTTTTCTTTATTTTGTTCGAATGAATAAAGGCCATCCAAAACGCTTTTAACTTGGATTCTAGCATACTTATAGAAAAAATAAAGAGCTTTCAACATAGATGAAGCGAAATTGCACATCTTTCAAGTCTTTATCGTATTTCTTACTTTGGGTGATTTTTTTTATTATTATTTTGTGTAATTTTCATAGAATCATGTCGGGCTAAACTTTTTATGTGTTGGATGGATGATGTAACTGTTGATTTATTGTTTTTTTAATTAAGATATTATGTTTTAGTTAATTCTTGTGTTCTTGATTAAATATGCATGAATCTTGTGTTATTTGAATGTTTGGCCATTATTTAGATAATTAGTTACTTATTTGTAGTGTTGAGAGACTCACAATAGGTAGAACACTGCATATTTAATATACGGACAATAGACATTAGGAATAATATTTATAGTGTGTACGATCGCGTGTGATAATTATGTGAGTAAATGCATGTTTTTCATATAAATTTGGATTAGGAATATGATCTGGTCATATTAAACAATTTGATATATTTTGAAAAAGAATATTGAATATTATTGAATTGTCAATTTCCATGAACACTTAATCACACCAATTAAAATTAGAATTAGACATCAATAAGTGGAGTCGGAAATCCAATACATTCATTTCGTCATTTGATAAAAAAAATCAAATCTTTATTACTTTTATAGTTTAAAGTAGAATAATAAAAAAAAATTATTTTTTGTGTTATACTTATCGAATTTGGTAGTAACTATTACTACAATTAAATGTTATTTCTCGTGGGACAATACTTTTAATTCGCTAAATCTATTACTTATTAACGATCTCGTAAGCTTGTAAGTTTTGTCTGAACAAGTTTTTGGCCTTTGCGGGAGAAAAAATTGTTTAATTCCAGTTTATTAGTTGATATTAGATTCATTTTCCTTTTTTGTTTTAGGCTATTCATCATACCACCACATTTCATTTTGTTTTATTTCTTTTAGGTTGTCAACAATATATGAAAGATTTTGACGAGATCGAGCTAGCTCGTTTAGATCCCGAGATAGAAAGAACATTCAGAAAGCGTAGAAGTGAACAAAGAGAAACAAAAAAATGACTGAGAATTAGAATCCAATTCAGGATCTAATTCAGGCCCACCACAAGATCAACAAAGACTTATCGCCAATGAGTGTTGAATCTTAGTCGGGGATTACGTGAATCCAGTGCCTACACCTGTGCAATATACAATCATATACCCTCATCTGAACATGCCAACTATCATCTACGACCTGATATTATAAGTCTTTTCCAGAATCATCACGACATCAAGTTTTTTGGGAAAGCTACAGAAAATCCACATGAGCATGTTCAAGCTTTTTTGATGTTGTGTGAAGTCATCAGCCACGAGAGGATGTCTACAGATACCTTTCAAATGCAATTGTTCCTTCACACCTTGAAGGAGGGCACATGAGAATTGCTCAAATCCAAAATTAAGTACATAACCAAGATTGAAATTGCAATCCAGAATTAGCTAGCCCCTATCCAAACTTTAGAAAATTGAGTGCAACAAACAACAGTTGCAATAACCAACAAATCACATGGTACCCTGCTAAGTGACACATAGAATAATCTACGGGAACAGGTATTAGCAGTGCATGCGATGAACTATGCAATTATCGAACTACCATCATTCAACCCTGCTACCATGTCCAAGCTTATGTGCCACCCATTCCATTTCCTCAAAGGTTGCCGAAGCAACTAAAAGAGGACCAGATTCAGACCTTCACAACTAGGAGTAAAGTTCAACTGCCAAAGATCAACACAAGAAAGAGACTGAAAGTAATTAGGTACCTACCATGGGCGAGGAACAAGTGGATT
The DNA here is from genome assembly GCA_035079005.1 of Fraxinus americana. Classification (NCBI taxonomy): domain Eukaryota; kingdom Viridiplantae; phylum Streptophyta; class Magnoliopsida; order Lamiales; family Oleaceae; genus Fraxinus; species Fraxinus americana. The sequence goes on along the minus strand of CM068708.1, from coordinate 44,127,364 downwards.
CGTCTGAAGAATCAATAGAGATGAATAAATAAAAGCTTTCAAACAGTTCACATGTTAAGGCAACTGTTCCTATCAATTCACATACGCCTCCAAACCCTGTTTTCTCCAAGGTAGCAAAAACAACAAATTGGAGATGCAGTTCACAAAATTCTTAAAGGCACTCAAAAAGCTGCACGTCAATATTCCTTTCATTGACGTAATCATGCAAATTCCAAACTATTCCAAGTTTTTAAAAGAGATGTAAACTAAAAAGAGGAAGCAGACCGAACATGAGACATTGCATTATATGAAGAATGCAATGGAATCCTACAGCACAAGATATTGCCTAAATTGACAGATACATGAAGTTTCAATCTACCTTGCTTTATAGGGAATTCACATAATATAAATGTTTTAATTGATTCGGGGGCAAATATTAATCTGATGTCATTGCCAATTTATAGAAAATTAGGTTTGGGAGATCCAAAAGCAACTTCAGTAATCCTACAGTTGGCTGGCACAACACTAAAGCACTCTTTTGGAGTGGTTGAAGGTATATGCTCATCAAGGCTAGAGACTTTATTTTTCCAGCTAATTTCACTATCCTTGACATAGAAGAAGCACATCAGTTGGCAGTATCTTGGAAAGGCTATTCTTATCACTTGGTTGTGCCTTGTTATATTTTGATACAAGGGAACTAATCTTGAGGGTGAAAAACAAGCAACATAGTTTCACTATGAACACTCCACTCAAATAACTATCTTAACTTGAGGACTTTAGGAAGGTGAAAATCGAAAAGAGGGTTGACTATACAAGTCATCGCTACAAAAAAAAGCCATTGATGGACTAAAGGATCAATATGAAAACTTTCAGCATTGGAGAGTCAAGGATGAGGCTGAATATGTCTACCATTTCAGCCGTTGTAAGGCCGATTATTCCCCTTTCAAACCACTTTGAATAGCCAAAACAACAAAGTCAGGCTAAGAACAATAAACAAGCGCATATTAGGGTAACATGTATTAATTTATAGCAAAACCATATCACAGTTACATTTTTTATTATCGTGTATTTTCTTTCCTCCAATTTCATCATTATTAATTGTAGAAAGGAACACAAAACTCCTATATATTTACAAGTGAATCATGATTAGGTATTCCATCGAGATTATTAAGGAACGGATGGAGAAACGAATATATGATCACATAGCTCACTGTATAATCCAATTGAATGTCACATAATTCGCTGAACATTTAAGCATGAAGGCATTTAAAATTACTCTACTCATAACAAATCTCTTCCTTAAAATCATGCAAGAATATTAGGTTTCTCCATTTCACTAGAAACAATTACGATTAGACATTTTATGTTTGGATTGATTTTGACTCGTGAGAACAAAAACTTTATTACAACTTGTGGAGTAACACATGAAGTCTTCAAGTTGAAGGTTGGGAGCAATGGGAATTACAAAGGAAGACATTTTTTTTTTGTTTTACATGTTTATTTAATTTATTTGGTTTATTTAAAGATAAGAGCAAAATTATTTACTAAGGACTCCAATGCTACAAAAATCAAAAGTTGGAGATGTAAATATTCCCTTTTTAAATGTTGAGAACCAAAATGCATTGCATATTCAAAGTTGAGGACTTTTGTATCTATATATTTAGTCACTATGATGATGTAATATCAATAATGTGACAGTTTACGTGGAATAATGATATTGAATATTTCATTTTTATGAGGAAAAAGGGAGGAGGGAGAAAAATGCGAAGAATAATAAGTTGTCACATCATCTACATTTCATCATCATAATGATAAATAACATTACTCATTCAAAAAGACTAATCTCCAATCTAGCTAAAAAGATAAAACTGGTCCATAAAATAGCTTTTATTTGGAGCAAGTAAAGACGTAGCTTAATACTTAGTAGAGAGAAGACTCGTGCGTGTTCCATATATTTTAGTTTTATTTCTTCGTTTCATTCTTATTGTTTTCAATTGAATCTGCAAATCAATAAATTTCATCTTTAATTACGAAAAATTAGTAACATTATACAATCATATGTTAAACGTAAAAGAAATTCATCAGTTAGAAAATATAGATTATTCCATGAAGCCATATGTTAAAAAATGAGAGAGAAAAATGGCAAGATTCATATTTTACAAATTTTGGTTGAACACTATTCTATATAACTTATACCCTCGACAGAATCAGAGGAATGTGAAAGAAAAAACTTATACTCTTTAAAAAAAAAAGGAAGTTTATGGCCCTCAAAAATCGTTCCATCACTTCTATGAAAAATAAGTAATTCCAGCCTAAAAAATTTCCAGAATTCTGAGTTGAAAAGAAAAAACGTTGCTTCAAAAATTCCAAAGAAATGAGTCTTGAGATATATTATCAGTGTTCTCAGGCGAGTAATCAGGCAATGGCGCCGTCAAAAAATCGTTGGAAAATTCATCAAAACCCGGAAAATTCCCGAAATCCAGTATGGAATTTTCATTTCCTATTGTCAATAGCTGATCCAAGAATGCATTGTCCATAGGTATTTCCATAATCTCCCGGTCCAACTGAACCGCTTCATCGGAAACCGACGGCGAAAGGGACTCTAATAATTCAGAAGACGAAATCGAAGAAGAAGAAGAAGAAGACGGATCAGCTCGATTCGAATCCGAGTGTGCAAAGCGGGCCGCAGCCGCTTGGATTTGAACCGGCGTCATCGACCTCCCGTTAACAATTTCCGGCGGATTATCGGGAAAATTGAACTTAACATTCTTTCCCCGAAGACAGAACAGTGCCGCATCAAAGGCACGAGCCGCCTTCTCCGGCGTGTCATACGAGCCAAGCCAAATCCTTTCCCTGCTATTGGGCAGTCTAATTTCAGACACAAATTTCCCCCACTTGCGCTTCCTCACTCCCTTATACTTAGCAGAGGAATCATTAGATGGCTGCTGCTGTTTTTGGGTCACTGATTTCACCATTATTCAATTGAAATTAAATAATTTTCGTTCGCTTCTGTGTTGGGGGAAGAAATGGCGGCTTTGTCGCGTGTATATATACGAGTATGTAACAGTGAGGAGTGAAGAGAGTCAAAAGAATGTCCGCGTGGAAAGAGGAAAGAAGTTTAGAACAACTACGCGGTGTAGTGTAAGACCACATGGAGAATTTCATATGCACGTGTACATACATACTTGAAATGGGTAGAGCCAGGAAGGAGGATAAAAAACTACATTTATTTATTTATTTATTTTTCCTTTTTGGTCTAAAATCATTATTTTCGACAAGTCTATGTTCAATCTTCCCGAAATTAACGGTATTCATCCAAAATATGACCTGCTCGTGCAAAATTAAAATGGCCAAACTTGTCATTCTAAATGTGAAAAATAAAGATATATCTGATCACAAAGTTTTTGTATGCTCACAAGACATAAGTTGAATAAAAATCGCATCATTGTTCATCGTATCTTGTCCTAACATTTTTCATTTTGAGATATTGAAATAGTTACCTTTTGTTTTGATTCACCGGTAGGCTACCAATCAAAGGAACTAATACACAAGTTGCAAATGTCGATGCATAGATATGAAGCACGTGTAAATGATTTGCAAGTCGAATTGAACCAATAACAGAGATGGGAAGTTCAGATGAACAAAAAAACAGTTCTACGATTTTCAATCTCAACTAATTGCGGAGCCGAGAAGCACAAATGAATGATATGTGTTGAAAGAAGCGGAGATGAACGAAATGAGAGCTAAAAAGGAGAACCTGTATTGGGTTGGATTTGGAAAATTTGGATTTTTCTTCTAGTGTCATATGTAATCTGAATATGTCTTCCATACTCTGTAATTAATAATTTCATGTTCTGTGTTTAAATTGAAAAAAATGAAATCTTACTGATATAAATTTTGTTTATAAACAAATGTAGCCATCAGATTTGGTTTACATTGGAAATACAAAAGATTGCTGACCATGTATGCAAATTGGAAATAATAAGTTCAAATTCTTATCACTTTTCTAGAAGGATAAGTTTTTCATGCTTTTTGTATTATCACAAAATTAATAAGTATAATTGAATTAGGAATGTCAATGAGTCAAGTTGAGTCGGCTTATGAGTCGAAACTCGAAGATCGGACTTGACTCGATTAAAAATTATTTGATTTTTTTTTGGTTTGCTCGGTCAAAAAATTTAGGCTCAAGCCTTATCAAGGCCATGCTGCCTGGTATTACAGGTAGCTACATGTATCTGCTTGTGTGTGTAGCTGCCAAAGCTTTATTTTATTTTATTTATTTTTCTAAATTTGCTCACAGTTTTAAAATGGCCTGTGTAGCTGGAGCCACGCTCCAAAATGGGTCTCGGTCCCAGTCACGAGCCGCGTCGACTCGGGCTTTTTTAGAGCCGATCCACGGGCCGCCAAACCGGGGAGGCCAATTGACGCCCCTAAATTGATGTTGCAAATGAACCCTTATCCTTCAATTTATAACATAAAATAAATATGGATATGTTTTATTAACCGTCCCTAACCATCCTTTTAAAAAATTTATTTATAACTTTTTTTTTTCATATTAATACAAAACTCAACGTTTGATTGATTTTAGCAAGGTTTAATCCTTATGAATCATAATGGTTAAAACAATTCATGACTTCTCAAAATGATTCTCAAGAAACTCTTACGATTTCTTCCCAAAGTAAATGATTTTATTAAAAAGAACGTAATATAAATTATTATGTATAAAATACGACTATGTTCCGTAATTCAGATTTTAAAAGCTAATTTGTCAAAGAATCTAAGTCCCTGTTTGGTCCCCATTATTTTGCATTTTTTGGGGGTTGAAAATTTTTAGAATAGTGATTGATGGGAAAATGTGTGGTTGAAATTTTTTTGATTTGTGTGTAATATTATTTTATTTGATGAATGTGTGATTGAAATGAAGAGAATGAAAAATTTAATGTAATGTAATGTAATTTAATGGGGGCCAAACAATGACTAAATTGTCATGAGTTGAACCTTCCTCGTACTAGGTTAGTGGTGGCAATGGGCCGAGCCGAGCCGGCTCGGCCCATTGACGAACGAGCTCGGCTCGTGTTCGCACGAGCCGAGCTCGTGGCTCGTCGGCAACGAGCCGAGCGCGAGCTCGGCTCGTTGCCGTTTGGGCGAGCTCGGCTCGCGCCCGAGCTCGCCCAAGGCGGGCGGCTCGGCGCTCGGCTCGCCTTTTTTTTTTTTTTATTATAAATAAATAACGCTACTACTACAAGTCTATTTTTTCTATTTTTTTTAAATATATATTTTCCAAAACATTTATCGGGGCTCGTCAAAACATTTATAATTTTTAAAATAGTAAATATACATTTATTTTAAAAAAAAAAAAAAAAGATAAACCCTCCTCCTTTATCCGGGTTTGGGACCGGCTACTTCAATTTCGTGTAGGCGGAGTTAAAATTGTACACGAAAAACTTTTTACGTGTACAATTTTTTTAAAAAAATTATAAATGTATGAAAATAAAATTTTGTAATGAATGTATTGAAATTAAATATCACTTACTTAATTACATGCAATTTCGGCATATTTATGTTGAATTCGATAATTAGCGTCTTCCCAATCCTTCACGCACATTAACGCTTCCAAAATATCTTCTTTTAGTCGACTTCGAATTTCGTAGAGAACCCTCTTCCCGCACTAAACGGACTCCGAAGCTACGGTGCTAACCGGAGGTGTTAGTAGATCTTTTGCAATTGCGAAACAATTGGCCATCGACGTTCATTATTTCGCCGAATTCGATTACATCTTCGAACTTTTCTTAAGCGATTTGTTACTAGGCATAGTATAACGAAAGTAATCAATTAATTCGAGATGGCAACGCATTTTGACTACTACTCGAAGTTTGAGTACATGCGGTGGAAGACATACTACTACTACTAGAGGAACCATATGCATATGCGGTTGAATCATATCTAATTGAGTCTATGTTTTCTAATAAATTAATTACTTCGAGCGTCGTCATCGTTTATATTAGTGGGAGTAGGAGTAGGTACACGAGTAACTTGTGTACCTATTCTTGAAGCATATAATTCATACATCTCAGTTAACGTTTGTTCCAAATTCCTATAAGTAATAGGCATATTAAAAGTTAAAGCATTTGAAATTTGGTCAATTATAAATTTAGTACCCGATAAATTATATCGGGGGTCCATGACGCATGCTAAAGGAAATAACATAGGTAATTCTTCCCAATATTTTCTAAATTTTAGTTCCATAGCATATATAACCGCATGCAAATCAGGGTCATTTTGATATCTATTAAAAGCCCTAACAGTTATATAAAGACGTTCAAGAACCATGCAACTAGTTGGATAATAAACACCAGACAATATATTCGTAGACGTATAAAAACTTTCCAAAAATTTCTTAATTTTAAATACCGTATTCCAATCGGATTCATTTAAGATATCATCGTCGTCGTCTCTAATATGCCTATTGTTATAAAATTCAGTGATAAACGGTTCAAAACCTTCACATGATTTTAATAATAAGTAAGTTGAATTCCACCTATGACCTACGTCAGTAATAAAAGTTTTTGTATTAGAGTTCCCAGCTTGTTCACAAAATTCTTCAAATGCTTGTTTTCTACTAGGTGTAATCGTGATATACGTAAGTGCATTCCTAATTCGACTAATTTCGTCATTCACATGTTTTAAACCGTCTTGTACAATTAAATTAAAAATATGGCACACACATCGAATATGGAATAAATAACCACCAAAATCGGGTTGAAGTACTCTATGCAATTTATCGATAACTACTTTATTTACAGAAGCATTGTCAAAAGTAAAAGAACGAATTTTACTCTCACATTTATATTCTTTAATTATTAACATAATTGCATTATATATAGTGTTAGCATTATGAGGATACTCAATTATTTTAAAAGTAATAATTTTTTTATGCATAACCCAAAGTGGGTCTATATAGTGTGCAGTTGCAGCTATATAACCTCTCTTATTAATCCCTTCCCATAAATCCGAAGTTAAAGATATGACACCCCCGTATTTTTCTAAATCCCCAATCAATAATCGCTTTGTATTAAGAAAATATTCAATTGTATTAGAACGAAGAGTATTTCGACTTACCCCAACGTACCTTGGTTGAAGATATTGTTTGACGTAGTTTACGAAATGTTCGTTGTCCACTATTGCTAGTGGCAGCTCCGCGCGACAACGAACTTCACCATTCCCTTTCGTGCTTCCTCCTCCGAATACATCCACGTAGAAAGTGGCGAAGTAGTAGCACCGTCTCTACTAGTACCAAACTGTAGTTGTGTTTGTCCACGTTCAAGAAGCCCATGTTTGGCCGCACATGCTTTGTAATGACGGTTGAGGTGAGTGGTTCCAATTTTTTTTGCCATGCCAGTCGTTGTTGACAGTATTTACATACTGCTTTATTTTCTGGAACTCCATCGATCACACGACCAGTGTTAACCAATTTGAAATGGTCCCAACATTTTGCACCTTCTTCCCCTTTCTCTTCTCTCTTGCATCGGGAATATTTAGTGATGGTTCTTCATCTTGTTCCAAATCAATAGGAACACTGGAATCAACATCAACGTCATCCAAATCAATCGGATCGGCATCGCCTTCACGAACGTCGAAATCGTCAATGTCTTCTGGAATTGGTAGTTGGTTGAGACCGGCAAATTCATTCCCAAATTGATTTTGGGCAGGTGTTTCACCTTCCATACCGAACAAGTTTTCAACAAATGCTCGTGGATCCATTTGTGAATTGTTGAAATAGAATGTAGAAATGTAGAAATGTAGAAATGTGAATTTGTAAAATGAAGATAATATTAATGTAAAAAAATGTAGAAGAGAATTATAGAATTGTTGATAATGATTTGTAAATTGTAAATTGTAGAGTAGAGAGTATAGAATGAAAGTTTGGTGGGAAAAAAATGTTGTAATGGGTTGGGTATTTATAGGAGAAGAATTGGAGAAAAGTAGAAAAAAAAAAAAAAAAAAATTTCAAAAACAGTGACCAAACGGTCACTGGTTCAGTGACCGTTCTGGTCACTTTTTAATTTTTTTTTTTTTTTTTTTTTTTTTACTTGGGTGGGCTCGTCTAAGACGAGCCCACGAGCCAGCGGCTCGTGGGCTCGTCTTAGACGAGCCTGGCGGCTCGTCTCACGAGCGGCTCGCCGAGCCGCTCGTGAACAGTGACGAGCCGAGCGGGCTCGGCTCGTCTAGCCCATGAGCCCGCTCGGCTCGTGCTCGGGCTCGTTTTTTTACGAGCCCGAGCGGCTCGTGGGCGTGAACAGTACGAGCCGAGCGGGCGAGCCGACGAGCCGCTCGGCTCATTTGCCACCACTATACTAGGTGTTGGAAATTTTGGCGAGAACTTAGAAACAAAATTAGAATAGTAGACTATTTTGTATTAGAATTTAACAAAATTTTGTGGTGTGACTGAGGTCCTATTCAATGGGTATTCTGTAGAAGACAAGTGCCGCCTTTTTCCGTACTACGTTTCCGTCATAAATGTCTGCACATTAGTTTCAAAGTAATCTAAAGAATCGAATGCGAGTGCATTTGCATAAATTCACTGTTTCAATCCTGCGTATGTTTCAGTATTAGGTAAAGTTACTTTAGTTCACTGTTTATTTTTCTGATATATTTAAATATTTGATTTTTTATTACTTGTAGATTAAAATATAAGGTATTTGACAATAAAATAAGAATTACTTTTAAATAATTTTAACTTTGACTTGAAAAAAAAAACCTATTTATTTATATGTAAACACCTCTTTTTTAATTCTATCCAACATACACAAACCCCCTACATAACCCAAATGAAATTTCTAGACATTAGTGAATTCGATTTCAATATTAGTTCGAAAAGAAAAACATACAGCATCTTCATTTAGAAATAGTACATTGATTTGTTACTCTTGCCAAAAGTCGAACGTCAAAAACACTATAAGATGATCTGTTTTTATTTTGGGTTTCCATCTCTTCTTGAGACTTGAACAATCTTTGTTAATGTTTTATCCTTCATGGTGGTATTTACCTTGACCCTTTCCATGTCCTTGAGAGGGCATAGAAAGACTTACTTGCCCTTCATATTTTTATTTCAATGAAAACAACAACAAATGCACAAGTGTAATAGAAAACAACCTCATATTTTGAATTCCACCCTCAAGCTCATAGTCTAAACAGTCATTGGAGGAAATGTGGTTTGAAAATGTTGAAGAAATATTTCTTGTCCGCGCATTCAATGAAACATGGCATTATATCTCTAACCCTTTCTTGCTCTTGAGGTTATATATCGATATATTATGTACATCACATTAAATAAGACTAGCCAATTAAAGAAAAGAAATATGCAAATTATTCTTTTACTAGGACTACTTTTGAAAGTAGCTGCCTTGTTCTGTGTTGGAATTGGAAAAGTGACTTTTGTGTCAACTTCAACTAAATATTTGGATTTGATTCGATAGTCAAATTATGAAAATAAATATGTTAACTTGTTCTACTCATTGAGTAAATCGTCGTGATATATTTAGAATCTCCAAATCAATTCCAAGTGAATGAGAAATTACGGTCTAAAATTGAAAGGAAAAAGAGAGAAAATTGGCCGGTTATTTATCTAACTCCGTCGCTCGCCTAGCTCTCAAGTGGATAAACTGTCGGTCGAGTAATAGGCTAGCGACAAAGTCTTTATTTCTGACGCTCGAAGGACAAAAGGGCGATAGGCTAGCGACAACAAAAATTGCGACCCTTTGCACAGCTTGTTGAGTTTTGGGGCTTAACATTTTACTCACAACCCTTCATCATCTATAAATAAGATCATTGGGACGCCCATTTGGTCATTTCAATGATATGTAATCACAGCATAATATAAAATTCTATAATTTCTTAGTCAAAACTTTACATAAAAGTGTTTTCCATTTCATTAAAAAATGAGTACTATAATCTGATTTTGGTTCGTTGATTCTTGTGTTTTGGGGAGATGATTGCCATCATCCATAGGCACCATTGTGGGGGCAAATTCGATTTAAGGACAAAGAATTCAACTCTTACCTAGACATTGCGCCCATTTCTCTTGGCATTAATTTGGCATTCTTTCCCTTGGTGATTATTACGCATTTCCTTTTCGTTACTTTGTTCAATTTTTTGGTAAGGTTGGTAAGTTTGATTTTAGGTTTAAAGTAATCACTCAAATTCAATTTTTACTCAACAATCTTAAGTCGAATTTTTCTGTTGAGTGATAACTTTATATTTCATTTCTATTCGGTTAAATTGATTTTGTTTTGGTTTAACTTCTTTTACTCCTTCTCGAATTTTGATTTATTGGTTTATCTTCTATTTCATGTAAACAGAAATGAATATGGTTACTACTATTATTCCTCCGGTTGCGGTTGTCCCTCCTACCGTTCATACTAATTCCTTTTCGCATGGAGAGAAATCAAAGAAGTTTAGTGAAATTGATTTCAAAATATGGCAACAGAAAATATTGTTCTATCTCACGACCTTAAACTTGGCAAAATTCTTAAAAGAAGATGCTTCCACCGTATAAGAAGGGGAAAATAATAGGGCATTGTTGATTGTATTGGATGCTTGGACACATTCCTTCTTCTTATTAAAAAACTACATTTTGAATGGGCTGGAAAACACATTGTATAATGTATATAGTTCAATGAAATTTTCAAATGAACTATAAGAATCCTTGGAGAAGGAATACAAGACTGAAGATGGCAGAACTAAGAAGTTCATTGTGGAAAATTTATTAGACTACAAAATGGTAGATTCAAGGAAGGTTACCAGTCAAGTATAAGAATTGCAGATTATTCTTCATGACATTCACGCCGAAAACATGTCTCTAAATGAATCATTTAAAGTAGCTGCAATTATCGAGAAACTTCTACCCATGTGGAAGGACATCAAGAACTATCTCAAACATAAGCGCAAGGAGTTGAATATTGAAAAACTCATTGTCCGATTGATAATTGAAGAAGAAAACTGAACTTCGGACAATCGTGTTGGGAGTCATATACCACAAGCTAAGGTTAATATGGTGGAATCAAGTAACAAAGTAAGAAAAGAAAACATTTCGTCGAACCATCTAAGAAAAATGCAAAGAAATTCAAAACAATTGCTATAATTGTGGAAATGTCGGACATTGTTATGTTGATTGTCGTAAACCAAAGAAACAAGCCCAAGCAAATAGTACTGAATCTGATGCAATATCTAATGGTATATCAGATATGAATTTGTCGACTGTTATTTGAGAACATAATAATGTTGGAAATCTCATAGAATAGTAGGTGGATATGGGAGCTACCTGTCATATTTGTGCCGACAAAGGCATGTTCTCATCCCACACTCCAACCAATGGTGAGAAGTTGTTCATGGGAAACTCTTCAAGTTCAAAGGTTGAAGGACAAAGTAAAGTAATTTTGAAGATGAAATCAGGTAAGGAATTTAGCCTTAACAATATTCTTCATGTATCGGATATTCGCAAGAATTTAGTGTCGGGTTCGTTGTTAAGTAAGAATAGTCTTAAATTAATTTTTGTATCGAATAAGTTTATACTTGCCAAAAATAATATATATGTAGGCAAAGGCTATGTAAAAAATGGACTATTCAAGATGAATGTTCTTACGATTGTACCAAACAATTCAAGAAATAAAACATCTTCTTCTGCTTATATTCTTAAGTCGTCTATTTTTTGACATTTAGGAAATGTAAACTTTAATTCTATATGCAAATTAATGAATTTAAGTTTACTACTTAGTATGCATTTTAATACAAATGGAAAATATGAAATTCGTGTTGAGGCTAAGTTAGCCAAAGTGCCGTTTCATTCGGTTGAACAAAGTACAATACCTTTGAAACTTATTCATACCGATATATGTGATCTAAAGTATGTCCAAACAAAATGTGGCAAAAATATTTCATCACGTTTATAAATGATTGTACAAGATACTGTTATGTATACTTATTGAAAAGCAAAGATGAAACTTTGGAAATGTTTAATCACTATAAAACTAAAGTTAAAATCAACTTGGTAAACGAACAAAAATGATTTGTAGTAATCAAGGTGGAGAATATGTTGCACCGTTTGAAGAATTTTGTTCATAATCTAAAATTATTCATCAAACAATAGTACCATACTCACCTCAATCTAATGGTGTTCCTGAACGCAAAAATTGAACACTGAAGAAAATGATAAATGCAATGTTGATTAATTCAGGCTTGCCTCAAAACTTGTGGGGGAAGCTATACTTTCGGCAAATCATATCTTTAATAAAATACCACACAAGAGTAAGAATGAATCACCTTATGAGTTATTGAAAGGTCGAAAACCTTCTTACAAATATCTCAAGGTTGAAAACATTTCTACAAATGTCTTAAATTGTGGAGGCGTTTGGTAAAGGTAAAAATACCTAAACTAAATAGTAAAGATTGGACATACATACAATTGAGTGTGTCTTTATCAGATATGCAAACAATAGTAGTGAATATTGATTTTTGGTTCATAAATCTGAAGTACTTGATGTACATGTAGGTACTATCATTGAATCAAGGAATGCTGCTTTCGTTGAAAATATATTTCCTTGTAAAGAGAAAGAAGTAAACTCACACAAACAAAGCTACAATACTACAAATGAAAACCATCAAGAAGATAGTAATCATCAAATAGATGAAGAACCAAGGTGCAGTAAAAGACAAAAGATTCATAAGACCTTTGGTCCAGATTTTCTAACATATCTACTAGAAAATAATCCAATGACGTTTAACGAAGCAATGTCTATTTCCGAAACTCATTTTCGGAAAGAAGCGGTTAATAATGAAATTGAATCCACATGAATAACCATATTTGGGAATTGGTTGAACTTCCTCCGGGAAACAAAGCTTTAAGCTGCAAGTGGGTTTTCAAAAGGAAATTGAAGTCAGATGAATCAATAGACAAGTATAAGACTAGACTAGTAGCCAAATGGTATAAGCAAAAAGAAAGATTAGATTTCTTCGATACCTACTTACTTGTTATAAGGATCACGTCTATACGTATATTGATTGCAATTGATGCATTACATAATCTTGAAATATATCAAATGAATGTTAAGACTGCATTTCTAAATGGTGAATTAAAAGAAGAAATATATATAGAACAACCTGAATTAAAAAGGCGTGTAAGCTTGTAAAATCGTTGTATGGATTAAAACAAGCACCAATGCAATGACATAAAATATTTGACAAAACTTTGTTGTCAAATGGTTTCAAAATTAATGAATGTGGGAAATGTGTTTACATCAAAACCATACTTGACGGATATGTGATCATATTTCTATACGTTGATGGTATGCTAATTATGGGAAATAATTCGAACGTTATTATCTCAACTAAAAAAATGTTGATAAATAATTCTGACATGAAAGATATGAGAGTAACTGTCGTGATATTAGAGATTAAAATCTCTAAAACACTTGATTGTTTGTCATTATCTTAATCATATTATATTGAGATTATACTTAAAAAGTTCAAGACGTATGACTATAAACTAGTTAAAACATCACTAGACTTAAGTTTACAGTTAGCCAAAAATATTGGTGATCCCGTATCTCAATTAGAATATTCTCGAGTTATACGAAGCTTGATGTACATTACCAACTACACGAGTCCTGATATAGCATATGCAAACAACAAGTTGAATAGATTTACAAGTAATCCACGTAATGACCATTGGAAAACATTAGCCTAAATACTTAAATATTTAAGATACACGGTTAATTATGGATTACACTACTCAAGATATCCTGCAGTGTTAAATTCATATATTGATACAAATTGGATATCGACACTAAGGATTGAAAGTCTATAAATGGTTATGTGTTTACCATTGGAAGTAGAGCTGTGTCTTGGAAATCATCTAAGCAAACTTGTATAGCTCGATCCACGATAGAATTTGAGTTTATTATTTTAGATAAAATTGGAGAAGAAGCGGAATGGCTTCGTAATTCTTGAGGATATTCTATGTTAGAAAAAATCGGTACCTACGATTAATATACAATGTGATAATCAATCGGTAATTGCAAGGGCAAAAAATAGTATGTATAATGATAAATCTTGACATATTCATCAAAAACATAATACCATTAAACAGTTGATATCGAATGGTATAATCTCGATTAACTATATTACATCAAGAGAAATAATAGAGGATCCTTTCACAAAAAGCCTAACAAGAGATCAAGTATATGGGTTTAAAACCTATCAAATGGAAACAACATAGTGGAAATCCAACATTGTAGATTTGAGATCCCAAGATCTTGATTCAATTGGACAATTAAGTTATGAAAGATTAAGTGTAAAACACTTACTCTCATTCCTACAAACCTAAAGTGCTAGAATAAAATGTGTTCAACGATAAGTGTATACTTTTAATGTTTCCTATATCTTGGAAGTAGACAAGAGATGTATGATAAAATACTATAGGAGATCACCTATATAAGTGTTAAGTGGGACTGCTTCTACGAGAATTTTAGGCTTAAATTCTCTTAAAGTGCTTATGCAACCAAGAATTGTTCAGGACCAAAATGAATACAACCATGAGAACCGAAGTAATTAGATGAGTTATGGTGTCGGTACAGTTGTTTTGATTTACACGAACGATTGAATGGTTCAAGACATCGTGTTCACCAACTATCTTAGTAAATTCGATTGCATTCAACTAAGAAAGTTTCAAAGTCACAAGCCACCTAAACTGATGCTATAACTTGTCATATGTAGTCCTTTAGAGTCTGCATATCATTTGCATTTTTGGATTGCATATTGTGAAATTTCTATTCATGTGGGAGATTGTAGAAATTGGAAAAGTGACTTTTGTGTCAACTTTAACCAAATATTCGGCCTTGATCCAATAGTCAAATTATGAAAATAAATAGACTAACTTGTTCTACTCGTCGAGTAGATCGCTGTGGTATATTTGGAATCTCCAAACTAATTCCAAGTGAATGAGAAATTATAGTCTAAATTTGGAAGGAAAAAGAGAGAAAACTGGCTGGATATTTATCTAATTTGGTCGTCGCCTAGCACTTAAACAGAGAGGCTATCACTAGAGCAACAGGCGAGCCACAGAGTCTCTATTTCATACGATCGAGCAATGCAAGGGCGACACTAAAAGTTGCGACCCTTGACAAAGATTGGTGAGTTTTGGGGTGTGGCACTTCACTCACAACTCTCCCTCATCTATAAATAAGACATTTGAGACGTCCATTTAGTCATCCAAAAGATATGTAATCATGGCATAACATAAAAGTCCATAATTTCTTAGTCAAAACTTTGCATAAAATCTTTTTCCCATTCCATTCAAAAAGAAATGCTATAACTTGATTTTTGGTTAGTTGATTCTTATATTTTGGAGTGCTACTAACACAAGAAGATTGTCATTGTATCTTAGGGATTGATTGTTATCGTCCGTATGCACTATTGCGAGACAAATTCGACTTAAGGACAAATAGTTCAAATCTTACCTCGATATTGCATCTATTTTTCTTGGCATTAATTTTGCATTTTTTTCCTTGGTGATTAATTTAGGGATGGCAACGGGGCGGGACGGGGTTGGGCCAACCTCTCCCGCCCCGTTCCCGCCCGTTACCCGTTTAAGGCGGGGCGGGATCATTGCCCCATTTACTACATCGTTTAATTTTTTTTAAAAGTTTTTAATAATTTATTTTTATTGCCCCACATTCATTAGATTTAGACAAATAATTTTAGTTACCATTTTCTATTAGAATTAATGAAATTTCGTGAAATTTTTCATTTAAAATATTGAATTCTAAAAAAAAAATTAAAAATTAAATGGAGGGGCGCCCGTTACCCATCCCCGCCCCGAATATCCGATTAAGCGGGTTATCCCCGTCCCGTTTGGAGCGAGGCCCCGCGAGTATCGAGTTTGTCGAGTTTCTTTGTCATCCCTAGTGATTATTACTCATTTCCTTACTGTTACTTTATTCAATTTTTGGTAATGTTAATAAATTTGATTTTTGGTTTAAAGGCATCACTTAAATTCAATCTTCACTCAACAATGTCAATAATGTGAGGTGATTTTCATTACATTAATTTCCATATCTTGTGGATCAATGAGTAGGCTTGAACTGACTCCTACTTTTGCTGCATTTAAACCTTTGAAAAATTAGAAATTAGTATTTATTTTGCTACGGAAACTTGCTAAAGTTGGCAACCCTACTAACCAAAATAAGAAGATTGGTTTTTCCCGAAGTCAAAAAACTACCGCAATAACTTTTATCATGATACGTGTACTCCATCATGAATTGATTGGCAACGCAAACTATTCAAACCAAAAACAACAAAGCTTTATTAACTACGCAAACATCCCACACTTTCTTTTACTCAAGAACTAATGTAGTACTTAAGTTTTAAGACTTCAACCTTAAACTTAACATTCTCTCTTGGTCTTCAATTTGGTTCTGACTTTTTAAAGTAATAGAAAGTGTTTCGCGCAGGTTATCTCTAACAATTAAAAGATAGGTTCAGAGGATTATGTATAGAACAATTCCTCTTGAGATAAAGTCCTAAAAATGGGTGCTTTATTTATGAAAATTACAATTGGGAAGAAGCAAAACGCCTCCAGGGGTACAAGCACATGAAGTGAATTAAAAGTTTGCACTTCGAAAATAAATGAATTGAAATTACATATTCTCTGTTGAGAGTGATTGATTCGGTCTCTTCTTTCTATGTCTTCTTTTCCTTTTTATACTCCTTTGATGGTTTTCTCTGTAGAACTACTTGGAAACTGTTTGGCGCTCTATAACTACCCAATTTCTTCGTGATGGCTGACTTGTCAAGTAACTGTCATTCGCAACTGTTGTTATTACTCTTGTTGTTTAACCCCTTGTAACCGAGATTCTTGGATCGTGGGATGTGATAAGGTTACTCAATAATCGCTTTAATGACCATCATTTTAAGGAATCACAAGACACCATATTCGCTCAGATCTTGAGCGACACAAAGGCTTGGGCGAGAATGGGATCATCGCTCTAGGCGACAGTAAGACGCTTCATTCGCTCAGATCCCAAAACATATGTAAATTCAAGCTTTCTTTTACAATCACGCCCTGACTGCGATGAATTCTACATGGGTCCGTCATTTAATGATGCTGAATCTATTGGGCAATAAGAGGTGTGTCAGCTTTTCCCTTGCACTGAAAACCCTCCTTTTCTGAACTCTCTACCATTGAAGCCAATCCGCTAGAAATGTATTCGTACTTGGCCCAAAAATGATGCTAGTTTTCGTAGATAGCATGCACGCATGGTGAATCATGGTCCTACCAAAGCAATTTTTGATCATGGTAGGATTTCAGACTTATTAGAAATTACTCTCCATCTCCCAATTTATGATCAAGTACTTTTTCCTATTGCTCTGAGTTTTTGGTCTTCCGAGTATAATACTTTTGTCTTTCCCCTTGGCCCAATGTCTATTACCCTGAGGGACGTTGGAGCCCTAGTAAATCTTTCGCCATTGGGTGACACCAATTTTCCGGACATTTTAATTGATAGTGCTGCTCCAAAGTTTGACAAAAAATTTATTGAGTCCTATTCGGGCATGCAAGGCCTTTATACTGCCTCTAGCTCTGAGCCTTCTCACGTTGAGCATGTGGCCTTTCTTCAGGTCTGGCTTTATAAATATGTCCTTTATGTCCCCCAACCTAAAACCTTTTATGAGTTATCTGCCTATAGCGCATGAGTTGGCGTATGGCAGGTCTTTGAATCTATGTTCGTTCTTTTTAGCCACCTTTTATAGAGGCATGACTTCCCTCCAATTTCAATTAAGGAATGGTGCGTCTCCCATTGGCAGTGGGCCCCTTGACTCGCTCAATTGTGGTTTAGAGTATACTTCCCCCAATTTGGTGCTCCTCCGTCTCATCCTTGATCGGTTAGTTGTTATGGGCTATTCATCCATCAATTGAACTCTGTGAATATGTCCAATATGGACGTTTTCACATTCTTTTACAATTTGAATTCAACACCTTCCTTTTTTTCATTTTTCTCCTCATCAAGTCTCTATTTATGTGCGACCTCCTTCTAATCTAGCTGAAGTGAGCACTTTCTTGTCCATTTGGGCTCAATTCTTGATTGGGAGATAATTATTCCATGAAATCGTAACTGGGACAAATGCCAAGGCATGGATTGAGATATTTACTCCCCAATTTTGTGCTCGTCAGCTTGGTTTTGGCCAAATGTGGCATGTTCCTCCCTGTTATTCTAGAAACTTAGCAAAGCGTTTCCATACTATAAATAAAACCGAGGCACAAACCATTGACGCCCGTAATATTCTTTTGGCCAAAGATTTTTCTTTGGCTCATTTCAATCCCATTGCTGTCACTCATCCTCTTTTTGACCAACTCTAGCCATCAGTGAAACGCAGGCTATTCACAACTGATGCTAATCGTGCCTTCCACTTGTTGGATCGGCCAGAGACTTCCTCTATTCCTTCTATTCTGGCCACCCTCATGTCCATTATGAATCTCATTTCTCCTTCTCACTCGCCACCTGTTCGTGCTAAATGTCATGTTCTTCCATCTGGTTCCCCATCTGCTCAAGCTAGTACAGCTAAAGGTGCTTCCAGCCGCAAACGGCCAGCCTCAACTTCACCAATTTTGCAAGGTGATGATGACGATGATGTTCCTCTCATCCTTAGGAAAAAGGTAATTGAGTTTGTTTATTCATGAAAAACAATCCTTCA
The DNA here is from genome assembly GCA_035079005.1 of Fraxinus americana. Lineage (NCBI taxonomy): Eukaryota > Viridiplantae > Streptophyta > Magnoliopsida > Lamiales > Oleaceae > Fraxinus > Fraxinus americana. Next base: position 44,108,641 of record CM068708.1, on the reverse strand, counting down.
TGGGTTAATGCTTTACCTGAATTTTCCCAGAAGAGTTCAACTTCCCCCTCGAAGGCTCTAATCTTAGCAGCCTTTGCTCCATCGCCTCCTGCTGAAGCTGCTTCATCCAATTTATCTGATGTAGGGACTCTACCTAAAGAGAAATCCATAGTCCAGAGTCTTCACCACAGCTAGTTGGAGAACTGCCACCTTTCCATGCGCGTTGACCCCCCAGGTGTTGAACCCGAAGGTAATACATATCTTAATGTCTTTACCCTTGCTTGTACTATTGGTTTTTGATTCATTGCTTCTTAGATTCTGCAGAGGTTTCCATGGATCTACCCATTGTGGCAGAGCCTGCTTGTCCAGATAAGGGAAAGTCTCCACAGGTGGCTGAGTCAACCAGTGATGTGCCCGAACTTTCCAAAGTTGCTGATGAGGTAGCCTTTGTTTCATTTCTTATCTTCACTTCATTTACTGCAGTGAAAATGCTAAATGCTTGGATTTTTGTTTGAAGGATACTGATGCCTTCTACGCTCCATCCAGGACTTATTCACTTCTTGGGAACAAGTAAAGACATTTTGCCCTTCTTCAACCAGTCGTCCTCTGCTTCATCTGCTGCTTTCTCGGAAGAAAATATGAATACTCTTAAGCAATCAGTGTTTGAATATGTTTCTTTTATGGACATGGATATCGGCAAAGCCAATGCTGCTAGACAAAGAGATAAATTTGAGCTTTTGAGTGCGAAAATGGCGCAAGCACTTAAACTTCCTTCGTTCAACAGTTCATCTAACTTTAAGGTGACGTTAAAGATTATCCATTCCAAAATCAGCTCTTTGTTTGCCAAGAATGTCGAGTTGAAGGCCAAGAGTACTCAGTATCTTCATGATGTATCTGAAAATGAGTCTTTGCTTCAAGAGATTGATAAAGCCAAAGTCGAATTAAACGAAATCTCCTCTGAAGTTATGGTTGAGGATTCCTTGATGATAAGCTTAGCTGCAGAGAAGAAGGAACTCCAAGCAAAGATGGACGATTGTAGGGCTAGATTAGTTGCCAAAAAATGTAATAATTCCCAAGAAATTGAGCGAACCAAGTCTTTGGTTGAGTGTTATACAAAGCTGAAAGTTGACGAGGATGTTACAACTGAGTTGTATGCTGTTTCTTTTAAGCAGAGTGAGGAATGAGGGAAACTTAGGGAACAAATGCGTTCAACTTGGGGTAAATTGTAATTAAGACGTTGATGCCTTTATCTTCCTTGTATTTTTGTGCTGGCAGCCACTGTTAATTCCAACGTAACGGCAACCAATGTCATTAATGGAACAACTATTTTATTTACTTGCGTAATAATTAACGTCTTCTTCAATCGTCAACCCCCAAGCATTTAATTATCTTGTGCTAAACTCGTGTACATTTTCCCTCATGGAATTTTTACACGGAGCAAAACTTTTGATAGTCCGATCTTCTTTTCCAAGTTTTGGGTCATTTAATTTCGGTTACTATACATGTAAGTGGCCATTCATGTTCCGTCTTTTCACATTCACACCTCTATAAATACGTGTATGTTACACATTTGTCATTTTCATTCTCTACAAAATCAGTTTACTTGCCATCGTTTGGCGTTTCAGACAATTAATCAATTATTTATTCCTTTAACAGGAATAGATCATTTGATATGTTATCCATTTCGCTGTCTGTCTTGATATTACCTTTGGTATGGGAGATATAGGAAATGTTATTTGGCCAATGAAAGTATTCTCACCGCCTCCATTTATGTTCTCTAGAGGGAGTTCTAGATGAGAGGCAATTACTTGTTGCGAGTGCTTCTCAGGCCACTTGCCTGCTGAGAGTGCTTCTCAGCCTTCTTGTCTGCCATTGCAGCAATGCAATTAAGAAGGCGGTTAAGACCAATTTGCCATTTTCTTTGTGATTGATAGAAGAATGATGACAACCTGCTCATAATCTGGCTTATAGAGCATATTGTATTTTGTTTCTCATGATTTGTAACGAATATTTGATAATAAAAGAGTTTATTTGAACGCATTTCGTTCTCGTTTTATTTAGTCATGATCGCTCAGCAATGTTATTTATTTATGTCTTTATTTGTTCACTTTTCCATAAGGAATGAACATACTTTTTAAGTATTTGTCGTTAATGAATCTCACGTGCTTAGTGTCATCTAAATCTTCCAAATGATAGGCTCCATTAGGCAATACGCTTTTCACTTTATATGGTCCTTCCCAATTGGGCGACCATTTGCCATACTTTGGATCTTTTTTATCAAAATTGAGTATTGTTTTCCAAACCAATTCGCCCAAACTAAAAGATTGGGCTATAACTTTTTTGTTATAAAATTTAGCAATTCTTTATTTTTGAACTTGCAATTTATCTAGGACATCCAACTTTAATTCGTCCAACTTCAATAGGTTTGGGGCTACTGACTCAGCATACTCATCATCACTTAACCTATATTGCAAACACACTCTGATCGATTGCACATTAATTTCCATAGGCAAAACAGCCTCTTGTCCATAAGTAAGTTGAAAAGGAGTAAACGAGGCGACGTCCTGTAAGCCCATAAGGCTTTATTTAAGCATTCGTGCCAATTTCTAGCATTTTCATTTATCATTTTTCTTATGATATTTTTTAGAATCTTATTAGAAGATTCTGCCTGTCAATTAGATTGGGCGTAATAAAGTGTGGAATTTACTAACTTAACTCCAAACTCGCTCAAGAATTCCTTCTCTTAATCTCCATTCAGTGAAGTTCCGTGATCCACCATCAAAGTTTGTGGAATGTCAAATCTATAAATAATGTGGTCACGAATAAAATCTATGACACTTTTCTGAGAGATCTCTTTTAAAGGTATCGCTTCTACCCATTTAGTGAAGAAATCTGTTGCAACTATTATAAATGTATGTTGATTGGACGATGGGGGATAAATCTTCCCTATCAAGTCTATCGCCCAACCTTTAAACGACCAGAGTTTAATAATGGGTGTCATTTCTCTTGCTGGCGCTCTTTGTATTGGACCATGATTTTGGCATGCTAAACAACTCTTTGCATACTGAATGCATGACTCTCCCATTTTGGCCAAAAGTATCCACTCCTAATGATCAACAATCTCATCATTTGGCTAGTTTGATGGGCTCCACATATCCATTTATACACTTCAGCCATCATCGTTTTGGCCTCTTGCAAACTCGCACATTTTAATAGTATACCATCTGAGCATTTCTTGAATAGTTCCTCATTTATCAATACATAATTTAACGAACGCAACTTCATTTTTCTACTACTTTCCTTGTTAGGTTCTTTCAAGAACCTTTTAATTTCTACTCTCCAATCTATTGCATCTCCATCTTGTATGCAATGAACTTCAATCCTTCTCACCCTCCTTTGTACTACAGGCAATATTATCCATACTCACAAATAAATTCCCAATTTAAAGCTTTTGAATAACCCGAAGCCATTTGGGCTAATTTGTTTGCTATATCATTATATATCCTATTAACATATTGATCTCTACTTGGTCAAATTCTTTCAACAATTCTTAGGCGATTTCGTATTGACTTACAACGGAATCACTTTTGCATTTAAAATCAGCAATTAATTGGTGAATTACCAATTGAGAATCGCCCCTAATAATCACATTCTTTATTCCCATATCTACTAACAGCTCTAAACCCATGATTAATGCTTCGTATTCGGTTTGATTATTAGTACACATCCTATCCAAGGTGAAAGCAAATTTATAATAAATCCCTAGGGGATTTATCAAAACTATACCTACCACTGCACCTCTAGATGTTTTTTATCCATCAAAGCACAAAATCCAAGGTTTTAATTCGAATGAATTGATCTCCAATTCAATCTCCTTAGACATTGTCAGACGATTGTGTAAGGGACAATACTCTTGAGACAAAATCCCAAAAATAAGTACTTTATTTATGAAGATTACAATTGGGAAGAAACAAAATGCCTCCAAGTGGCACAAGCACACGAAGTGAATTGAAAGTTTGCACTTAGAAAATAAATAAATTGAAATTACATATTCTATGTTGAGAGTGATTGATTCGGTATCTTCCTTCTATGTCTTATTTTCTTTTTTATACTCATTTGATGATTTTCTCTGTAGAACTACTTGGAAACTCCTGGAGCTCTATTACTACCTACTTTCTTCGTGATGTCTGACTTGTCAAGGAACTGCAGTTCGCAACTGTTGTTATTACTCTTGTTGTTTAACCGCTTGTAACCGAGATTGTTGGATCGTAGGGTGTGATAATATTGCTCAATAATCGCTTTAATAACCGTCGTTTTAAGTAATCAGAAGACACCGTATTCGCTCAAATCTTGAGCGACACAAAGGCTTGGGCGAGAATGGGATCATCGCTCTGGGCGATAGTAAGACGCTTCATTCGCTCAGATCCTTGACGTCTTGCAGGCTTGGACAATGATATTACTTTATTTATGAGTCTCCGCTATATTATACAATGGTCTGATTTTGGCCTATATTTTGAACTCCTTGACTGGGCTCCAATTTTTGGACCGTTTAATTGGGCTTCATTTTTTGTATATCAACAGAAAGAAAGAACGACAACAATTGAAGTGTACCCAACACTCCGAACTATGCTAATTATAAAAGAACATATCCTTCTCAATACAAGAATGTCGGGTTAGCCAGTCCAGCAAAATTCTTAGTCCAAGTCCAATTTTGGCTTCCCAAACATGTAAATTTCAGCCCCTTCCATTAGGCCATAAGAGCTAGACCAAAAGATTGGTATGGACACCCTACATTAAGACTTGGGGAAATTGACATAAATAAGTGTTTAGTTGAATCATCGAACTTCAATTTAGTTTCAAATTTTGTCATTTCTCAAATTAATGATCATTACTTAATTGACAATCATGCTACAATTAATTTTTCACATAGTCACGGTGTGACATACTAATTTACCGTAACGTCACTCACAAAAGTACTGAAATAAAAAGGAACATACATTTTACTTGATGAGTCCCTTTTTGTTTGTGTGCTCCTTCGATTCTCTTGAAGAGACGTCTATGTGCTTATGAAAAGTGGTACGGCAATTCATCTTATGCGTTACAATTTTGTGCGCAATACTTTAGTCCGGGGCAGTCCTTTCATTTCAAGCAGGACCCAGTACCTGAATAAAATGAACACCTTTCCTCCATATTTTATAGTTAGAACTTAGAAGACGCCTATATAATCTATTATACTAATCCTCCTAATATCCCTAAGTACAAAGCGGAAGGGACCTATCTTAATTTGTCCAAAATCCTAATATAATCCTTGTCAGTTGTTTAGAGTGTGTTTTTAGTAGTGCATTCCAATAAGATTGTGGTTGGTTGAGATTAATGCTGGTCACAATCATTAGCATTAATTTGTTTGTTAGATTGGGAGAAATAGTAGGTGTGTGAAAAGAGTAGGTTGAGATGTGCTGACACCAATACAAAAATCGTGGGGAGAAGAAGGTTTAATGAGTGAAAAATGTCTATCTGAAGGGTCAAAATTATTGGAAACACGCTTAGTTTTACCTTTGCTACCAATGGTGATCAGACTTATGTAACGACCAATTTGAAATTCCGCACAATTTTGAGCGAAATTAACTCTGTTTATAAACCAATTTTCTTCTTATCTCTCAATGATTGGAATTAGATACAAATATTCTTCATTAATTATACACAAACAGACACCAAAGACTGGACAGTTTCATACTGAATAAAATTTCTAAGTTTGAACAGTTCTTTTCCCACCAGATTCATCAAGAAGATTGATAAGATATAGTGCATTACTGGTAATTCTAGCCAAATTAGTAACCTTCTTCTTCACATCTGATCTGATATTGCCGTCAATCTCCTTGAATCCATCAAGGCAAGTGTCTTCATTCGTCAAGGCGGCGCTAACCCATGTTTGTGCGTTGCTCATTCGCCACTGGAAGTCTCCGCCGTGTAGGTTGTGGAGCTCCTCCAGAGTCTCGCTCAGCTCATCCACAGAGTCCCCCATTTGCTCAACGCAGTCATTTAAGACTCCCTCTTCCCTCTTGCTGTGGCTCTTCAGCTGGGACAGGAAAACGGAGGCCTTACGAGCTCGAGAGAGGCTGACTTTCACGGCCGCCTGAGCAAGGTCACGTGGGGTGTTGACTGGGCCCGAGTAGGAGGAGAGTGTTCGTAGGCAAATGTTGGGGTAGCTCGCACGGACACAAGAGGTACGCACAAGGTCGTGTTTTGGTGGCATGATGTGTTTTTTGGTACTATGGGTTGAAATTACGGGGAGGAGGAGGAGGAGGAGGAGGAAGGCGAGAAGAGAAAAATGGATGAACATCGGCATTTTACTACTTGGTCGGTCGCGCTAGTGCGTGAAATGGCCAAGTAAAGCTTTAGGAGCAGTGGCATCTTGATCTTGTAAGAGAATGAACTGATTTATAGGAGGATGGGTTGGTTTTAGAAGCTAATAACAACGTGAGAGAGATGAATTTGGTCTTGAAGTTGAAGCAAATAACAAGACTAACCCATGGCTTTATTTCATCACTAAACTTCTGGAGAGTCATTCAACTTCGGTGAAATTTCAAATTTACCTATTTGTTACGTGCCATCTCCAAGTTTGGCGAAAATCCCTTAGTCCTTGTTTGTTGATGGTTAAAATTAGATTTTTAGTAGATTTTGATAAAAGTTGATAGAATGTATGGTTAAAAAGTTGTGAGACTAATGAAATATATTTCGCCAAACTTGATTTTGGTAGAAATCTTATTTTAGTCAATACCAAACATGGGTCTTTTAGACTTTTAACTTCATGTTATCATTTTCGCTTCTAGAATGTCACGTATCAAATATGTTGAAGATTGATTATGATATAATTGTCAACAAAATAATTTGTAGGATGATAGTTGATGGAATATGATAATGACGAAATTAGAAATAATATCAAAATTCTATAACCGAATTGAGATTTTGTTGTAGGTTCAGTGATTACAAATGAAATTTACCCTGGTAGTGGGTTTAGGAGCTTAGAACCTTAGCTCTAGCATTTTGGGGATTCTATAGAAAATTAGTCGATGAATGGAGGGTAGTTATAGAAAAACAAGGATTGGCAATGTAAAGGGAGAAATGCCAAGGGCAGACTGGCAATTGTTTAATACTTAACCCTCCAAACCTAAACTTACCAGCCATTTATGATTGGTCAGTCCTTTAATAATAAATTATTTAAAATATATCAAGACAGCTCAGTTACTTATTTTGGAAAATAATTCTAAATCTAAAAGTTCAAATAAATAACTATTTGACTAACAAATAACAAATAGTAAATTATCAAATATATCTAAAAAGCGCGCCTAATGCGCGCCTAGGCGGGATAATGCGCCCCTAGTCGTGCATTATCCCGCCTAATCCTTTTTTTTAATTTTTTTTTATGATATATTAAAAAATCTATTTTTTTATATAAAAATATATTTAATACCTTAAAAATACGAAACGCATTATGACGTTTATTTTTCGCATTGACACGCCTAAACTTGTGATTCTTGATTCTCGGTCTCGACGCATCGCAACGCATTACGCATTTTAGAACACTGCTTAAAAGTAACATTAACTTAGTTAAACATGTTAATTGTAAAGAATGTAAGGTGTATTTGAAATCCAACCATGTCTTGATATAATATTCAATTACATTAAAGAATTAGAGTAAATTGTTGTTTGTTTAGGGCCTACTTGGGAGTTTCGTCGTATCGTTTATGAAAGTTTTTAAATTGTCAATTTTGAACGTTTATGAACGGATCGATTTTGAGTGATTTTAGTAACTTTTTTAAAACTCTCCAACCTATGTTTAAGATTTTATTATTCACCGATTATGAAAGTTTTTTAAAAAATAAAATTACGTATATATCTCTTAGTTATATTTTTTTAATATGATTTTTTTACTCATAAGTGATATTTTACTTATAAATAATTTTTTATATATAAGTTAATATTTAATTTAAAAAAAATGGGTGTGTTTGAGCCACATTATTTTGAAAGAATGTATTTTAGAATAGTAGATTGATGTTAAATGTGTGGTTGAAAAAAAAATGAAAAGTTATTGATATGATGGAAAATATTATTTTATTTAAAAATATGTGGTTGAAAATGAGTAGAAGACTGAGAATGAAAATTTTAATATTGCTCAAACAGAGATTTAATTAAAATTTAAAGTTCATATTTTTCACTTATAAATAAATTTTACAATTATAAATAAATTTTATACTTTTTAATAACTTTTAAGTGAATTTTGTCTTATTAGTAATATTTTTATTTTATAACTATTTTTTACATACAAATGATTTTTCACTTATAAGTAATTTTTTATTATAATGTATTTTTCCTTATTTTACAAGTAATATTTTACTTATAAGAATTTTAGTTATAATATAATTTTTTAAATGATAAATAATTTTTTAGTTAATATATTTTTATTTACGATTTAGTTTTGAACAAAATATAGTAGTTGCAAATAATTATTTTATAAAGAGTAAAATTAGAAGAAATTATAAAGAGTAAAAAAAACTCTCAAACAAGCGCTTGGCGGTTTAGGATTTGTGAGGGGGTAATAATACTTTGCCATTAATTTAGGAACAAAGAAAAACCTTGTACACTCTTCGAGTATGGTAGAAATCATCTTCCTAACACACAATTTTCAATTAACATTTGATAATCTTTTATTTAAGACTGTACATATAAACTCGAAAACCTTGTACTCATATGCACAAATTGTCCTAGCATACATATTTGTTACGTACGCATGTTAACATAAACATCAATGTGCCCATCCCACATTCTAGATGCAAAAACATGTTAAATGTGACATATATCTAATATATTTTGTGGAATAAAATGAACATAACATGAAAAATATATAATTTTTGTACAACATATAAAACGTTAAAAAAAAAAAATTCAATCATTATGTTGCCACTTTTGCTTAAACACCCTTACTTAGTAACCCGTCCTCATTCATTTGTCCCAAGTACCCATAAATATCAAATGTGTTACTCCCAACTACAGAAAGAGGCAATTAAAGATGAGATTACGATAAGATGCTATAAAAAACCATTTTCAATGAGATAGTCCTATCCAGTTACTCCTTACACATTAATTTGCTTAACATCACTTTCCTTGTGTATACCACTATGTTATGTACCAAAGCTTCAGAGAGGAATTTATTGGAAAAAGAAACTCTCTAGGATTGGCTAGTTAGTCGTATGCATGTTTAATTATATAAATGTGCCCATCCGACCTTTCAGATATTTTAACATAGTTTGTGTAACAGGGATGAAAAAAAATAAAGTTTGTTCCATTCGTAATTGATGAGGCTTAAGTCACTTCTTCTTAATCAAGCTTAGTTAGTAGCGGTCCCATTTTCCCCAAGTACCTATAGATACCAAACATATTACATCCAACTACAAAGAAAGTGGGGCATTTGCGATTATATTAGCATAGTCAGTTGAAAGAAGCGTTCTAAAATGGGATGATCCTCACTTCGTTGAATGCTCCTTAAGCTTTTGTGAACTCATCTTGTAACATTAAGAATCTCACACTATTCTTTACTATTCATGTTTTCTGTCTTCATTTTGATCGTATATGGTGGATCTCGGTCTGTTTGGCGATTTAATTCTAACAATTTGGCCATTTTTAAAGACGATTTTCAATTAAAAATTGAAAACAGTTAGATTAAATCTTTATATGCTTGAAAAATTAATAGTCTAACCAAATATTTCACGTTTTCTCATGAGTATGCCTAAAATTCACAAATCATCAATGTGCCACTAGAATAAAGTTGAAAAAATCTACTTGTACAAAAAAAATTTGACAAAAGAGTTGACAAATTCTCACATGATGGCTGACCGCACATGAATAAAAAATTGAAAAAAAAAATATGGGCCCCCCCTAACGTGAGGGGCCGGTCAGGGTGTTTGTCACCCACCACCGGTACACCTAGCCTCTCTCAATAAAGTTATGTAACTCATTTAGCACTTTCTCACGAGCATATCTTGATTCGTATACAGGCTAATGTAAGCATCAATAACCCTATCCCTCCTTTTAGATGCTATAATATATTGCACGCGATAGGTACTTCTACCATAATTTGTTAAGTTGTCACTTTTACTTAAACATGCTTGGTTAGGAATAGTACCTATAGAGACCAAACATGTTATTTCCATCTACAAAGAGATACGAGACATTAAAGATGACATTCACTATTTCTCCTTAAACATCAATTTCCTTAACATGTGTAAGCACACTAGGGTACGTGCTAAAGCTTGATTCAACCACACCACCAGGCCAACTACAGTTCCTACCTCTATCGTCCACCCCAGTCCTCGATCCCTCACGAATCTTTCCAACAGGAGTGCCAAAATCTTGAGTCGATTTTGATCAAGTTGGAGTCAACTAATAAAGAAGAAGCTTATCACAAACATTGTAGGAGAATTGAGGGCCCATTTGAAAATAAAGAAATGAGAATCAAGCAGAGCATGTGCCAGTTGCAGGCATCGCGGTGCTTAATTTTCCCTACCATATTTCAATTATTGAATCAAATTCCACTAACTTGGGTACATTCTATTTTAGTTTTCTATTTTTTTATTGGAGGAAGTTTGTACGAAAAGACATCAATAATTTATAGATATTTGTATTTTATGGATGTACAAACAGGAAAGAAGTAAATACCCTACCCCACATGGTTTTCGTTTGGGAGCTCAGATTTGCTGCTTCGAATTTGTTTTTCCACATTTTCTTACCATAATCACTTCTTAACAAATAGAACGATGTCAAGGTGTAGTGCATATGATCATCCCGTTTGCTAAGAACATACATGGCATAACAAGGTGTTGAGAATTTATTACGTGGAAATTACATGGAATCAGATTTTTGAGTTGCCATTTCAAAAATCAAATTTAAAATTTATTTATCCAAAAATTAGATAATTCAATATTAATAATAATATTATAAAATTAAATTTCAAACCCATTTCATTTTTCTTTCTTCTCTCTCTACTATTTCTTATTTCATTTTTTTCCTTTTTCCTTCTCACTCTTTCCATTATCTCTCTACTATTTCTTATGCCCAATTTTTTCTCCTTCACTTATCGTTATCTTTCTTCTTAACTCTCTTCTACCCATTTTTTCTTCCTCACCGGTGGATGCAGACAAGGCGGCGTATCCATCGCGTTGAACAACCGCAGTGAGAGGCGAACCCGTTGTCTTTCGCCACTGAATGGCACTTTAGTTTGCCTCGCACAACAGCAATCGAGAGTTCATCGCGCACGACAGCAATTTGGTCGCCGCTATGTGCATCGCTCGCAACGACCTAATCAAAGCGCCACCCACAGCTGCGTACACTCTAGTCATCGGTACAGGCTCTCTGAGCGCCGTTGTGCGCGTCAATGATTTTGTGATGGATTTGTGGTTGTTTTTGTGGTGGTTTTATTTTGTTGTTTTTTTTCGGTGGTTTTGTGGTATTTTTGTGGTGCTGGTGTTGATGGTGGTCACATGTGGTGCGCAAGGCACTTGCGATCAGGTGTCGAGGTATTTGGTGATGTCGCGATCTAGCAGCGATGATGGTGCCAGAGTTTGGTGCGGGGGTGGTGTTGTGGTTATTGTGGTGGGCTGGTGGTTTTGCGTGGTGGTGGTGGTGGTGGTGGTTTTACACGATCTGGTGAGGCAATGGTTGTCGTCGTGACGATTGTCGTGGGTAGATGGGGTGAGACGCGAGTGTTTGTGACCAATTATTTTGTTGATTGTGACCAATAATTGGTTCATTTGTAGCAAATAAATAATATGTGGCATAAAAATGTGATTGTGAGACACAATCTATTAAGCTGTGATCGAGAAATTAATTGTGACCAATAAATTTGATCATTTGTGACCTATAAATAATCTGTGACTTATAAAATTTTTTATTTGTAATCAAGAAATAATCTATGACCTATAAAAGTTTTGATTTGTGACCTATAATTGTTTTTATTTGTCATCAAAAAATAATTTGTAACCAATTGATTCGATAATTTGCGATCAAATTATATAGATTTGTGACTTTAATAGATTTAAGTAATAAAATATTTTTTTAATTAATTGTTTCATAAATAAATTTTAAACATCTAATTTTTTAGACTTTAAACATCATTTCTTAATTTTGAAATGAGTCAAGTTAAATTTTTAGATATGAATTTTTTTCAAGAAGAAGTTCGGGACCAAGGGCGGACCCTAAGGAGTGACCTCCCAACTTTTGGGCAAATTCCTTTTTCTTGTTCCTTTTTTTTTTTTTTTTGTTTCAATGTTCGAAATCATTACGAGGTGTCAAACGAAATCGAAATATTACATTTTTAATGCCATTTTGAAATGGTCATGGCCTAATTTTCTACGTCATCAATGATGCGCAAAATACTCAATCATAGCAAATGTTATGGTTTGTCAAAGTTGATAGTTTCAAATTAATATTTCAAAAATTTCGATAACATACTAAGTTTAAAAATTCTTCAACGTTCGTACGCTAGCCGAATCCACAAATTGCCTATTTCATCTCGAAAATCATTTTTAGAAAGACATAGTAAGCAGTTAAAGATGCGTCAAATGTGTGCCTTCAAAAGAAATATCTAACTCGTCTTTTCTTTAAAAATTTCAATTATTTCATTAATATTGATTATTTTTGTGCAAAAAAATTCTCAATATAATTCACATCATTTTATTAGGAAATTTTACATGGATTATGACATAAAAGTTTTTCGAAATTTTACATCCAAAAAAAAAATGTAAATTTACATAGAGTATGATTTTTTTCTGTAAATTTTCGAATGTAAAATTCTTCACAACTTTTTTAAAATTTTTATTGTACCCCCTAACTCAATATTACTATGTCCGCCGCTGTTCGGCACAATAGATGTCAACTCTCTATTTGAATTCATTTCACACCAGCAACAAAACAAAACTAAAAGGATCATTTCATAGGAAAATTTAAGTGCATCCTCATTGTATACTAAAATTGAGTGTGACTCACTATTCATTTTTTTTTTTGTAATATATGAGTTCATGGCTTTCGTCAAATATTTCATTGAATTCGGGTATGAGCTCCACGAAAGAAAATTGAAGATTAAGGACTCAAATGTCATGATCTCAAAAGCTCATAAGAATAAGAAAATTTTCTCCTTTCGTTGGAGTATGTGGTAAACATAATGTGCTAGGTTTAGATGCCATCAACACAATCAATAGTATTTTTTTATATATATGATTATCATCCTTCTCAGGCGCGATGTAAGAAAAATAAAAAATTGTTGCTTTTTATTCTCTAGAAATTCAAAATGAAATAAAGTATAGTTGAAATATTTAAATGCAGAAAATGAAGTTGTTTGATAGAATTAAATGTCCATTAATGTATCACCTCCAAAGACAGGTAGGAAACATAAAAATACAATGATTTAATTTAGAATAATGCTATCTAGTATCAGAGTATGTTTGGTAGGGATTTTTGGGGGAAAAATTGATTTTTGAATAGTGATATGATGGGAAATGTGTGATTGAAAAAGAAGAAAAAAGTATTGATGTGATGGAAAATATTATTTTATTGAAGAATGTGTGGTTGAAAATGAGAATTGATTTACTGTAGAAAATGAAAATTTTTACCAAACAGGCTCTCAATCTATTTGACATTATATTATGGATTCAATTAAATGTGAAATTATGTAAGTCATTTAATATTACTAGTGCTTAAACACCAATAGTACTAAGTAGCACTGTTCTTTAATTCAAGACATATCAAGTACTTTTTATTTGGAAATAAAGAAAATATTTAGATTATTTGTGTAAGTTAGAAACATTATTTTTATTTCAAATTACTACGCTTAAAATGATCGATGATTAATTTCATGTTTGAGATTCACGACAATTACAAAAAGATATATTTTTTTGGGGTACTTACAAAAATACCCTTAAAATTAGAGATATTTTGAAAAATCATATGAAAAGCTTTTAAGAAGTAAAAAATAGAGTATAAGATGAAAAAGTGACACAATGTCACTTTTTTTATATAAAATTTGTTACTTTTTTACTTTTTTAAAAAAAGTGACATAAACTCAAAAAAAAAGTGACAAAACTAAAAGAAAGTGACAAATACCAAAATAACACCATCCATTTGTGCACGAGTAATCATGTTCTTAAAATAATCACCACGTTCAGGTCAATCCATATGCTGATTATGTTAAGAAAATATAACATATTATTTCATTTTTTTTATCTTCTTAAAAACTGACAAAAACTTAAAAGGTGATAAAAAATTTAAAAAGTGACAAAATTCAAAAAAGTGATAAATTTTAAAAACGTGCCACAAATTAAAAGAAGTTATACATATTAAAAAAGTGACAGACAATAAAAAAAGTGACAAACACTCAAAAACTAACAAAATTCAAAAAAAATGACAAATTCAAAAAAGTGACGAAAATTAAAAAAAAAAAAGTGACAAACACTCAAAAGTGACAAACTTCAAAAAAATAGTGACAAAAATAAAATTCAGTGACTGTTTATGGTATTAACCCATCGAATTTGTAAATAAGTTCGCACTAACAGTACCATGTAAAACCACTAACATGATCCATTACCCCCACCAAATTTATCAACAATCGACAACATCTATCACCATATAAATAAATAAAAAAGAAAAAATACAAAGCTGCAATCGAACATGATTCTTGATAAAAGTACACCATTAGTATGCCCCTGAAGTTTCATCTATAAGAATCAGCCAAAAGCTGCAATAGGGAAAAAAAAAAAAAAATATATATATATATATATATATTTAAAATCAAGACTTGATAAATTATCCATCTTCTCATCTCCACACACTAAATTTCCATTACCAAATTCTCAATGCATCGCCTTTTAGTATTTTTTCTCCTTTTTATTCTATTCTACTCATTTTTTGCTTGGCCCATAAAATCACCATATCCCTCTCCGCCACCGTAGCGCCACCAGTCAGCAACCAGTCTATTGTAACCAATGCCGTCAAACCTGAATTAAATCGACAGAAACTGATTCCGTTATAAGCAAAAATAATAAAGTTAGAAATCATTAATACAAGTCAAGAACTTATTGATTCACATCAGAATTCTGATTTTAAAAAAAAATCCCAGTCCAACTCTTGATCTTCAAAAAATTAAACGAAAAAATATCATGGACAGAAATCATTAGAAAGCTGGAAGAGGTAAGAAAAGGACAAAGAAAAGCATTATAGGTGAAATAAACCTAAAAATGATGGCAAGCACGAAAGTAAAAGCCGGTGTCAGGTTGTTGTAGCGCTACCACTCAGCAACCCATAGCAGAAGCTCAACCAACTCACCATTGCATCTCTAACAAGAGCCCACCACCTCAATCACCCAAAAACCAACATTTCAGTCACCAAAACACCCTTCTTTCCCCGGAGTTACAACGGCCACTTTGTCTCTCTCAGCTTCGGAACACCAAGTTTCCTCCTCCTGATTTGGGTTTTTTGTATTTTGAGTTTTTTGTATTTTGAGGTTTGGAAGTAATTAATACGGTAATTATAATTTTATTTAGTTTGAAAGGTATTAATCAAAAATGTATTTTTTTTAGTGTAGTGGCCTAATTTTCCCTATTTTTTTTGGTTCTCCAATTAGAATATTACATTTAGGTGGGCTGGGCTATCCTTCCCGTTATAATTGGCCCAATACTACAAGGCAATTGAACATGAGGCCCATCAGAATATTCAAATAGCAGCCGCTTATTAATCCACGAATAGCCAGCCCAATTCCTTATTGTGAGCCCACCCACCATTTCCTCTACAATTGAAGAATTCAGGTTTTTTAATAGGGTTTTAGATATCTAAAGAGATCCTTTACATTAAAAATTTCGCGGAGGTATACGCAGTGCACCAATAAAATAACAATTAAAAACTATTGTGAAAATATTTTTATTACAAAAATAGTGCATTACCTTTCTCGTGATATGTAACATACGAGATTAGACAATTTGTTGTATGTAACATAATGTGTTATATTTTAATGAAATCTGTAACAGTTTCATTATTTGTGTATTTATGAGTTTCTTACGTAAATCAATTAGGATCCATTGCACTTGTACTTACAATGAACATATCATAATCAAAAGAAACTTATTAGCCAATATTAATAAAGACGTAGGCATATTCATAGTCGAACGTTGCAGTAAACAATCTCTGGTTTTTGTGTGGCTTCATGTTCTTTATCTGCATGTATCTTCAAGATTTTAATCTCCATCCTGATCCCACTTACCCTATTTTCATCCCTAGGCCAAGCCTTTTTACAGTACATGTGACATATCAAGATTATCCATCCTTTCAAGATGTCCATCAAAAACCTTTGCTGGTGAACAGGTCTACGAGATTATTTGCTGATGCAATCTTGCTAATCGTTACGTCTCTTCGATGAACAATCTCTCTTATGAGGTGACATTTCCTCTCAATGTGCTTGTCATACTGATGACTCTTTGGTTCTTTAGCGTTGGCAACCACTCTACTATTATTTTAAAATATCTTAAATATATGAGATGTTATCTATAGGATAATCAGCTCATTATTCTATTTTAAAAAATTATATTGCAAGATCCATTTTTAGTTAATCTAAAATAACATAGTCTTCCTATTGGGAGATCGATGTAATTTGATTCTAAACATAAGTATTATAATAACAAATTGGATAACGAAGGAGGCCACGAGTTTATACATTCATATAAATCCTCTCCCACTTATTATTTTGAACCGTTGTGTTTTCATTTAATAATTAATTGACCAAATATAAACAATTATAATGGCACTAAATTATTAAATATAATTTTTTAACCACTTCTAATTAATTTAGAGTGATAAAAAAAAAAACTATGCAATACCAATGCATATGATTTTTAGTGCACCGATGGTGTTTCATTTAATTTACATGACATGTGATAATTATACATTCTTTCATCATCAATAAAGCAATAAAAAAATAAATAAATGAATTATAATCACTTATGGCTCATCCTAAGAATTTAAATTACAACAAGAATTAAAGCATTTCATTGGACCACATTCCGCTCCAATTCTTCAATTTCCTTGTAGTCCAACCCATGTAACTATCCAAAATATGGTTCAATTTATTTATCGAGTCCCAATCTTTAAAAGAAAAGCTCTTATCCAACAAGATTGGCCCAAGTCTTAAAAAAAAGTAAGTCTTATGAGGCAATATGTGAGCTTATTGGGCCTATTGTGATGGTTCTCTTTAACACTTATTTGGGCTGGCTTCTATTTTGACCATTGGATTGAGATCAATGGCTGGGATTAAATCTTGGCTTTAGATATTTTCTTGGCCTAACTTTCTCTTGATATTCACGTGGGTTAGCTTCTTTGAGACACTACCTTCTCTCCCTCTTAGTCTCTCGTCTGCTCTCTTTCTGCCTCGAGGGTTTGAGGCTGCTATCTTCCCCTTTCTTCCTTTGGCCTAGAAATCGACCCTTTAGCATGTTGATTGAAGAAACCCCTGTTATACTTAGACCTGAAATAGTGGCTAAGTTGTGTTGTGTTTCTCTGAGGCTTAGGTCTGATTTTAGGCGTGGTTTCTTGGCGGTTTTGGTAAACCTCTTGGTCGATGATCCAAACCAAGATTGAAGAAGGCTTGGTTGGTTCTTGATCTCTCTCTGGACGGCGATTGCAAGGCGTGGAAGGCTGTTCCTGAGCCTATGTCATTCGACCTTGAAGAAGGAAAGAACGGCCACAGCAACCGGGGAAAGGGAAGTAGCTTTCTGCCCATATTTAAGTTCTGATTTCAGTACCTTGATATATATACATTCTGCCTTGTTTATTTGTCTAGGTTTTATGATGTTCAGTCCTCAGTACTTTATGGTTTCTGCTGTTTGTTGATTAATATATATGCTAAGCAAATGTTGGATCATTATGCTATATATTTTGTAAAGTGAGGCAAGTCTGATTCTGAGCTGTTGAACTTTGGTAGCATTGTCAATTGGAGTCTATATATTGCTATGTATTTCCCAACACAATAGGTACAGGAAAAATACCTTCAAGACTTGAAAATGGCATTTGCTACATTCTTGACAATGCTAAGTTTAAGAGAAATACGGTATTCTTTGGGACATTAGATGATATAAATACCTTCAAGGCTTGAAGATGGCGTTAGCTACAATCTTGACAATGTTAAGTTTAAGAGAAATACGGTATTCTTTGGGACATTAGATGATATCTAATTTGACAGTAAAATACATGAAGGAACTCTCAAAATTAGTCAATCTCAATGTTATTGTGTGATTTTTATTTTCTTCATCCCTATATATCTTTAAGATTTCAATCCTTGTTTCAGTCCTGCCCTACCCGTCCATCCCTAGGCCAAGTCTATATCTAAATCTACAGCTAAGGGCAAGAAGTGTTATTTTTGTGAAAAAAAAATAGGACGTTTCATTAATACCAATGAAACCAGAATTTAAGAAAGAGAGCACGATGATGGCAATGCACTTGTACCTTTCACATGTACAAGAGATTGGTTTATCCTTTTGACAAAATCAATTTTAATCATGTGCTAATGAGAATTGATGAGTATTATGAGGCAATAGGTATAGGAAAAGTACTCTCTAGACTTATGGCCTTAGCTACATTCTTTACAATGTTAGGCATGTCCCAAGCTTAAGAGAAATGTGCTATCCTTGGGTTAGATGATCTTAGATTTGACGTTAAAATGCATGAAAGAACTCTCAAAATTAGTAAAGGCTATCTAGTTACAATGAAATAGGTAAAAAGAAAGGACTGTAATTTCTTTCAAGTATTTGGAAATGATAAATTCAGAATTTTAATGACTGATGAATAAATGCTTTTTCATAGGGATTGCTGAAGATGAAGAAATTTTCTCGAGTAACCTTCACGATTGCGTCCAAGACTAATTTTTTTATATCAACGTTGATCACCATCAACAAAATTTGAAATAAAATATTTTGTGACCATTGGCAAAATTTGAAATCATTATTATATGAAAAAACATATCAATACAAGTACAACAAAAATGATCTACTGGGAATAGGGGCGGATCCAGCACCTGGCCATCCCCCGCGGCTGCCCGTGCTGGATCCGCCTGGAGCTTCAGATCGGTTGTCGCCGTCCGCCAACCGCCGGGAAGAAATGGAGAAGAAACTCTGCTGTACAGAATGAGTGGCCAATGGCCTAGGCCTCAATTTTTATTCTTTTGTTATTATTTGGGCTTTTAAATGAATGGGCCCAAAATCCGAAATCCCAATCCATGGTTATTGGTCCAGATCACTGGATTTATAGGTTTATTATTCATAATCCTTCCACCCCCACAAAACCCAATCCATTCCATTGATTCCAAAATTGAAAACGGGAGGCGGGGAGGGACCGAGAGAGACGACCAGACTGGAAGAAAAGTTGTTGCGCTGATGTTCTGTGTAGATGTTTAATTTGTTTGTAATATTTGCTTTGGTGCAATGAACTTTGGTTTTGTGAACAACAATGGTTTTCTTTAGAGGCGGTGTTTCTCTAATATCCAAGCTGCGTCACGCCGACTCATTGGTTATTTTTATTGAAACTGTTTTTAGGAATAATATATGCAGAAAATGGCAAATAATTGATTTCTTTTATTTGGTAGGTTCAGCAACCTAGTCTTCGAGATTCAGTACGCTGGTTGAGGCCTGAGTGGTGTTAATACCAAACCTCCTCTGATCTTGTAAGCCTCTCTGTGTATGTATGCCTTGATTTGGTTTGATTGTTGTTCTATTTTGATGTTTGCAAAAGTTTGTTCTTTGTTAGCATGCTAGGATAATGGGCTTGTACATACAATTTGTATGGTCTTCAATCTTCATGCTTCCGTTGCCCCAATAACAAAGAAAGAGTAGGAAATTGAGAAGAGAACTTATAAATATGTTTGATATGTCTTTATGGCCAAACATATTGGAGACCTATTTTATTAATATGGGATAATAGAAGGGAAGGAAAAGAAATGTTCCTATTC
Source organism: Fraxinus americana (assembly GCA_035079005.1). Lineage (NCBI taxonomy): Eukaryota > Viridiplantae > Streptophyta > Magnoliopsida > Lamiales > Oleaceae > Fraxinus > Fraxinus americana. The sequence goes on along the minus strand of CM068708.1, from coordinate 44,088,630 downwards.
TTTGAATAGTTACTAATTCAAAAGGGGGAAAGTAAGAAAATTAGGTATTCCAATCTTTTAATAAATTTTCAACTGAGTGTGAGTATTGAGTAATATTAGTTTTCCCAATTTCATCCTGAATGGTGTGAATGCCTGAGATGAATAATCTTCTATGCACTTCTATTTTTCTCTCGTAAAATCTGTATAGTGTAATTTTGAGTGATTTTTTCAACCCACCAAAACGACAGGTTTTGGCCGTTTCTCTTATTCTCTTGTAATTTTATCCTTTATAAAATAATTATTTCCAACCAATTAGACGACCAGAACATCGGTCAACGGTCAAGGTCAACGGTCACCAATCTCCGCCCGTGCCGAACTAAAAGGCTGGATTCGCCCCTGACTGGGAATCCTAATACTAAAGGAATTTTGAAGAGGATAAAAGTGCTCGTTCAAGTAAATTTGGGACCTCCTACGTCAGAGCCAGTTTGATTCTCATTAATTAGGAAAAAAATGAGTTTTGAACAGTATTTTTAGGAAAATGTGTAGTTAAAAAGTAGAAAAAAAATTTGGTATACGTGTTGAATATTTTATTGTGTGAATGTGTGATAAAAGTAATAATGTACCAAACAAAAAAATAAATCAATGTGTGTTATATAGGCACTTAATTCGCTTCTACTTTTGCTCCTTTTCTAACAGTCGAGACCCAAGTGTTCAAATCCATCAAGAAAAATATGAGGTTTGTGTACGAGGCTTTTTGTAAGTTTTTTATGATTTTATTTAAAGAAAAAAAAATTTTGGCAAAAAGCCATCGCCTTTGAGAATGAGCCATCCATAGTAGGCATGGGTTGAGACACGTGTTGTCAAACTAACCGGGTAGGTACGCTCGTAGATACCACTTCTTAGAAATCAAGCCAATTTAAAGAGGAGATGACGAACAAAATGGAAATAACGAGAACCACAAGAACAAAAGATTTAAGTAGAAACCCAACTAAGAAAAACTATGAGCTGGAAAATTTACTATGTCAAAAGTAAGAAGTACAAGGTATCTCCTTGGATCTAACTAATAAGTTGGACAATTTGTCATATGTATTGTACACCGCATATTTATAATTAAAGAATTCTTAACACGTTAGGATAATATAATACAAATAAGAGTCTAACACAATGTGAGTTCCTATTACAATAGGTAATACCAATAACGAAGTATTTGAGGTGAAATAGGAGTCCAAAATACTACTTCGACTCCTTGTAGTCTTCTACTCCTTCAAGCCTTCTCCAAATCAAACAATCAATTTCAAATATACCTCCAAAACAAAAATCAGGTCACACCAAAATTCTAACAAATCTTCACATTGACATGAATTTGACTGCAATGAATGAAGCTTCAAAAATTCTCTAATTGGAGACGAATTCTACTGCAAGAAATTGCATTGGACACCAAATTTGCTCGAATCACCACGAATAACAAAATCATCAAATTCACAACCAATTTCATCCGAGTTAACAAATTTGATAGAATTATCACCATAAGCAACAAGATCATAATTAACTCCTTACGTTGCTTCTTCTCCAACTTCCAAACAAAATCTGCCATAACAAAAATCTACTGTTGTAATCCCAAAGCAGAATGTCAAACTTCATACTTGACTTCCCGAAATAATCAAACCTCTTTGACTTGACATCCCGAAATAACCAAACCTCGTTTCGAGTTGATGAAATCTTGCTCTAATACGAAACTAAACTAGCGCTTCTAGGAATTACCGATACCAGTCATTGTCAAACTAATTGAGTAGGTACGCGCGCAGATACCACTTGTTAGAAATTAAGTCAATTTAAAGACGAGATAATGAACAATATGGAAAAAGCAATAACTACAAAAAACACAAGATTTATATGGAAATTCAACTGGGAAAAATCATGGTTAGGGGCGGAGAATTTGCTATATCAAAAGTAAGGAGTACGAGGGATCTCCCTAGACCAAACTAATAAGTTGGACAATTGGTCAAATATGTGTAGTACACCAATTATTTATAACAAAAGAATCCCTAACATGTACAATAAGAGAATATACTACAAATAGGAGTCTAACACAAGGTGAAATCCTATTACACTAGGTAATACCAATAACTAAGCATTTGAGTTGAAGTAAGAGTTCAAAATAATGCTTTAACTCCTTGTAGTCTTCTACTTCTTCAAAAACTTCTCCAAATCAAACAACCAACTTCAAATGTACATCCAAAACAAAATTCGGGTCACACCAAAATTCTAACAACACGAGTAATCTTACGTAGTATTGTTGGTGTTTAGTATCAATATAGGTAACAATAATTCTTAAATTGTGATTTTGTTTTTCAAATAAATAAATAAATAATACATAGCATCCGCGGGTAATACATAACACATTATTCATGGGACGTTTACAAGTTGAGTCGCCCCAAGCCCAAGTGTTCTTTCAAGAAATCAAAGGCCATATTTTCTTTAGCCATTAAAGATTGTAGCTGGAAAAAAGCATTGGAATATAATGAACAACTGTTTCCACTAAGTTTCATTCTTCCAGATGAAGCAATTTGAATGACAGAAATCAAATGTAAAAAGTAACACACAAACCCTGAAACAAATCCAAGTATTAGCAGCTCTTGTTCGTGCAAATGCGCATGTTTTCAGAGGGGGACAAACTATTTTTCATAAAGAGAAGAAAAAAGAGGAAAAATGGAATCGTGCATTGTTGAAATGCTGGTATTACAATAAATTTACAATTTACTATTGAATTAGAAATAACAATAATTTTTTTTTTCTTTTTCTTTTTACATTATTTTGATAATGTCGAACCCACCGAACATACTACTTTCAATACGAATTACAACTATTATTAATGACCATACTTCCTCTGTAAAAATTTTAATTGATGGAAAAAAAATTGTTATGTTATATTGGACAACGACGTTATGCAACACAAGAATATAAAATAATCTGTGTAAAGGCAAATAAATGGAGAAGAAAAGCAAAATTAAATCAAAAGCAATTTTAATATAGGGCGGCATGCATGAAAGTGTAAGGATTCAAAATTCACAAATAAAGATACTAGAAAGTTAATTATCAATAATAATTGAGAACGTAAAAATTTTCACTAGAAAATTTCGAGATAACATGTTAAAATCTTTAATTCGAATACAGTGCTTAAAAGACTATTATAAAACCTAAAGCAAAAAGTGAATCACTATATGTGCGGTGGGAAAATGTGGTGGTTGGGGAATAATTGAAGGTGATCCCAATGCATCAATTTATGGTTAGGTGCAATTGCCTTTTGGTGGTTGAGAAAGCCCTATTTGTTTACAACCTTTTCATTTTGAATCAATGATTAAGACAAGTTGTTTTTATCTTCTATAACATTTGGACAAAATACAAACACAATTGACGAGTTACCCTATTAATACAAGAATTCAACATAAGTCATTCTTAAGGAAAATGTCATGAATCATGGGGACGCTATTGAAATTCATGAGTAAAATGGACTTAGGTTCTCTCAAAATGGACAGTACGTAAGAGAACGGTCGGGTACGAAACCTGAGTCGTTGCAAGACATATGATGAGTTACATCATAATCAAGAAGCTAGGAGTTGTTAGGCTGCTGTGTAGATGTAGATCCATGAATTTTGAGATGGGGCCAAAATTATACTTTGTGTTGTTGATGTTGTTGTTATTGTTCAGTATGTCTAAGAGTTTTGAGATGGGAAAATTGTACTTTTGTGTTGATGTTGTTGACTATGAGGTGTCGAGGTGGTGGTGGAAGGTTTAGAAGAGCGACTTGACGGCACGTCGGGCTGAATGCCCTTGAACACTGCATATTCGACAGAAACCTTGGTATTCCCTTGTTGCGATTGTATTTGGTATTGCCATATGAAGGAGTGGAATTGGAGATAGGCGGCGAGAATTGGGATATGGGGATCGATTATCATATTGTGATGTGGCTGTACAGGAGGTGTTTGACTTTGTCAAGATGAAGAAGATGAATTTCAAAATTAATGAGCTTTTCATGAAGCTCGTCAAAGAAAATAGGTGTTTCTGTAGAATGGACTATATGTGATAACTTTCCTTCAAAGGATTTTTAAGATATGATCTTCAGTGTGAATAGGAAATCCATCAAGGCAAGTTCATCAGCCTTGCTCTTAACAGATTGGACGAATAAACTAATAGTTTGAGTTCCTTCGGTGAGGCTGGATAGATGAATTTTTAGTTGCTAGATACGTCCATGAGATGGTTTTGCATAGGTTATTTTAAGAGTGTTCCAAACTTCCTAAGAAATCCTAGAAGAGATAATAGAGAATCAAAAATTGAATTTGGTAAAAAAATGATTTTGACGAATCCCGAATGTAATATCAATATGGAATGGTTGCATCATTATATTTGATTGTGGCTGAAAGACATTGACATGATCCATCCACAAGGCCTAACAGGTCATGTCCAACAAGAATGATACGAAATTAATGAAGATGATAATTTTGGATTTGTTAGTTTGAGAGGGACCTGAAAAGACACATTTATGGAAATGAGAGAGGAGAATGCACAAGAAGAATATAGGTTGGGGCTAAGTAGGTCGAGTGGTCAAAAAACAAAGAGCCGGTCGAAGTGGTAAGGGAGACATGATACCATTTTTTTCGTTTGAGTTGCGCTCTGATACCATTTACACTTGAAGCTAAAGATAATTGAGTAATATAAATTTTCTCTTTGTATTCATAATATTATTTATAATGTTACATATAAGTAGTTTTAATACTTCCTCCGTCCAATAAAGATTTGATTACTTTCACTTTCGTTTGTCTCAAATTATAGCTTACTTTTCTAATCGAGAGTGTAGTTTATTTCTTAATTTTCATAATATTATTTTTAATGTTACATATGAGCAATTTTAATACTCAATTCGTCCCATAGAAATAGGGTTACATTCATTTTTCATTTGTCCCAAATTATATGCAATTTTTCTTGTTGAATTTTAATTTTCTAATATGTCCCTATTTAATGTGTCTTATTATTAATAAATATGAACTCCTCATATATAAATAATTATTCAATGTAGATGAATATTAGGAAAAATATAAATAAAATTGATTATTCCAATTATATATTTTTAATCGGTATGAAAATGGAAGCAAATTTATCTTTGTGGTACACTATCACAGTTATGCTCCATGACCAATGACTTGCACTCGTTTATATTCTGTAATCTATATATAAAGTGTGAAAATGAAAGAGACGTTTTCAATAATGTATAAAGAAAACAGTAGAAATGGGAGAAATACTTTGGAAGATATTGTCGTTAGTATTACTTTATATTTCTTCATTCATCCTTTAATTAATATTATTTTTGTTGTAATATTTATAATTTATTTTGGGTGAAATTGCAGCCACAACACCAAATCTTTCATTTTATTACAGACTTTGCCTAAACCTTCATTTGTGTCATCCACGGTACCAAACTTTTCAGAAAATTGCATACGAAGTCCAAATGGATGGAAGCCATTAATTCGTCCATTAGTTGACCTATTAATAATCTCAATATAATGAAATTTAGCTAACGATCAAACTCAAGATTTTAAATTAATTTTAAAACTTTAAAGTTTCATGAATATAGTCAATTATGTTAATATTTTTAATTAACAAAAATCCATACAATAATGACTATGATATTAATCACTTATCCTTGAAACTCACCCATATGGATTGTCAAATTAATTTCATGCTGTCTCTCTCTTCTACGCTTTGTTCCATTGCTACACCCCTTCTTTCCGCGCATCAAAAATGATTTTTTTTTCCCCTTATTAATCCAATTAGAAGCACAGTCCTGAAAGAAGGATTCATCAATCGTCAATGTTCTATAATAGAACTAATAAACACAAATTCGTGAATTCTTATTTTTGCCCAATCCCATTCTTAGTGATCAAAATTTATACTTTTTCCTCTCATGGGCTTCACACCCTATTCAAATATTTATCAACCTATTTTCCTCATGGTATCAGACAAAGTCTAACGCTTGCTTTCATTCGTGTAAAAAGAATATAGTGTGACATTTCAAAATAAGTGGCCAACTTTATTCATGGGTAATGGACTAATAGTTCTATGTTATCAATCCTTCTCTTTTATTTTACTCTCAAAAAATTGGACGTGTGACCTACAAGCACCTATTTTACGTCAATATAGAGGTATTCATTCATATTGACTTCATCAGCGACCAAAACTAAGGTTGAGTGCCATGATTTGAAGGTTACGAATACATTATAACAATTAGAGATTCATTTTCAATTTTTATAAAGGTTAAGGATAAATTTGAACTTACAACGAAGGTCACGAACCTCCACTTCAAATTTCCCAATTTCATTGGATCAATTTTTATTAAATTGTCATCATTTAAGATAGTCAAGCCAGTCCAAACAACAAAACCTTTACTAATCCTCTAAAAACAACCCGTCAAATGGGCCAAGCTGACTAGCTATCGAATCTGGTACTTGGTTAAGTAGACAAACTTTTATCAAATTCAAACTTCCCCATTCCCCTTTCAATGTTCTAACAGCAACTTTGTTGTTTCAACGATTTCAAAAGTGCCTATTTTCGTGGGTTCCTATGGTATATTTTTAAATAAACTATTCTTGGTTATATGTTTTATTAATAATGAAAACAAAAATAATATGGTGGAGCTCAACTTGACCTTTGACTAAAGATGCAAGTAAATTTGCATCTAAAAAAGTATCACACTTTATATACGTTAGTAAAGAGGGTAAATTAAGAGTATAGGATGATTTTAATCTTATTTCATCTACATTCTTAGATTTTTCAGCAAATGTATTCCATCTCAAACTTAATAAAAATAAATATCAATGTAGAATATTTATTACATGCTAAATTAACAACATTTTACCCATATGCTAAATAAAGAAGTGTTATAAATATAAATCCCCCCTTTTTTCGTTTTCTACTGATGACATATTTAGTTTGATGATTAACTCCATTGAGAATAGGGATGTCAACGAGCCGAAATTTGAGGCTCGAGCTCGGTTCAAGTAAAAATAGTTTGGACTTTTTTTTTTTTAGAGATGAGCCGAGCAAAAAAGTTTAAACTCGACCCGAGCTGGCTTATATATATATATATATATATATATATATATATATATATATATATATATCAGACAGTTGCTTGCAAAGGCAGCGTGTAGCTGCCTATGTTTTTTTTTTTTTTTTTTATTATTATTATTATTATTATTATTATTATTATTATTATTTTTAGGTCCGGCTCATCATGAGCCGGCCGTATGACTCATTGAGCCACTTGGTTCCATCAAGCCGCAAGCCGGGCAGGCTCGAGCTTTTCTCGGGCCACTCAAGTCGGCGAGCGAAATTGACACCCATAATTGAGAAAGATTAAAGATGAAAAGATGTTAAAATCTTTTTTTCCAAATAATGTACACTGTTGACTATCAGACAATCCTCTTTTATCGAGATTGAAATCAATCAAGAAGTCGATAGCAAAATAAATCATACGGCAAAAGTGTCATTATTGTCGCCAACGTGAGAAGAAAGGAGTTCCAATTCCGCAAGAGATTGGAAAATTCAGAGTCTCCATCCTCCTTTTGTCCTTCCCTTCTACCATTAACACTCTTTTTTATTTGAGATGTCTAAATCACGAAGTGATTCCTGCCTAACAAATATGATTGGAAATAAAAAAAACAAAATAAGTAGATAATGAATTATTTATTTCAGTAATTTCTTGCTTTTACACAATCTTCAGAATTTTAATATTTCTATTTTGTCCCTTATGTACCAAAGTCCTTTTTTAAGAATTGTCATAACTAACTCTGTAAGATGCAAATAATTTTGTTGGTTAATTGTCAAAAATAAATTTTCTATTCGCTAATATCAAACCCTAATTTCTAATAAATCTTGGTAGAAGTCACCATGCGCCAGCCAAATAACAAACAAGAGAAACTGAAGGTAGAATAATAAAGTATTTCACGATTGTAAAAGTTGAAAAATAAAAACAATCTTTGCAATATACTTAGGTCTAATACTAAATACCAATCTTGTATTATTTGGTAAATGACTCTACGATCTCTTTATAAATTCATTTTCAACCACATACCGTAAGTATTATCAACTTGTTGACCGCTCATTTCTATAATTCTTCCTAAAGGGAGGCTACATATTGAAGTTCCGCTTTATATGCCATCAAATGTTCTTCACTTTACATCTTTTAGAGCATATTTGGCACCATGGAACGAATATATGCGGGGTTAAAATTAACATTTCAATAAATAAATAAATTTATTATTATATAATAACTTAAGGTTTGATTAACATAAAAAATAAATAAAGATTTGTTTGTTATCCTTCTATTTATTTACGTACAAACACGTCATAAAATGTCCCATTTGTAAAGAAGAAGAAGATGCAACAGAAATTGAAACTAAAACAGTGGGTCCCACAATGTATTTAAATATTGCAAAAAAATGGCGGATCCCACCTATTTATGTGTGTTTATGTGGTGACTGTACACCCAGCAGAATTCAAACGTTAATTGTGTGGATTATTGCTCCTTTTGCAGTGGATTATAACAGGTCTATTCTTTGAGCTACGTCATGTCATTGCATGTTGCTATGTCTTTTCTGCTGAATTCATGGGAAGGTGTGCTTTTTATTTTTTACCAAATGCAATAGTCCGATGGACTTGTTGAATTCAAATGAATAAGCTACGGTCTGGGGTAGCTGAAAATATAGATTTTAAAGTTAATATTTTAATTACACATCTTATCAACTTTTATCTAAATATACTAAAAATTGGCTACACAGAACAAGGGCTAAGCTTTAGATAATAGGCCTTAAATAAGTTTTTATGCGAACGGTTGCGTTAAAGATAATCTAAATAAATAAGTATAATTTTCTCTTTAAGAATTTAAGCTTTTAGACAAAATAATTTCTTAACAACAAAAAAATTTGTTAATTATTCTTGGAAATAGAATTAATTAGTACAAGATTGTCATGAAGTGTTTGTGTAGAGACTGCGGCGAAGCTTGGTAGAAAGACCCCAATTTACGTAGTCATGCATGCCAACTGGTAAAACTTTGAATGTTTTTTGTGGTCAGCAGCAATTTTTCCTCATTTTGCACTGTCTATTGACTGCTTTCTCTTTTAAGCTACGTAGTATTGTCATTAAATCAGAGCTATGATTTTTCACGAAATTAATTATAAGATCTAGAAATTGATCGAGTTTAAGCAAGATTTGTTGTTCAACTTCTTTTTTATTCAATTAATAAGAATCTCATTGAAAAATATTGTAATCCGATTTTTATTTCGTCTGTGGTTCGCAAAGACAAAAAAATGGTGTCGAATTTTTTATTACACCATGTACGAGGGTTTGATAGAATTTTTTTTTTTTAAAAAATAAAAAATAGTTCAATAGAATATTGTGAATAAGCTTGCCTTTTTCATTTTTAAGAATCCTAGATTTTATTGTTGTAATTTGGTTAAGAGAATGAAATTAAGCCCATGTTTGTCTACCATTATCTAAAAAATTATTTTCTACAGTAAACAATCTCCACCACAAATTCACCCAATAAAATATTCTACACATAAACCAATAAAGTTACTTTAAATTTCAACCACACATTCTCCAAAAAATAGTATTTATTACTCCATTTTCCTCCCCATAATGGTAGACAAACAGGCTCTAAGTATGGAAAAGTGACTTTCGTGTCAAATTCGACCAAATTTTCAGACTTAATCCGATAGTCAAATTATGAATATAAATAGGCTAACTTATTCTGCTTGTCGAATACATTGTTGTGGTATATTTAAAATTTCAAAATCAATTCTGGATGAATAAGAAATTGCGGTCCAAAATTGAATAGAAAAGAGGAAATACTGGCTAAAAATGGATATCTCCATCGCTCGCCTCACTTGAGCGACAGTCTAGCGATAGGCTAGTAAGAGAAGCTCTAATGAAAATGTGTCACTGTCGCAAGAGCGAGAGACCAGCGACAGCAAATTCTACGATTTTTGGCAAAAATTGCTGAGTTTAGGGGGGCGTCATTTCACTCACAACATTTCATCTTCCATATAAAGGACCCTTTGTATTGAGCACTACATCAAAAACTCTTATAAAATACTCTCTAAAAGTCATTCTAAAATCATTTTCGTGTAGAGAGAGAATTTCGTTATAAGCTCGCTGTTATTTGAGGTTTGAATTGCTTCTATCATAAATTGTATCCGTTATATTTTGGGAGAAAAGTTGCGTAGTCCGTTAGCACCGTTGCGGAGTAATATTGTCTTAAGAAGAAAGTATTTCCACTTGCCTCAGATTTCGATTTTTCATTTTATTTTTCTTCGTCTTACCTTCTTTCTTTTCATATTCTAGATTTTAATGATACTCCTATGAATTACACTTAATTATTTTCTTGTCTTAATCGACCATTTACATATACTACTGCCCCAACAAACTTAAGAAAATACCTTTTTTTTTTTACGTCCGTTTTTTCATCTTTGGAATAAGCCTTTGTGTGCTGTTACTTTCTTTCTATATTTTTGTTTTATACGTTGAACTTTTGTTTATAAATGAAATGAATCCAATTGAGGCTATTTCTATTCAAACAAAAAATGATACGAACCATGTGATTCCGCCTTTGACTATATATGTATCAAACTCTCACATCTCATATAGGTAAAAATCGGAAAAGTTTGGAGATATGAATTTTAACGATGGCAACAAAAAAATGTTGTTTTATTTTACTACTTTGAATTTGGCAAAATTCCTAAAAGAAAAGACTCATGCTATACAAGAATGAGAAAATAATCATGAGTCGATTATTGCGTTAGATGCATGGAAGTTTTCTGATTTCCTTTGCAAAAATTATATTATAAATAGATTGGACAATACACTTTATGGAGTGCATAATTCAATGGATTCGACCAAAGATTTATAGGATTCGTTGGAAAGGAAGTACGATACCGAGGATATCGTAACAAAGAAATTCATTATTGGAAAGTTTTTGGACTACAAAATAGTAGACTCCAAAATCGTAATAAGTCAAGTACAAGAATTTTAAGTTCTACTTTATGATATACATGCTGAAAAGATGGAATTGAGTAAGTCCTTCTAAGTTGCAGTTATCATTGAGAAACTCTCTCATATATGGAGAGATTTCAAGAACTATCTCAAACACAAATGCAAATAGATGAATTTGGAGGAATTGATAGTCCAATTGAGGATCGAGGAAGACAACATAAATGCCGAAAGGAAATCTATTGTTCAACTTTGAACAAATTTTGTTAAAACTAGTTCAAAAGTTGTCAACAAGAAACGAAATATCTCCGGTGTGGTACCAAAAATAGACAACTCCAAGAATGCCAAGAAATTTAAAGGCAACTGTTACAATTGTAAAAAAACTGGATCTCTCTCTAATAAATGTCGAAAGTCTAAGAGAACACACAAATAAATGTAGTTGAAAGAGACACCATTTCTGAAGGAATACAAGAGATGAATCTTTTAGCAGTTGTTTCTGAATGTAATAATGTTGAAAATTCAAGAGAATGGTGGGTTGATACTAGTGCTACCCGTCACATTTTTGTAGACAATATTATATTCTCTAGTTATAAAGAGTTAATTGGAGAAAAACTTTTTATGGGAAATTGTGCAAGTTCTAAAGTTGAAGGACAGGGGAAAGTTACTTTGAAGATGACATCCGATAAGAATTCGTCCTTAATAATGTCTTGCGTGTACCGGACATTCGCAAGAATCTTATATTCGGGTCTCTACTTAGCAAAAATAGTTTTAAATTTTTGTTAGGTTTATATTTTGTATTGACGATTCTATGAACAAATTGACAAACTTGAACACTTATAAAATATTAGGGACTGAATTGTAAAATTTCATAGTTGATGGGTTAGCTTAAGGTTCGGGGTTCCATGTTTGGAGCAAGAAGGATTCACGCCGATTTTTCGCTAACTGCTCACCAGAGTGCTACTCGAGTGGATGGAACAGAGACTACCTCGCTCGACCTTCGCCCCACTGTCGCTCGAGCGACAGACCCTTCGCTAGAACGAAGCAGCCTTCTCGCTCGAGCGATGTATTATTCGGCCAAACCTAATTTTCTATTTCCGAAATTTTTACTTGGCTCATACAACCTATTTCGTCCAACATATGTATTGAGGCGCAGCACTTCCTACGAACAAGAGGTTGAACACATTACATTCTTGAGAGAATTCATGCTTCATCATATTCAACTGTGCTACATTGAAGATCAAGGAAGAATCTGAAGAACGGGGAGTTTTTTGAGAAGATTTACAGGAGATAAACTGCTTAAATAGTCAAGATTGGAGTTCGTGTGTTCATTACAGGAGGACTGCTTTACAAAGAAGAGCCAGGTTTGGTGTTCCAATGCACATTCCAGGAGAGCTGCTTCTTACTTCAGACAGGAGATCAGAAAGCTTATATTGTCAACTTTGCTGGTGGGGTCTGTAAGTGTATTATCAATTTATAGTGAATTTTTGACTGACAAAGCGCCCAAAGTTTTTCCCACGCTGGATTTCTCCGTGAACAATTCTGGTGTTGTTTACTGCTTTATATATTGTTTTGATATAATTGCGGTATTCAAAGATAGGCTAATTTGAATTATTTAACTAATCACCTAAACATAATTAACGTGTGACATGTTGGTAGTTAATTAGATTGATAATTCCGCATTTACACATAATCACCCCCCCCCCCCCTCTCTAGGTGTTGTTGGGTCGAATCTTGCATTTCTCAATTTGTAATTGTATTCAATAAATTTGTACTCGCGAAGATAGAGATGAAGGTAAAGGATAGTTATGTGATGAATTGTTCAAAATGAACGTTCTTACAATTGTAGCAACACAAAGTATTATGAATAAAACTATGGATTCTATTTATATACTTGAGTTGTCTTGTTTATGGTATAATCGATTAGGACACGTCAATTATAAATCTATGCGTAAACTTATGAATTAAAGTTTAATTCCGATGCTTAAGATTGATTCTAATCATAAGTATGAAGTATGTGTTCAAACAAAGTTAGCCAAAACACATTTTTACTCAATTCAAAAAAACTCGACACCTTTAGAGTTAATACATAGCGATATATATGACTTAAAATTTGTTCAAACTAAAGGTGGTAAGAAATACTTTATAACTTTCATTGATGATTACACAAAGTATTATGTCTTTCTACTACGAAGTAAAGATAAAGTTTTAAATGTCTTTAAACATTATAAGGCGGAAGTTGAAAATCAACTTGGTAAACGAATAAAAAGTGTTCTACTGATAGAGGTGGTGAATACGGGACACAATTTCAAGAATATTGTTCTGAGCATGGAATCATTTACCGAACAACTGCACCTTACTTATCAATCAAATGGTGTTGTTGAACGTAAAAATAGAACTCTTAAATAGATGATGAACTCAATGTTGATAAGTTCGGGTCTACCTCCGAACTTGTAGAGGGAAGCTATTTTATTGGAAAATAGAATTCTTAACAAGATACCTCTTAAGAAAATGGAAGAAACTCCATATGAATTATAGAAATGTCATCCTCATTCTTATCAATACTTGAAAGTGTGGAGTGTTTGGATGAGGTTAAAGTACCTAAGCCTAAACAAGTGAAAATCAGCCATAAAACGATTGATTTCATATTTATTTGATACGCCAATAATAGTAGTGTATATTGTTTCCTTGTACATAAATTTAAAATTTAAGATGTACATGAAGGAACAATAATTGAATTAAGAAATGCATCATTTTTCGAGAATATTTTTTCCATATAGGAACAAGGAAAATGTAAGTTCAAATATAACTTATGATATTACAAATGACACTACAAATGAGGAAGAACCAATGTGTAGTAAAATGGCTAGAATATCTACTTCTTTTGGCCCATATTTTTTAACATATACAGTAGAAAATGAACCAAAGACTTTCGATGAAACAATATCTACACCGAAAGCACTACATTGGAAAAAAGTTATCAATAGTGAGATGGATTCTATAATGCAAAATCATACTTGAGAGTTAGTTGATTTACCTAATGTGAATAAGCCTTTAGAGTATAAATGAATTTTCTAAAGGAAACTTAAATCAGATGCATCCATTGACAAATATAAGGCTAAATTGGTTGCCAGTGGATATAGACAAAAAGAAGGACTTGACTTCTTTGATACCTACTTACACATAATTAGAATCACATAGATAAGGTTGTTAATTGCTATAACAGCAATACATAACCTTGAGATTCATCAAATGGATATAGAAAGGACATTCCTAAATGGTGAGTTAAAGGAGGAGATATACATGCAACAACCCGAAGGGTTCGTCTCTCCTAATCGCAAACAAAAGATTTGTAAATTAGTTAAATCCTTGTGTGGATTGAAACAAGCCCCTAAACAACGGTATCAAAAATTTGACAAAACAATGTTGTCTAATGGGTTTAAAATAAATAAGTGTGACAAGTGTGTACATATTAAACATATATCAAAGGCCTACGTGATTGTATGTCTATATATAGACGACATACTGATAATGGCTAATAGTCATAAAATAATGAAAAACACTAAGAGAAAGTTAACAAAATATTTTGACATGAAAGACTTGGGTGTAGCTGATGTAATATTAGGGATTAAGATTACTAGAACATCAAAAGAAATTATAGTTTCCCAATCTCTCTACATTGAGAGTATACTTAAAAGGTATAATATAATTGAGGAAAGTCCTGTGAAAACTTTTATTGACACAAATTTGCACTTAGTCAAAAATATGGATGAATGTGTGTCAGCTAAAGTATTCACAGGTTATAGGCATTCTTATATATATTACAAACTACACTCGACCGAACATAACATTTACTGTGAATAAACTTAGTAGATTCACAAGTAATCCAAGCCATAATCAATGGAAAGCTTTAACAGGGGCTCTTAGGTACTTGAAGTATACTTTAATCTATGGATTGCACTTCACAAAATATCTCACGGTAGTAGAAGGATATTGAAATGCGAATTGAATATCCGATATAAAAGATTCTAAGTCAACTGGGAAAGAAGCAAAATTGCTTCATAACTTCTTGGAAGAGATTCCATATTGGCCTAAGTCGATACCTGTTATCAGTATACATTGTGAAAGTCAATTGGTTATTGGAAGAGCTCAGAGCAGCATATATAATGGTAAGTTTAGACATATATATCGTAGACACAATACCATTAAACAACTATTTTCTAATGGTATCATCTCCATAGATTATGTGAAATCAAAAGAGAAAATTGCGGATCCAATTAAAAAAGGTTTACCAAAAGATCAAGTGCATTGCCTATCGAAAGGAATTGGATTAAAGCCTACTACGTAAGAATCTTTGTAATGGTAACCTTACCCTGTTGACTGGAGATCCCAAGATCTTGATTTATCGGGACAACTAAGTTATGAAATTTCAATGAAGCACTTGAGAAAATGTTTCCTAACTCATTACTACGATAATTAAAAGTGTTTTATGCAGAATGTTAAGGTTAAGATGTCATTTTAATGATTACTATATCTTGATTAAGTCAAGTGGAATAGGGCAGTATACTATTAATAGGAAGTTACATATATAAGTGTGAGGTAAGGCCGCCTCAATGAAAAATGTCCAAATGCTGAAATTTTATAAACACTTATGAAACCCAATAGTGGTTTAAGGCCAAAATGAATCAAGTCATGAGAACCATGAACGATTTAAGAAAGATATCTGTGTGAGTATTATTTTCTTGGTTTACCAATGGCTGAATGGATCAGGATACAACATTCACAAATTAGCCAAGTAAACCCGATAGTATTTCACTAAGAAAGGTTCAAGTCTACCTTACCTGATGCAGTGTTTTTCTGCTCTTTCTATAATGCATCATATTTCTGTAGAGCATGAGAATATTCGAATTTCTATTCATGTGGGGGATTACTGAATTTGGTTTATAGAATGAAATTAAGTATGGATAAGTGACTTTCTTATCAACTTCAACCAAATATTTGAACTTGATTTGATAGTCAAATTATGAATATAAATAGACTAACTTATTCTACTCGTCGTGGTATATTTGAAATCTTAAAATCAATTCCA
This sequence comes from Fraxinus americana, assembly GCA_035079005.1. NCBI lineage: Eukaryota > Viridiplantae > Streptophyta > Magnoliopsida > Lamiales > Oleaceae > Fraxinus > Fraxinus americana. Next base: position 44,072,522 of record CM068708.1, on the reverse strand, counting down.
GATGAATGAGAAATTATGGTCCAAAGTTGGATAAAAAAGGAAATACGGGTTGAAAAATGGCTATCTCCATCGTTTGCACATCGCTCAAGCGACAGTTTAAAGACAGGTTAGCGAGATAAGCTCTGATGAAAAGGTGTCACTATCGCTCGAGCGAGAGGTCAGCGACGGCTAGCGACAGCAAATGCTGCAACTTTTGGCAAAATGTTATTGAATTTAGAGCGCGACATTTCACTCACAACCTTTCATCTTCTATATAAAGAATCATTTGGACATCTATTAAGCATCCTATTTCATTTGCATTGAACATTACATAAAAAACTCTTGCAAAATACTCTCCAAAAGTCATTCTAAAATCATTTTCATGTAGAGAAAAATTTTTGTTATAAGTTAGTTGTTACTTGTGGTTTGAAGTGTTTCCACCACAAGTTGTATCTGCTGTATTTTAGGAGACAAGTTTCGTAGCTGGTAGCACCGCTGCGAGGCAATATTGTCTTACAGAGAAAGTGTTTTTACTTGCTTCAGATTTCAATTCTTCATTTTATTTTTCTTCTTCTTATCTTCTTTCTTTCCATTTTCTAAAATTTAATTACGCTCAAGCGAATTGAAATTAATCATTTCCTTATTTTAAACAACCATTTACATATACTACCGCCCGAACATTTTTTAATGCTGAAAATTAAAAGATATACAAGTTTACAATGTGAAATTTGGAAACTAGAGAGCAAACGAAATGATGGTGTGTTTGATTAAATTTTTTTTTTTTTCGAAAATGTTATTTTTCCACCCAAATTCCTACTTTTGAAGTGTTTGATTGACATTTTCTTCATGAAAACTATTTTTCAAAAAGTTGGTAATGTGACCATATTTTTCTTAAAAACAAGGAAAACATTTTTTTTTTTGGGGGGAGGGGTAGATTTTTATTTTCTAAGAAATTCACCCTCTCTCTCTCTCTCTCTCTCTCTCTCTCTCTCTCTCTCTCTCTCTCTCTCTCTTTCTCTTATTTACCCATCAATAAAAGATAAACAAATATAATATTTTTTAGGTTGAAAATTAAACTAATAAAACATATTTAATTAATAATTTTCATACAAATGAGTTCTAAACAATTCAATTATCTAGAATATATTTCTTTTTCATACAAATTATATGTTTGAGATCAAATACACCGTAAGATTTATATCTCATTTGTCCTCCTCACGCTTCTCGTTATCATACAGTGCATGCAATATTTTGTTGGATGTCGATCGTTCAGAATTACTATATCAGAGTAAATCAATGTCTGCCGACCATATATAATCCATTAAACTATTAGCGTGTCTTACAATTCGTGAGTTTTGCTTGTTACGTATAAGTCTTTCCTTAATTATAATTAAACAATAAACCACATACAAGCCCATGGTATCAAGATAAACATTATATAAAAATAAAACTAGCTGCTGCAAGTTCAACCTAATTTCATATGAACACTTTGAACATATTAATTAATATAATTAAACTATTGGTTTACTTGTCTTCTTTTATAACCTAATGTATATTTTATAGTATTGTCGTAAGTTTCACTCACAAGTCGCGTTGGATGATCACGATGCATGACACTTATTTGACTTTGTACAATTTCAAAATGTTGACCAGATTTTTAATTTCATTTCAGAAGTCAAAGTGTTTATATTGAAGGCTTCAAGTCAAGGTCCAAACTCTAGTTAATTGAATAATTTTGTGCAAATATTAATGTGTTTGAATTTGTATAAACTCTTAAGAAAATTACTTGATAATGTAGTTTGCAACATTTAAAATGAGGCAGGTTGGGTTTTTTTTTTTTTTTTTTGAGTTCAACATTTATTAGTCTAACAAAACACCCTCTTGTAATTAATATTGGTTTATAATGAGAAATTATATACATATAATAAGAATCATTGACCCTATTTTTTTCCCAAGGTTGAGGTAAAAAAAAAAAAATTAAAAAATGCCTCGTTAATTTCCTAGCAATTTTGCTGAAATTAACTACATACATACATATAAAATTCCAAACATTTTACCTATTTATTGTCGAGGGAGATATGGTTATAAAGTAAGTAATAAATGCAGGTTCTTGAGGCCAAAGCTACTCATATTAATAATTAATATTGATCACGTATGATGAAATTTCAAGTCTTAATATCATATCAGAATCCGACAAATTCTAATGAGCAAATGAAATTTAAGATTGATGGTCCCAAATAAGCTATCATCTTTAGGGGGGGAATGATAAGGAGTAAATCCTACAATAGATATATATAAAAATAAATAACCAAACAGATAGGAGATTGAAATAACCGCTTAATAAGATTGATCTTTTTAAGATATAAATTGAAATCTTAATATTTATGCTATCTTCAAATTAATGGAATAATGAAGCCATATTTGTTAACAAAAAGCAGCATATTAGTGCTAATTTCAATGGATGGCAAGAGAAAATCTTGAATGTAGCGTGCACTCTTCCATTTTCTATATCATGCCTATTGACACACTTTATTTCATTTCCTTAGAGTTTCTTCTTCTTTTCTTGGATGTTTCCTCTTTCTTTTTCATTCTTTATATCTCTATTTTTTTTTTTGTGATTTTTTTCCTATTTCCATCTCATTGGCTGCCTAAAACTAGCAAAGCCATCACAACCAAATGAGAATGAGAGGTTAATGCATATTTGCCACTCTTTCTTTCTATGTGGAAATGGAGAGACCCTGGTATATTCTCGCAATGAATTGTCACTTTTAGTTGAAATGAATACATATACCAGAATTTCTATGTTGAATAAACAAATCTTCCATTTTTGTGTTGTAGTAGTAAAAGAATAACTGAGAAATTACAGTTCTATTTCCATGACTGAGTAGAGTTAACGCAAAATTGTAATGAATTCTACTAGTTGAATGTCATTTGCGCTATGAAGATACATTAAATGATATTCTTTTAGTCCAAAAATAAAATAATACTATACCATCTAATTAATTAATTACTAGTACTATCCATATATTATAATTCGATGCACCTAAATGAGTAGTAACTAACGAGATATTTACAACTTAAATTAATATTTATTAATTACAGAAAATTTGAGTAAATCAAAATTTGGACTTTAAGAAGAAGAACTGAAGTTGCACCGAAGTTTATGAATCACTTGAACGAAATTTCCATTCTATAAGAATATAATTACTAGCTAATTCCCATTAATTAGTTTTATATAACGAAAATCAAGGAATGGTAATGTTGACATGCATTTTCTAAGCCTCATTTAGTCAACTCACGTGCTATATAATATGGCCCATCTGTCCTCACTTCTCATGCAAAATTCCTATAAATACCTTTTATCCCCTACGTTCAAAATCCATCATCCATCGTCTAGTTATCAAGTAAACCTTGAGCACATAAAATTATGGCTGTATACTCCAAGAAGATTGGCATTATTGGCGGTGGCATTAGCGGCGTAGCAGCAGCCAAACAGCTCTCAAAACACGAGCCGGTTGTGTTCGAAGCCACCGACTCTCTTGGAGGAGTTTGGAAACATTGTTCTTATAGGTCTACAAAACTCCAAACCCCTCGTTGTGACTATGAATTCTCAGATTTTCCTTGGGAACAAAGAGACAATTCGAGTTTCCCGTATTCTGGGGAAATTCTCGACTACTTGTACTCTTATGCTGAGCATTTTGATGTGCTTAAATTTGTAAAATTTAACACAAAGGTGGTCGAAATCCGCTTCACCGGTGACTGGGAATCGAAATCTGATGAATATGGAATCCCCTTGCCTGGAAAACCGGTCTGGGAAGTTGGTGTGCAGACCAATAATTCCCAAACCATTCAGGTATTTGCAAGGCAAAATTATTTGATTCATGTGGGAATCCATGCATTCACAAGTATTAATTTTGTGCATGAATTACAAGGTTATATTTTGCTTTGCATTAATTTGACCACTTCTGCAGTGGTATGCATTTGAGTTTCTGGTGATCTGCACCGGAAAATATGGCGATATCCCTGTGATACCTAAATTCCCACAGAACAAAGGCCCTCAAGTGTTTCAAGGACAAGTTTTGCATACTCTTGATTATTGCAAGCTCAACCAAGAAGAATCTACGCAATTACTCAAAGACAAGAAGGTCGTAATCTTTGGATACAAAAAATCCGCCATTGATTTAGCAGTCGAATGTGCAGAGGCAAACCAAGGTAATTATAGTACACAATATACACACACATACACAAACGAACACACACAATAAAGTTAAATTTCACATCTATTAAATATCGAAATAATATAATTAGTATATAAGGATTTGAGCGATTCCTCAAAACTTAGTGCGTGTTTGGTGCGGATTAAAATTCGATTTTTAGTAGATTGTGATAGAAGTTATTGAAATGTGTGGTTGAAAAGTTATGGGACCATAAAAAATTTGGTTAATATTGATTGTTTGACTTTGACTTAGATTAAAATCTGATTTTAATCCGTACCAATCATGACGAGGTTGGGAGTGAGATTTAGGGTTATAGGTTACAGAAATTGACCTCTGAGCATAAAGAAGGGAGCTTGACTGTAAAATTCACGTGTGGCGCAAGGACACAAAAGTCTGCCTTAATGATCAGACAGTTGGAATGGCTGTCGCTGAAAACATAATAAAATAAATTTTGAAGAAAGTGTGGACAGATGCTTGGACTAAATGCTAAGTAGGAAGATTATTTTATGAGCTGGTTAATTAATTCTTCATAGCCATACTATTTTTTTTTTTTTTTCCTCCAATTCGAATGAAATTGACACTGCAAGATGATCAGTCAACTTTCCATATGTAGTTAAAGCAATTGTTTAACGATTTATAAGGGGAAAAGAAAATTAAAAAAGCTGGGTCAAATTATACTAATAATTGAGCATATGATGATGTGGTGTTAGACAAAATTAATTTCTTAAGCTTTTAGTAGTTAATTACTCTTTAATATATTAAAAATTGCATAATAAAAGTCAATTTTCACAAAAGTCGTCTTGTTAACTTCTTCCTATAGTGGAAAATTTTTCTTTCCAGCCCGGCTGCTAATTAATTGTGGTGGTACATTTGTGTGCGTTGTAGGTCCACAAGGCAAACCTTGCACGATGGTCGTACGAACCTTACATTGGACTGTTCCGCATTACTCTATATGGGGTTTGCCATTTTACATGTTCTATTCAACTAGGGCATCCCAATTTCTACATGAAACACCAAATCAAGGATTCCTTAGGTCCCTCCTTGGCCACTTGATGTCTCCTATGGTAACTCACTCACTCTTGTCTTTTTCATTTTTTTCTCTGCTTTTTACTAAAAGAGGTCGAGCTGATAATTTCTCATTTATAATGGTTTTGCTGATGACAGAGACGGCTAGCATCGAAGATAATTGAGTCCTATTTGACATGGAAGCTTCCCTTGGAGAAGTATGGATTGAAACCCGAACACCCTTTTGAGGAAGACTACGCCTCTTGTCAAATGGCTATCTTGCCTGAGAATTTCTTCGTGGAGGCTGATAAGGGAAATATTTGCTTCAAACGAGCTTCAAAATGGTGGTTTTGGGAAGGAGGAGTTGAATTCGACGATGGAACCAAATTGGATGCCGATGTTGTGGTTTTTGCGACTGGTTTTGATGGCAAGAAAAAACTGAAAACTATTATTCCCGAGCCCTTCCACAGTTTACTTCAATTCCCCTCTGGAATGATGCCCTTATATAGGTATCGTATAACTCAATCTCAAAACGGCCATTTCAGTTCATCATCAAATGAGCAACACTAATCCATTATAATCTTTCTCTATGCTGACAGGGGAACAATCAATCCATTGATTCCTAACATGGCATTTGTGGGTTATATCGAGAGCGTTTCAAATCTCCACACATCAGAGATACGCTGCAAATGGCTATCTCGACTTGTAGACGATCAATTTAAGCTCCCAAGTGTGGAGAAAATGCTTGAACAAACAACCAAAGAAATGGAAATTATGAAGAAAACAACGAGATTCTTCAAGAGAAGCTGCATTTCGACTTTTAGCATAAATCATAGTGACGAAATCTGTGAAGAAATGGGATGGAGATCATGGAGGAAGAACAACTGGGTTGCTGAAGCTTTTAGCCCGTACAACAGCCAAGATTACGACGAGAAAAAATGAAAGAATACTACTTTCTCGACTCTACACTGTCGACTGTGCGTGCTAACTTTTTTTGTTGTCTGATGTATTTATTTTACTACAAAATAAATGAAATAATGGGGGCAATTTTCATATATAATGTACTAGAAATTGAAATTTTGTTTTCATGAATAAATTTAGTGTAATTGTTCAGGGACTCTCTGTTCTTCCCATTCGAACAATAGGCCTTAAATAGCACTAAAATACAACACATTATCCAGTTCCAAATTGAGGTTCAATCCTCTTTACAGAAAACTAATTACAAGAGAGAGAAATTAAGTTTCACAGCTAACAGTATCAGAAAAGTAATCCGGATTAATAGTTAAGCACTTTGAAGAAACTTCAAGGTTTCATCGATATGCTTTTCAGGTTGGAACTGATTATTGTAGATAAGTCGAACGACTCCATTCTTATCAAGAACATAAGTTTGCCTTCCAGGCAAAGCGCCAAATAGGTCTGATGGGACGCCCCACTCTTTTCTTACTTTGTTACTGTCATCACTCAGCAATGTAAATGGAAGCTTGTATTTCTGTTTGAAGGCCTACAACACACCAATGTGAGCAGCCAGTCAGTTATAACATGGTAGGAATGTATGGAGCATAATTCTAAAATTATTCAATTAAAACAAAGTTGATAACTAAATCAAATATTATTCGCAAAAAAATGCAATATTGTCTTTTTGAACTGAACCCCAATTGCCTGTGCTACTAAAGTCATGTACTTAATATCAAAAAGTGCCAAATATGCAGCCTGTGACTATCAATCTGCAGCATGAAGTGGAAATTGACAAAGAATATCTGGTATCTGTCAATTAAGACTTGAAAAAGTAACCGCCAATTGTGAGTTTTCGTTGGCAATTTACGGTTCTTATTGATACTTTCGATGAATTATGGCTTAATATCTTACATATATTATTTGTTAGGTAAAACTCGATGCTTGAAAGTGAATTTGGAAGAAAGTAATGAAAACCGGCTAAAAAGAATGATTTCCAAAGTTCAGGAACCAAAATTGTAAATATTTAAAAGTTGATTTGGACCAAAGAACGATGATTGGAGACTATACGGAATATTGGATATAATTGGAAGACGAAGGACTAAGATTTCATGAAGAAAGGATTTGAATTGAATGAAAGGAAGAAAGCTGAGGACCATACACCATGCGATTGCATGGGTTAAACCTCCTACAATCGCAACCTTTTAATTTGACCAACCAAGAGCAGACTGAGGAAGCGATGCTACCGCAAGCACTATGCCCATGCAATCACATGGGACATTTTTAGATTGAAGGGACTGTTACATGGGCCATTTTTAGATTGAAGGGACTGTTTTCTTATTCTGTTAAAACTCTTTATGGAAAGGATTTTTATGCGATTCTTGACCTAATTTCGGCCTCTTTAATTACAGAATTTGGGCAATCATTGAAAAACCTCTCACACCTCTCTCATATCATAAAATTCATGCACATCTTACAATTAAGGGAGGCCAATCTACCATAATTCTAAGAGAATAACAAATCTACGCATGGATTTGAAGGCAAGAAACATCAAGAAATTGAAGAATCAAAGCTTGAGATTGAAGATCAAGAACAAGAAATTGATTCTACATATTTCAGGTATCATAATATTGGAGTAATGTTTTTTCATTATTCTTGTTGTATTATCATTAATACATGTTAGGCTAGCTTTTCTTGTGTAGGATGAATATGAATCTTATTATTTGATTATTTTTACTTTAAAGACCAAGTAGTTTAGTTAAGGCTCAATAGCACAAAACATCCCTACGTTTGACACTTATTGCGTAACATGTCCTTACGTTTCATTTCTTTTGTATTTTCATCCTTATTTCAACGTTTCATTGCGAAAAACATCATTTTCACTATTTTTGAATGTAAAATGATCAATATACCCTCATATTTAAATAAAACAAAAAAAATGAATAAGACTGGCCATTCAAACCATCTAACCTCCCTCTACAACCTCCGGTCAATGTCTGGCCGGGAACCAACTCTACCATCACCGTTAATGCTGGCTACAACCATCAGCCCCAACATTGTAGAGGGAGGTGAGATAGTTTGAATGGTGGTGAGGTCTGGTGGTTTAGGTGGTAGAGGGAGGATAAGACTGAGGGAAGAGAAGAAGGCTGATGATTTGAATGCTTAAATAAGATTTTTGAACTCATTTGCACTTTTTAAAAAGTTTAGAAATATAATTATAATTTATTTTTTTGTTTTTATTTTTTGTTTTATTTAAATATGAGGGTATATTGGTCATTTTACATTCAAAAGTAGTGACAATGACATTTTCCGCAATGAAACGTTGATATAAGGACGAAATGCAAAAGAAATGAAACGTAATGACGTTTTACGCAATAAGTATCAAACGTAGGGACGTTTTGTGCTATTGAGCCAAGTACAAAAAGTTTGAAACGTAAGGACGTTTTCCACAATAAGTGTCAAGCGTAGGGACTTTTTATGCTTAAGCCTTTTAATAAGACTTTCAGACTCATTTGCACTTTTTAAAAAGTTTGGAAGTATAATTACAATTAATTTTTTTATTTTTCTTTTCTTTTTTTTGTTTTATTTACATAGAAGGGTATATTGGTCATTTTACACTAAAAATAGTGAAAATGACGTTTTCCGCAATGAAACGTTGAAATAAGGGCGAAAATGTACAAAAAAATGAAACGTAGGGATGTTTTGCACATTACATGCCAAACGTATGGACGTTTTGTGCTTTAAGCCTTTAGTTAATTTGTGTTCTTGATTTATTTTGTGTGCCTTGTGGAATTATTTAAATACTTACGCACTATTTGGGTAATTAGTTATTTAATATGTTTTAGGGATGTTTATGATATATTTATAACTTTACATTTTCAACACACGGGCAATAGATATGAGAGAGAGCATATTATAGATAATCGTGAGATTTAATGCATTACTTTGCATATGAACTTGAAGTAGGAATATGATCGGATCGTGTTTAGAATATGTTTAACTTACCTTGAGAGAGATAGTTAAATAAAATTGTGTTGGATGAATATGAACCTTATTATTTGATTATTTTTACTTCAAAGACCAAGTAGTTTAGGTAATTTGCATTCTTGATTTATCTTGTGTGCCTTCTTGAATTATTTAAATACTTATGCACCATTTAGGTAATTAGTTACTTATTATGTTTTAGGGATGTTTATGATATGTTTATAACTTTGCAATTTCAACACACGGGCAATAGATATGAGGAATAACATAGTATAGATAATCGCGAGATTTAATGCATTACTTTGCATATGAACTTGAAATAAGAATATGATCGAATCGTGTTTAGAATATATTTAACTTACCTTGAGAGAGAGAGAGAGAGTTAAATAAAATTGGATTATCAATTGTCAAGACGACACAAATCAAACTAGATTGCAGAGGTCAAGAATTGAAAATATGATTATAATAATAGGATGATTCAAAATTCTAATACATATAGCTCATTTTTAATTCAACTTTAGATAATTTAGATACAAACAAACAAATCTCTTATTCGAATTTGATAACGGATTAATACTATTCAATTTAAGATTTATTCCTCGCGAGACGATACTTTTACTCACTACATTATTAAATGTTAACGATCACGTGCACTTGTGGGATTTCACCGAACACTTACCAATGAGCTATTAATTTTAGTTGTGCGCTGTAAATATTGTGAACATGACCCAGACACGTGCTTTTAAGACTAGATAAAGAATTGTGATTCTATCCAACGAGGTGAAAATTTAGTACCTTGTGGGATGCTGGATCATCCCCACTTATTCCAATAACCTCGGCTCCAGCTTTCTTGAATTTTTCATAAGAATCCCTGAATGCACATGCCTGTAAGAAGGATCAAGACATTTTGAACTTACTGTCATTCATAAAGTTCAGTGTATTAAGTGCAAGATAAAAGTATATAAATTATAAAGTGGCATGCTAGATTAGAGCGTATAAATTATACAGAAGCTATAAAGGTATACGGTCCCAAAACCACGGGGATGAGAATCTTGGAATTTGATACATACTAAGAATTAGTACAAGTACTTATCATTGAGTTAATACAAGAAACAACATTCTTTTTCACGTGCTGCTAAGAGCCTGTATCACTTCATTTTCTTAACTTTGTAGTAGACAGTTCTAAGTAAATTAAACTAATCTGATGCACAAAAACAAGTCAATGTCAGGAATGTTTATCCAATAGGTACAATAACATAATATCACAGACCCAAACCTCAATACACCCAAAGACCTATGTATTAGAAAAAACCTCACATAACGGGAGAGACTACAACTGATCCTCAAGTCCCATCCTCAAGATAGTCTATGACTCGCACAAATTTGGGACGAAGAAAATACAAATGGGAGGCTCCTATTTGCATGTACATGTAACAAGAGACTTTTCACTGCTACTAAATGTGGAATTCACGTCAATCCTATTAACGGTAGGAAAGACAAATCATATTCATTATACAAATCAAATTCCTTTTAAATAGGACGTTCCAAAATCAAATTCTAGCTAAAGGTGTGTCCTAATTTCATCAATTTCCTTTTTGATGATACTTGTGATGCTACGGAACAGCTTCTAGGAAAAGAAAAAATGTTCTAGCTGCTCGTCCAGGGTTTTGTAATATTTGCAGACATCTTCCTAAAATTTGACCAATTTTGATTTTTGGACCCAAAATGTATTCAAATATAAAGAAGAATGTCTAATCATTTCTTGATTTTCAAGCAAAGTTGGAAATATCCTCTAGTTATAGTTCTGGAGGTAACGCTGTTCCCCTCCCTATTGTATTTATTTATCACCTAATCTTCACGTGGTGAACATGCCAAACCTCCATCTAAGTTTGGATAAGAACCAAAAAACTCCTTCTTAGACATAGATGGATTTTGATTTAAAATAAAAAAATAAGAATCCACTAATTATGAAAAGGCTGCAGACACTTACAAATTTTGATGCCCTATGATAAATCACAATATAGTTTTGACGTAGAGCTCAATGGTAATGTTTTATTCACATAATCTGAAAAGAGTAAATTTCCAATATACATTCTTAAGTGGACAATGAAATTTTAAGAAAAAACAAATTTACCTGTTTGGTACAACCAGGGGTTTCATCAGCAGGGTAGAAATAAACAACCACAGGCTTGCCTTTGAATTTAGAAAGACTCACAGTCTTACCATCTTGATCTTTCAATGTAAATGCTGGTGCCAATGAACCTTCTGTAATCTTCAAAGTTGGAAACCAAGTATCCCATTGCATAAACAATGACTTTAATCAATTCTCAGAATATAAGATATTAACATTTTCTTCTGATCATTTCTCCTAAAAATTACTTAAATCCCATGTCAACTAATATATAAGGGCGCTATTCAGGTTGACATTTAAGACGGAAATTGAGTCCATTAAGTTTAAATGAGCAATTTGGACTGTCTAAAGCTCCAAAGAGCAATCGAATTTCAAGATTGGTATGCTCAAACAAGCTCAGGCATGTTAAGCTAAATCCCAAGCCGATTGAATATCGAAACTATAGCAAACCCATAAGAATTGGGCCATTCTTACTAACAATGTTAACCTTTTAAAATAGAACTCTAAGTTTTATAGTACTTACTCCTAATTCAAATTAAGCTTATACAATTCGGAAAATTAACTCTTTCTTAAACTAGAATTCGAAAACCCCAATAAAGAAATTAAAGAAAAGTTGCATTTAATTAAGTAAATGTACCTTAGCAACAATTGAACCCTTCACATAAGAAGTAGATGGGATTGAAACAAGGGATGAATTAGAGAGCTTGAGGCCATGAAATTGCGATTGTGAAGATTTGGGAAGAAGAGAGGGATTTTGAAAGAATGTAGCTTTTGGGGTATGAGAATGGAGAAGAGAAGGAAGAGCATGATTAGTAGGGAGAGAAAATGAAGCCATTTTAAGTGCTTTTTCTAAATTTACTTATAACTGTGACGGAAAGATAGCTGAAGAATGGGGTTTTAGGAAGAAGGATAAGGAAGATTGATCATTGATGAGAATAAGGTGGTCTGGTCTGGTTGGGAAATTGAGATAGCTTTTGTGTTGTGCGTGGATGATTGCTGACCTTAACATCAGATTACGAGGTATGTGTGGTGATAAAGATTGCTGCTAGATGTGACTCTTTCAAGCATTTTTATTGAAAATCTAAAATAAATAACAAATAATTTTATCATTTTGTCAATGAATTAAATGTTTAATTAGTCACTAAACTTGTAATTTTGTCACACTTTACTCAGTACTCACTGAACTTTAAAATATTTACAAGTAATCAGAACTTTAATACGTTGCACTACATCATCACCAATCAGTACCATGTTTCATAAGTCACTAAACTTTAAAATACTTTCAAGTCACCACTGTATCATAACACGTTGCACTCTATCATTCAATCACCATATTTCATTAGTCACCGAACTTATACTTGTGTCACACTTCACTTATTAAACTTTAAAATACTTCCTAGTATCACTTACATTCATAATATTTTCAAGTAAAGTTGATTTTCTATGAGCTTCAACATATATCAAGAAAATAAAACAAAACAAATATCAACTAGATAATTGAGACTCTCAATCTAAAACAAGAATATCAATATGGATCAAAATGATATAATTTCTCTAGTAATCAAAAGCTATCTTTGAGGAAAAAAAAAGAATGCTAGCTTCAAATTGACATAAATCTTAATTTAGATTATAATCTTTCTTTATCCCAAGAAAATAAAATAAAAAAATTGTTTCTTTATTTCGATTGAGATCGTAGACCCAAATCAATAAAATAAAAAATTATATCTCAAACAAGCAGTGAAATTTTTGATTTAAAATCAATAATATTATAAGACTAACAAAATATAATTTTTAGAGTTGTCTCAGGGTAATTCAAGAGGAAAAAAGGTGTCGTCTTCATGTATGATATTTTATACTATAAAAAAATTAATTTAAATAAATGAGTAAAGTTTAGTGACCACTTGAAAGCATTTTAAAGTTCATTGAGCAAAGCATGACATAGTTATAAGTTCATTAACTAATGAAATATGGAGAATGGGCGATAGAATGCAATATGTTCAATTTCAATAACCGCTCAAAGCATTTTAAAGTTCAATGACTAATGAAACATGGTACGTGATTGATGGAATGCAACATGTTAAAGTTCAGTGGCAACTCGAAAATTTTTTAAAGTTCAATGAATAAAGTGTGACGGGGATATTTTAAACTCTTTTGTCAATGCAGAAATTATGAACACTATTTTCACTATTGATGCTAGGATGTATGGAAACTATTAGAACGTTAGTACCTTTATTTTGGACACATTTTGAAAAAAAAGAAACTTTTCAAAATCGTGATTATTTTATCTTATGTGGATATCCGGTGAATTGTGACAAATTCAAGAAAAACATATCAGAAATGCACATGTCATCATGAGTAACTAAAATAGTCTATGAACCTAACAATGCTCGCTTGAATTACCTTGATGAAGTGAGGCCACCAACCCACCCATCTCGCTAAAGGGAAAGACTTTGAGAGAATGTTCAGTCTCAGCGATCTCCTAATTAGGAGAAACAAAACGAGTTTTACCTTCATCCTAGAAAAGTAACAAGTGGTGAACCAATTTACCTTGTAGAAAGTTAATGAAAAGATAGTAAAGCACAAAATGGAATAATAAAATATTTTGCTGTCGTGTGATAAGAGTACTATTGTTACATGGTCTAGAACTGTAAAAAAGTGCAAAGTAGAACTAAGCAAGAGTTTTTGATTGATAAAAACCTCACCAATCAAAATGCAACATATGGATAAAAGTTACTATAATTCAAAATCCTCACCACTTTGAACTTTGAAGGCAATAGGTGTCAAAGAAATATGAAAGGTCTAAAAAGTGCATTTGACCTACTTTTTTTTATAAATACTATATATAACATGAAGGAAAATGTATGTGTTACGTATTGAAATAATTATGGTTCACTTAGATTCCACATTATGAAAGGGTCAATCGCATGTCTTAGAATATTTGTAACCAACATGTGGATAAAAGTTATTATGATTCAAAATCCTCACCAATTCGAAGGCAATAGGTGTCTAAGAAATATGAAAGGTCTAAAAAGTGTGTTTGACCTAATTTTTTACAATAAATACTACATATGACATGAAGGAAAAGGTATGTGTTACGTATTGTAACCAACATGTGGATAAAAGTTACTATAAATCAAAATCCTCACCAATGCGAAGGCAATAGGTGTCTAAGAAATATGAAAGGTCTAAAAAGTTACTATAAATACTACATATAACATGAAGGAAAAGGTATGTGTTACGTATTGAAATAATTATGGCTCACTTAGATTCCACATTATGAAAGGGTTCATCGCATGCCCACGTCTTTGAACAATTGTAACCAATGTGTGGATAAAAGTTAATATAATTCAAAATACTCACCAATTCGAAGGCAATAGGTGTCTAAGAAATATGAAAGGTCTAAAAAGTGCAGTTTACGTAATTTTTACTATAAATACTACATATAACATGAAGGAAAAGGTATGTGTTACGTATTGTAATAATTATGGTTAAAACTTAGATTTCACATTATGAAAGGGTCCATCGCATGCCCACATATCTTTTAATATTTGTAACTCGACTATCGAGGCACCCTTGAGCCAGAAATGTCTTGTCCATTGAGGCTTCCCTAAGCAACAGAGTGTTCAAAATCCAAAGACTTGGCTAGAATGTGATTAGAGCCCTCAACTGATAACATGACTAAAAGGCCTCAGATAGTTACAACACGAACGACATCTCGGTGTGAATTCTGACAAATCAACTTGGAAGTTAGTGTACTAAACCCATGTATACATATGTATTTATTGGATTAAGTGTCACAAATGCAAAAACATCAACAAACTTTAAAAATGGGACTTAATAAAGACTACATAGTGATGGATTGACATAAAATGACAAAATGCCCTTGAGATCGCCTAAAATATGGTCATTGCACAACGGCAAACTGATCAGAAAATCATCAACCAATTTTCAGACTCCAACTTCCACTCTTAAAAATTAAAAGAAGGACTAATTCTCTCTAAGAATCGCCTAGGATTAAAAGAATATTTTAGGTCAAATGTCCCAGTGATTGAAAATAACACTGAAATCTTAATCTTTTTCTTTACAAACACTTACTTAACCAAAATCGTACCCAAAAAAACAAAGGGAAACCTTGTCGAAATTTTAGCAAAAATTATAGTTGGCTTTAAAAAAAATACCTTTTTTTTTTAGATCAAATGAGTCAGTTCGCTATGAAAGTGCAAGTCGTAGGTGCACGGGTCGTGTTCAAATAATAAAGTGGACCTTTTGAGTTTGGGTTGTCAATCACTTAAGAAATACTTATTTTCGATTATACAACTTTAGTTAATCTAATTTTAATAAAAAAATAAGCAAACACACAATAAAATTTGATTTTGGAAAAATAAGGAAAATTATCTAAAAATCTAGAAATAAGAAAATATAAATATTTGAGAATTTTGGAGGAAAAATGTGGTTGGGATTCTTGGTTTCGCCTAACCGTCGCCTAATTAATTTTTCTACAAGCCAATTAATAAATTACGCATTTACGATATTAGACCCGATTTTCCAAGTTTAGCTAATTACCTCTCTCGAACGAAATTAACCATAATTGATTGTTTAACCTACTATGCCCCCGTTTGACACCCATTTTTTTATCTCATTCTCATTCTCATTTTTCTACAGTACTCATTTCTAACCACACATTCTCCAAATAAAATAATATTACACATAAACTCAAAAATTCTTTTTACTTTTTAACCACACATTCTTTACATCAATCACTATTCAAAAACTCATTTTTCAAAAGAATGGGTGCCAAACAAGCATTATATCTCTATTTCGATTAAAACCTAACAATCGCATTAAATCTTTGTGAAAATAGCTCAATTGATCACCTAAGGTTAGAAGTATATCTCTATCCCCTACACAAATCTAGGGTTTATACTTGATCTAAAATGCACAATCTTTTTTATCGAACGATGTACAAATCATTAAACATAACTATTCATTGGTCATATAAATGAAAATGCAATACTGACAGTAGTATATGCACATGAAAATAAGAATTTAACCATTAAAAAAATATTGAAATTAATCCAAATTAAGTTGAGTTTCAACCATAAATCTCAACAATAAAACTTAGCCCATATTACATATATGATTAAAAGGAGAATATTTTTACAATACATTACAAATAGAAGATAATGATGAAGAAAATACAAGAGAGAAGATAAAGCCCTCTTTAGATTTGGATTCTTGATGGCTTGACTTTGATTTTCCCCAACTATTTCTCCAATTGTATTCTCCATGTGCTTATGATTTCCACCCCCTCCCCATCCCAAAATTACAAGAAAAATCAAAAGAAAAAAAAAAGGAAAAAGAAAGGAAAAGAAAATGAAAAGAAAAAGGGAAGAAGAAGAATAGATGATGAATAATAATGAGGAAAATGGACTAAATTTGGCTTATAATAGACCTAGAAACGTGTCCCAAAAACTCACTGAAATTTGGCAAAAATAGCTAAAATGGCCCCAGCCGAGAAGCGGCACACGCGGGTGTTGCTCTTTGCTCTTGGGTTAGTTTTTAAGCCTCCTGCGCCCACGCTAGTCTTTTCTCCTTTCATGTCGTCCAGCTTAGTCCTCCATTATTTGCATGTCAAGACACTCCACTTTGATCTTGTACAATCTGATCCTCAAATTTTGACTTTCATTTCAGTCATGCCCTCCAAAAATTGCATCTAATGTTATTTAATTTTTTGCACTTGTGCATTTTTGTTCCCAAATTTATAATTTTGCACGATTTAGGTCATTTTTCCTCTTTTTTGCATTGTTCTATTTTCTTGGATGTTTTTTTACCTACAAAAGTAATAATTACATAATTGTGAGTAGAAATTTGCTCATTTAATCAATATTTAAGCTCGTTTACGTATTCAATAAGTGTGCAAAAACACACATATCAAATACCCTCAAACTTAAGATCTGGCTTGACTCGAGAAAGATTATCTAAAATGCAATCAAGCGCATGTGATAATGATCAACACGTTAGATAGCTTGTTAAAAATATCAATGAGTGTAATTTTGTGTAATTGATTCATAAATATGCACCAAATAATGCAACTAAAGTAATTTATCATTTTGTATAATGTTCGATCGATGTATGTGTGTGCATAGTCACTTTCAATCATCATCTAAATTAGAAAAAAGTTGTCAATATGGAAAAAAAATTTGAATTGGCTCTAACCCGACCCTTTTTGGTCAAATATTTCATTTCTCACTCTTAAGATTCACACTCCTTAAATATATATTTACTTTCTTTTCCCAAGTGTAAATCTAAAGGTTGCTCTCAAATGACTTATTTCTTTTCCTGCTCTAGTTTGATTGGGCCTAACAGGCAATATCAATAATTTATCCACGTGATGTTTCTCCACTAAATGAGTGTTTCGGCATTTAAACTTATGTTAAGAAATTCAAACCCACTAGTTATTCAAACCCAAACATCAAATACAATTGCACAATTTTTATCAAGATTTTCAATAAAAGCTCATGGTTGACCGAAATCCCTTAAAGCTTTCTTTTTTACTCATGTAGCGATTTTTAGGTAGATAACTCCCCGATATTTTAGACCAAAGGATATTGGGTTTCGAGATACCCCTATGAACTTAATAACTCGAGTCAAACAGTTTATGGAGCGAGGCAAGAATCAACAAGTGCAATATCCCTTTTTAGTATGAGAAAATAAACAGGTTCGATCACTAACATATGGTCATTACCTAGCTTATACTTAATAAAAGACACTCTACACAAATATGTTTACATGCATGAAATCACCACGCTTCTAGATAATATCTTTTACCGACTCGACCACCCACAAACTTATCTCACAATATGATTAAGTGAAAGAGAAGAAAATGTAATATTGATAAAAAAAAATAATGCACAACTCATAACCTAGTTCCTACCAATTCAAAAATCTATCCATCAATTCAAAATTTCCATATCTAAACTACAATTAATTATGACTATTGTGCTCAATTACTCAAGAGTACCTTGGGATCTCATATGGACAAGCAATTTTTTTGAAAGGCTATCTAACATGTCAACACGAAATCATAACAATTAAAGTACAGTCACTCCAAACTCAAATCACACATTGTCATCAATGTGTAAAGAACAAGATAAAAGAGAAGAGGGGATAACGAAAATTCCGAAGTTGTAAATTTGGAAAGAGGTACCAATACTCGATTTGGACTTATGGTGCTCTCGATTAGCTCATTTTTAATTCAACCCCAAACTTGTGATCACACCTTGACTTTAAATTATTTCCTTCAACAAGCATCTCATGGAATAACTTGCGGTGTCCTACAAGATCACAAGAAATGAGTAAATTAAGCGGGTTAAAATCAAAGTTGGTAAATGTGACCAACATAGTCAAAATAAACCTTCAACGTGTTGAGAAACATGATAAACATAGGACTTCAAAAAGTTATATAACTATAAAAAATATTATATAATGACAAAAACGAAAAATAAAAAGATTAAGGGTTAGAAAGTTGGGTTACCTCCCAATAAGCGCTTTTTAATAGTCTTTACCTCGATTTTGACAATTGACTCATGGGCATCTAAAGCATTTAAAGAATGCTTTAGACGCCTTGCACATTTTTATTCTTTTGGCTTTGCTTCACTCTTTATTTAATCTCCAAAACTCACTAGTGTCCATTTCTATATAATAGGACTTGAATATTCCATCCAGTCAAATTTAAATATGAAGATTTCTACTTTCTCATCGAGTTTAATCACAAAATCAATTTCTTGGCAATCAACTAAGTTTGGAAGAATGTAAGTTGATTTTCTCCTCATTAATTGCTACATCCTCATTTAGCTCCGTTGTGATTAAATTTTCACTCATTTTAGCTTCATCTTCAATGGTTAAACTCTCACTGGGTTGAATGATTGATCCGCAATCAAACTCCACTGGCAATGGTAAGTCTTTCCTATTAACTCTGTCGAGTGGATTATACCACCACTTTTGGAATCAATTCCAATATTCTTAATCTCCCACAAACATTACATCCAACTTGACAAGTTCATGGTACCTTCTCATTAAAAAATGGAGGTCCATCTCTCGAAAATTTGATGTATTCATCCCAATCGTCAGATACATAATCTTTTGCGAGCATGTAACTATTATCGAAATTATCCAGAGTTGTTTTCGACATTTCAAATATTATCTAAACCAAAGAAGTTTCAACATTGAGGTATTGGTACACGAATACAAACATTGTCCTGTACAATGCATTGCTTGACAAATTTCACATTTTTGACTTCCAAACATATTTCCATAGTCAATGTAGAGATTAAACATTGCAAAAACTTTGTTACTTTACCAAGATGAGAATAATGCAAATATAGCTGAAAATGCAATGAGAGGATACCAATATAAGATAGATTAATAATACGAGAGTTAGCCAATTATAAAAAAATAAAAACAAACGAGCAAATAACAAAAATTGTTAAAACTAAAATGGTAATCAAAGTAAAAATATTCCCCGACAACAGCGCCAAAAACTTGTTCGCTATGAAAGTGCCACCGCAAGTACACGGGGTTGCGTTCAAGTAATAAAGTGAAATTTTTGAGTCCGAGTTGTCGATCACTTGAGGAATATTTACTTTCGATTACACAACTTTTAGTCAATTTAATTTTAACAAAAAAAGCAAACACAGAATACAATTTGATTTTGGAAAATAAGGAAAATTAACTAAAAATCTACAAAATAAGAAAATTTAACACTTGGAATTTTGGAGGAAAAACATGATTGAGGTTTATGGTTTCGATTAATATTCGCCTAATTAATTTCTCTATAAGTCAATTAATAAATTACTTATTTACGATATTATTCGATTTTCCAAGTTTAGTTAAGTACCTATCTTGAACGAAATTAACCACAATTAATTGGTTTAACCTACTATATCTTTATGTTGATTAAAACCAAACAACCACATTAATTTTTTTGTGAAATAGCTTAATGGTCACTTATGGTTAGGGTTATATCTCTATCTCCTATACAAACCTACGGTTTATACTATTTGGTCTAAAGTGCACAATCTTCTCGAGATTTGGTTTATACTTTTTTCCTCTCTAGATTTTGGTAAAGATTCCCATAGTCAACGCTGAATTATTGACCAAAGAAATGAATAATATTTTTCAAAGCGAACATTGTAATTTTCTTTCTGAGTTTCAATAGAACTTTCCGTCCTTTTGAAGATTTTTGGAGTTCATGAAGCCAATTTTTGTATGAGAAATAGATGATGGATGTCAGCGTTCTTTCAGTTGGATGTGTTTATCGATCATGGATATTCTTTTAATTTTAGAGATATTTGTTGAGTGATATTTTTTCAATCTTATTAAACCCTTGTTTCATTCACATTTTTTAAAATAATGGATTTTTTTCAAACCTCATTTGTAGCCATCGTTTAATTGTTATTATTTTGAGGAAACTGAGTTTTGAATTGTGATTTTTTGAAGAATGTGCGATTAAAAAATAGGCAAAGATTTTGGGTTTATGTACAAAATATTTTATTGTGTAAATGTTTGATTTAAAATGAATATGAGAATTAAAGAATTTAGAAATAATTGTTGTCAATAGGGGATCAACACATTCACACAATAAAATATTTTACACGTAAATTCACATTTTTTTCCTACTTTTTAATCACATATTCTTCAAAAAATTATTATTCCAAAATCTATTAACACCAAATAATGGGCTCAAACAAGGCTAAGAGTTTGAATCATTTTCTTTGTTGTGCAATGGGGTGCAGATAGACGATTTTAGGGGTATTCTAGTCATTTTATTGAATTGACATTCTTCATCATTATGATGGAAGTCATGATTAGGTCTTATTTTCAAACTTGATGATATTTATGCTCTTATGACACTTGTCCATTAGTAGCATGTGTGCACACAAGAGCATAGTACACTAGCATTGATGTTGATTTATCAAAATTCGAACGGAGATTATTGGCTATGGTCGTTGTGAAGTTAAAACACCGTTTAACAGCTTCTAATCGGGCTCAGAATCCTCCAATCGAAACACCACAATCTAAAACCAAAACCCCAACCTCTCACAAACGGTTGCTCCACAGTTTCTACTGCCCACACAGGTTTTGTCTAATGGTGAAGAGAGTATTGTAACCACAATCTAGCCACAAAGGCAAAGGAGAAGAAAAGGGATGAAGAGCACACAGCAAGGTCTCAATTTCTCTCTCAAGGCACAAGTCTCTCACACAAGGCAAGAATAAAACTAAGTTAGGATACATATAGAATTAGGTTAGGCCCAATAAGCAAGCTAAAGGCCCAAGTAGAAACATAGGTGGGCCATCCAAGTTTTGAGCCTGGTTTAGGGTCACCAATTGTGGTGTTCGATTAACTTTCAAATCATTTGGACTATGCCGATCGAATTAATACAACGTAATTCATCATCGCCGGGGAGGTCGTTTGACAACAATTTGCCTAACAAACCTCCACCTTGGTGTCAAAGGACCGTAAAGAAAGTTATTACGCATTAGTAATAATCCAGAAAGGAGAACCAATAAAATTGGAAATCATTTACCTCCACCGATGTTTAGAAGATCTTTGCAACTTCTAAACTTCACTAAAGGTAGCACCTTAGTACCCATGTCCGAGGGATTATATTGTGTGTGAATTTTCTCAAGCCTTACCACTTCTCGAGACACAATATCTCTAATGAAATGTAGTCTAACATCAATGTGTTTGGTGCGTTCGTGAAAACAGATTCTTACATAAATGTATAGAAGACCGACTATCTCGAATATACTACCACATAATCATTTAGAACACACAGCTCATGTAAAAGGCCTCTAAGCCATAAAGCTTCCTTAATAGCCTCGAGTAGCAATGTATTCGTATTCTCGTCGTGGATAGTGCAACTATGTGTTGTAACTGTGATTTCCAACTAACACAAGAGTTAGACAAGGTAAACACATAGGCAAGAGTGGATTTCGTTATCCCTATCCCCAGATACCGCATCAACATATCCTTTCGCCTTAACACCATCGTTATTAACACCAAACTTTAGACCTACATTACATGTACCCTTTAAATACCTTAACATCCATTTTAAGGCTTCCCGAGTGCTCGGGACCGTGATTAGACATATATCTACTAAGCGTGCTCACGAAAGCTAAATCGTGGTCTAGTCACGAGCCATCAAGTACATAACAGAACCAATCACATTTGAGTACGGAATTTCCGCTCATGTATTCTATTTCCTTTTCATTGCATGGAGCTTGATCTTTAGATAATACAAAGTGACTAGCTACGGTAATGTAAATGCATTTGCAATCATACATACCAAATTTCTTCAACACTTTTGAAATATACGAGGATTGATGTAAAAACAAGATAGAATTTGACCTATCTCTTTCAATTTCCATACCTAGGATTCTTTTAGCCTTTCCTAGATCTTTCATGTCAAATTCACCATTCAAACTTGTTTTTATATCACTTATCCATTTAGGCGATGAACCAACTAAGAGCATATCATCCACATAAAGTAGTAAGAACAAATAATCATTACTAGCATCATTATGTTGGAAGTAAAGGCAATGATCAAACTTGCTACGATGAAACCCTATAGATAGCACAAAAGAATCAAATCTTTTATACCACTGTCTAGGTGATTGTTTTAGGCCATATAACGATCTTTTCAAGAAACACACATAATCGTGTTTTAGTTTGTCTTCAAAACCCCTTGGTTGATTCATAAATATTTGCTCATCAAGTTCACCATGTAAAAAAGCGCTTTTACATCAAGTTGTTCAAGTTCCCGCAAAATGTGCAACCAATGCAAGTAATGACCCTAATGGTAGTGTACTTAACAACCGGTGAAAAAATCTCATTGTAATCAACCCCCCTCTTCTCGAGTGTATCCCTTCGTTACCACTAACCTAGCCTTAAACCTTAAGGGTTCGTACACTAGTACCCTCCTTAACCTTAAAAACCCACTTACAAATAACAAGAGATTTATTTTTAGGTTTAGGTACTAATTTCCAAGTTTGATTCGTCTCTAAAGAACTCATCTCATCTCTCATTGCCTTAAGCCACTCTTCGCATTGTTCACTCTTCATCGCTCTTCAAAGGTCTTCGGTTCCCTATCGCCTAACTCCTCATAACTCGCATGAGCAAAGCTAACTCGGATTCATAACCGAATCTCACCTACTGGCGCTCTAGTCTGCCTCCTCTCTCTATCCCTAGCTAAGTTATAGTCTCATAGAGGATTCTCTTCTTCAGTGGTATTCTTCTACTACTACTTCATCTCCATTCTCGACATCAAAGTTGTTGTTCCCGAGTCTCCACCTCACTCTCGTAATGTGGATGAATGTGCTAGGTTTCCCTAACTCCACCTTCACCGACTACTCTCTTCACCTTGTATTTCCTCACTTACAGTTCGTATTCAGCTTTCAAACATGGCATTTCGCTCTCATTGAATGTAACATCTCTACTCACAATGATTTTAACTCCCTTTCTCGGCTCCTATCCCACAACCTATACCCCTTGACACCTTCGGGGTAACCTAGAAAAACACATTTCCTAGCTCTAGGTTCAAGCTTTCCCTCACTCGATGAGAAAAAGCAAAGAAAACAAAAGTTCTAAGCATGGAGTAATCACTAAGTTTACCAAACCATTTTTCATGCGAGTATCACCATTCAATGCAAATAGATGGAGTCAAATTAATCAAATAACAAGCAAATATAACAAAGATCGCCCCAAAATGACTTCGGGACTCCGTAACTTAACATCATGCAACGCACTTTATCAAGTATGGTTCTATTCATCCTTTCCGCTACCCCATTTTGTTGGGAGTGTAAGGAACCGTTTATGCCTTGTTATTCCACTTTCCTTGCACATATTATCAAAATCGGTGTTACAAAACTCTAGACCATTATCAGCTTCTCAAAAACTTGATCTTCTTACCAGCTTTGGTTTTCAACTTGTCTTTTCCAATTATTAAATTTATCGAAAGTGCCTGATTTCTCTTTCAAAAGGTAAACCCACACTTTCCTAGTATAGTCATCAATAATAGACAAGAAATACCTATTCCCACCTGCTGTGGGAGTGCTAGATGGACCCCACAGTCCGAATGCACATATTCAAGCATGGTTCTAGTATTATGAACACTTGTGGAGAAAGTAGTTTTATGGTGTTTGCCAAGCACACAATGGTCACGTAAAGACAAATCGGACACACAGTCATTTCCAAAAGCACCTTTTTCATTAAGAAGCTTAATCCCCTTAATACCCACATGTGCAAGTCTATTGTGCCATTTGTGTGTATGATCGACTTGCGAGAAGATATAGAGGAGTCTAAACCTCTCATCACTTCCCCCCGGTTATATAAATATCATTTTTCCTAATACCCTTAATAGAAACGAGTGCGCCTTTAATCAATTTCAAAATCCCATTTCCAATTTTACCAAGAAATCAGTTTCTCAAGTCTTCCTACCGAAATTAAGTTTCTAGACAATTCGTGGATATATTTAACGTCCTTTAAAGTATACACAAAACCAAACATCAAACTTCAACGTAATATCACCCATGCCAACAACATTGTAAGCGGTGTCACACAACACAACATGCCCATCATTTGATTCATACAAATTTTCAAACCAAT
Source organism: Fraxinus americana (assembly GCA_035079005.1). Classification (NCBI taxonomy): domain Eukaryota; kingdom Viridiplantae; phylum Streptophyta; class Magnoliopsida; order Lamiales; family Oleaceae; genus Fraxinus; species Fraxinus americana. The sequence goes on along the minus strand of CM068708.1, from coordinate 44,047,588 downwards.
CTTTATGTGATGTCACATGAAAAGATGCACCGTAATCAAGAATCCACTCATGAAAACGAGAATTTGCAGTTGAGTTTAATTCAAGCAGAAGAAACAAAGAATTGGTAATCATATAGATTTCACCATCACAATTACCGAGAGTCGACGACAACACATTCACCTCGTCTCTCTATCTCGACCCTTTGCTTATTTTTCTCTTTATAGCAATCTTTTATAAAATGCCCCGTGTTCCCACCATAGCATTTTCTTTCCTTAGTCTTAGATTTGGATCTAGGCTTACCCTTGCTTTTCCTTCTATGTCCATTACTACTAGACTCGCCATTTCTTTGGTAACCATTATGATTGTTTTGCCTAAACTGAGTTCTACCCCTCATCATGTGAATCTCACCGCTCTTCATATCAAGTTTTTCAACCCTCATCTCCATCTCTTTACTTCTAAGGGAGTCAACGACAATTTCAGGTGTCAAGGTGTCCCTACCATACTTAATAGCATTTTTCACTTCACGATAAATATCAGGTATAGCATTCAGCAATATAATAGCTTTGTAGGTTTCAGGCACCGACTCTCCACAATTAACAATATCTTGTACAAGTTTGTTAAACACATCTAAATTATCATCAAGTTCTTTTGAGGAATCTATTTTGAAACTGAAAAAACGCTCGAGTAAGTAGAGCTTGTTGAGAGTAGATTTAAGCGAATACAAATCTTCCAATTTTTGCCAAAGTTCTTTAGTGGTTTTCAGTTTACCCAATTTTCTCAAAACTGTGTCAGACAAGTGTAAAATAATAGAGGTGTAAGCAAGCTCATCAGCTTCTTCTTTTTGTTCTTTTGAAAAATCAATAGGAAAATTGCCATCAGTGGCTTTCGAAACTTTTTGTTGAACCAAAATACCTCGCATTTCTCGAATTTGCCAACAGAAAAATCACCTTTTCCAAGAAAAGTTCCCAAATCAAAATTGTGCGTTGTCATTTTCAAACAAGAAACACAAAGACACAATTAAGCCACACAAAGTAGACCTAGGTTCGAAAGTATACACCGTTTAGAAATTTCCTGACGGGTAATATCTAGGTATTCTAGGGACTTATCAATGCAACTAGAGGATAATCAACAAACGCTTTCACCCACAATATATCACAAACGATAATATCTTTGAAATTAACCAAAAGAGCAAAAAACACTTAACAAACGAAAACGTTAATTCCTAATTTCTAGCACAAGCAATGGTTACCCACACGGTAACCCCAATCCTATTGTCACCCCACACGATGACGCGCTAGTCTTTGAAAATTAACGAGAGGATCGACGATTTACCGAGCGGACTTGTCTCGAGTCCGTACTCGAGAGTTGCGACTTCCGCTTTAGGCCGCACATGGCCTAAAGTACTTCAAGAATGTGTTGCGCGAAGCACTCGAATACGTATCGATCACCGAAAGGGCAAAATCGTCCAATATTTTCTACAAAACCTGAAACACTAAAATAAATATATCGGTACGTTCACAAAATCAAAAGGAACAACCGCTCGAAGACACCGTCGCCGGAAATGCCCCACGCGCCGCCACGCGCCGCCGCCGGAGTGCCCACGCGCGCGCCACGCGCCGCGCGTAACACGCGCCGAACCTCCGGCTAGCCGCCTCCACCTCGCACGTTCCAAATCCGGTCTCCGTTTGTCCAAACTCCTCCTGGAATGGCCGGAAATCGAGATTGCGGTCGATTTTCGCACCAAAATCATCCGGATTTTCAACCGCTTCCCGGTCGATTTACTGCGTTTGCGTCGGATTTTGAAGCCCAATACACCACCAACCAGCTCGATACCAAATGTGAAGTTAAAACACCGTTTAACACTTCTAATCGGGCTCGATCCTCCAATCGAAACACCACAATCTAAAACCAAAACCCCAACCTCTCACAAACGGTTGTTCACGCTTCTCTACCGCCCACAAAGTTTTGTCTAATGGTGAAGAGAGTATTGTAACCACAATCTAGCCACAAAGGCAAAGGAGAAGAAAAGGGATGAAGAGCACACAGCAAGGTCTCAATTTCTCTCTCAAGGCACAAGTCTCTCACACAAGGCAAGAATAAAACGGGTTAGGATACATATAGAATTAGGTTAGGCCCAATAAGCAAGCTAAAGGCCCAAGTAGAAACATAGGTGGGCCATCCAAGTTTTGAGTCGGTTTAGGGTCGGTTTACCAATTGTGGTGTTCGATTAACTTTCAGTCATTTGGACTATGCCGACTGAATTAATACAACGTAATTCATCATCGCCCGGGGGAGGTCGTTTGACAACAATTTGCCTAACAGTCGTGGCCTTTAATCATAATTTCGGCTAAGTGTTAGCTATTGACTCCTCTACTCGGATAAGCCTTGACGATCAAAGCGTCCTTCAATTCGGGCAAGCCTTGCGACCAATGTCATAACTTATTTTTTAAAGTCAAAAATCAAAAGTTGACCCGTCAAAGTCTTAGCCAAATAAAGACTTAAATGTAATAAATTATTTCATTGGGTTATTTTACAATTGATAATATATAAGGGATTAAGATGGATTAAATTTAAAGTGGGGATATACTTGTTTATTATAGGAAGTTAAAGGACCAAATGTTGTACTATATGTTGGATGGAGGACTTCCTTTGCAAAATCTCCACTAACTTGGTTAAATCAAACCCATTTTCCATTCCCACACACACAAAGAGAGAACGGGCAGAGATCGAAAAAGAGAGGAAAAAGGAGAAAGAAAAAAAAAGGAAGAAAAAGGAAAAGAAGAGGAGAAGAAGAAGACGAGTAAATGAGGAAATGATTATGATGTCTAGTTCAAACTTCTTAATTAGTTAGCTTTCATTTGAATCAAGGTGGTGACAAAGAGGTTGGAAAAGCTTACCGAATGTCATAGTCTATAGCTTTAGCTCGTATTTTGTGAGTGGAGAACTTACTTTTCCAAAAATAAGATTATTAACTTATAAATTTATAATCACGTTTACTTAATATGAATGTTGAAATGATTCCTAATTTTTAGAAAAACATATTAGTTACATGAAATGTCTTATTTTAAAGAAATTAGTAAATGAGTATGATTATTGTGAAACCATCAGAAAATACCCGATATAGTTATCTTACTCTAGTGCATTGTGGGGCTACGGCCGTGTACTAGAGTCGTATATTTGACTCCTATACACTGAGGAGATACAGTCGTGTATAAAGGTAACTCGTATCCACTGAGGGGATACGACCATGTGTAAGGGTACATATTATGCACTGAGGGGCTACAGCCGTGTATAAATATGATTATGTTATTTCCACTTTTTGCACTTAGGAGCTACGGTCGTGTACATAAGTGTTGATCAGACAGCTTGTGTGCATATGACTTTATAACTTTCAGATCACAGATGATTAAATGGGTATATTTTGATGTGATTATCCAGTATATAGTGGATTATTAGTTTTCAGCTTACATTTTCCAGCTTACAGTTCAACTTATTGATTTCAGATTATGGTTTTAGCTTACTAAATTCGACTAATGTACTTACTCATCTTGTTGTATCAATTATTATCATTTTTTAGATATCAGCTTGGGTCTAATTAATGATTTAACATTAGCATTGTGATTTTATACGATATTATGATACAAATTATCAGATTTGAATAGTTTTGCCTTGTACATCGAGATTACTCTGTACATGAGTAAGGCTATTTATTGGGTACTTATTGGTGTGATTTTTTAGTATATCACATTATGTTTATTGAATTATAGATTCACAGATTTTCGAATATTAGATAGTAGTTAATTTCAGAATATAGAATTCACCTTATTCGGTTACAGAAATACGATTTTAACTTGCAGAAATGACAGCTTTTGTGACACCCCGAACTTAAGTTTCGAGTGTCACGTACTAACGTAATAACTTCAGCCTTTATTACATGTAAAAACTCTTAATTAAAATGTAATGCATACAGAAAACCTATTTTTAATTTATAGTAAAATATCTCTATAAAGTTTAATGGCCAACAGGAGTGCATGCCGACTTGAAATTATTCTTTACGTATGCGGACTAGGTGCTGTCACGGCTAGTTTGGGCAGCCAGTTCAAACATTTTTATAAAATTCACCCCAACTCTGTTTTCTATGAAATTTGTAGCAGATATTTTCAAGTAGTTTCCCAGGTTAAAATATGGAAAGTTTCCCAAATTGAATGACTCTTGTGCTCATATTAAGACAACTCAAAGAGGAACGTGAGAGTATTTCGAGTCTCAAATAGATGTTTATAGAGTTAGTAATAGCATTTTGAACTGACCCAAATAAACTGTCCAATTTCTGCCTCTTTTACCGTCGTAGGAAAAAAGGTCTATAAGCATGCCTTTTAGCGTAACATGAAAGATATGATTACAAAATATACTTCCAGTACCATATTACATCATGCCTATACATGCTTATAATTAATACCACCAAAAAAATAAGGAAAACAGTCTTTGAACAAAACATACGGAAAGAAAGTTTCGATACAAAATAACTTTGTCCCATCATCAAGAAGGCCGACTAACTTCCACCAACTCAACTCAACGATCACGGATCTGAAAATTTAGTATAAATACTATGAGTATAAAGAATACTCAGTAAGATACCATGCTCGGATTTAACATATTAATACTACACAATTCAAACACATACTTGGACATTTCGGCTTGTCGATGCTATTCGAACTTGTCCTAAGGTATAAATAGATATCTAATTTCGTGGACTTGTCCACAACTTTCATATTATGCTTCTCATGCATAGTTTAAGCATAAATATTATCATGAAATCCTACCATTTGAGTATAGAAAGTATCTTACCTTAAAACTTGTGGTTGAAAAGTGTACTTAAAAGTGCTAGACTTCGTTTTCCTTTTCATGTATCCTATCTTTCTTTTATTTGCAAGAAATTTTCTAGTTTCAAAGACATTTGCAGGAACCTTTCTTAAGTATTTAAAGGTAAGGAAAACCTATGACTGAGTAAGGTGTAAAGGGTGACTATTTACCAAATTCAAGTTTGTACATACACGTGAGTTGCATGGCTGCACATCATAAATTTAACTAAACACCTCATGCTTAAGTTAAACACTTCATGCTTGCCTTAGCCACCTCATGCTTGCTTGTTACTTCACTATAAAGGTAGCTTGCGACTAGTTGACATCACATGCTTGCTTGTTACTACAAAGATAAACACATCATGTTTGAATATTAAACACTAAACACCTCATGTTTGCTTAACACCTCATGCTTGAATATTAAACAATTAACATTTATTCCAAACCTCTAATTAACTAATCTTGGTAAACTTTTAATTAACCAACAATGAAAACATGGTAGTCACTAATAGCTTGGCCATACACAATTTGAAAAGTTAAATTACTATCCTCAAAAAATTAAATGAGTATTACAACTTTACACAGATTTTTGTTGATACCAGATTATATATACTCGACATATTTTACGGTTGTTATTCAGAATAAAAAGTAAGAATTTTATAATTTTAACATATTTCAATTCTAAAAGATATGATCAAAATTTAGAGTTTCTTAAGACTGTAAGAAAATAAATCAGATTTTTCGGTAAATATGTATAAATGGAAAAAGTATATATATTTGCAAACTATCCTCTCACTGAGTTACAAACTCATATATGTTGTCATATTTTTATTATCAGATAGTAGCTGAGTTGATCAACATTGGAGACTGTCGATCCATTAAGTTGAGCCATTTATTATCATTAGTTGTATGACTCATTTTGTTAGTCTATTTAGCTCATATTTCTTTTGGGATACACGTAAGTTGTATTAGAAAAGTTAATTTGTGTATCCATATCATGGGTTCGCTGCATATTGGGTATTTTGAGTACATTTGGGGACTTTGATGGTAAATAATAGCAAATGTTGATTTACGAGTATTGTATTTAGAATAATTTGAGTTTTAAGGGATTGGTGTACCATATTTTAAGTTATATGTACGTATTTGAGGTAATTGCTTATATTTTAGGTGGTTTTGTCAAAATTTTTATAAAGTTATGTCACAACCAAAGCAGGTCTATGTTGCCTTGGTGGTGGGTCCGGCATTCACCTGGTATCTACCATCGACGTACGACACATGTCGTGTCTATTAGGGTGATTCGAGATGGATCGTGTCAACCAATGCATATATGTTGAACATGAGACTTGTGGGCATGTGTTGGGATTCTTTTGTGATTGATGTGACATCCCAATGGCTGCATGTAACATATATTATTAAACTAAAATTTGAATTATCTATCGAAAATTATGATACAACAGTTTATGTATGTCTTTTTGGAAACTCACAGAACTTGAAGACGCAGATTAATAATTTAAGCTTGTAGAAATCAATTTTTAACAAAATCTTAAATCTTTTTTTTACCTATACAGGGCACTAGAACACCATATTTTTTGTTTTCCAAATGTGAGAATTTATTTTTGAATATCATCACTTTAAAGACATCGGTTCCCAAAGCAAATTGTCTCACCCTTCTTTACACAAGTTCAGGATCAATCTTGTTTAAGTACTATATCATTTTCTTGAATATTTGTGCAATAATAATCTTGGATAGATAATGTAGAACGTGGATCAAATTATTATTATTTAAAATTTTGATATTTTTTTTCTTCACAAAGTTATTACAAAATCAAATGAGCGTTTTTAACTTGCAACTATTAATGAAAGTAAATTTGGTTAACACAAAAACATCACCTCATTTTTAATTTTTGTAACATAATAGAAGCACCCACACATAAAAAAAAAAAAAAATTCTCCAGTTTCCGAATATTTCAATTTTCATATTTCCAAAGTTAGGGAGATAAGCGAGTTGGGTCGAGTCACCTTGCAAGCCAATCACGGCTCAAGTGCTTGAGCCGAGCTGAGTCGAGCCAAAGCTCGATCGAAAAATCAATGCTTGGCTCGGGCCTTAGGCTCGGGCTTACTAAGACGAGCCCTTTTTTTTTCCCCTTTTTTTTTAAAAGTGGTGACATTCGATTTTTTTTTAACAATGTAAATTATGGGCAATTTATGCTGATAGTAGATTAATTAAAGTTACAATCCTCATCCTTCTTTCAAGCTTCGGATAGACTACAATTAAAGTAGGCGACGTTAAAATTATACATGAATAAGATATTTAGCGTAAATTTTTTTTTAAACAAATAAACTTAAGAATTACATATTTTTTTAATAAAAAAATCAACTTAAAAATTATGTAGATGTCGTAATTAGGCAACATGTAGTTGCCTAATACACAAGTAGCTTGTGCTCCCTGCTTGGGCCAAAATGGCTTGTGATACGAGTCGTAAAGCCGCACGGCGCGGCTTGGGCTTAGGTTAATGCCTGATAATGAGGCTCGACCTGAGCCTCAGATCGATCCAACGAATTTCGAGTTGAGTCGGCTCGAACTTTTTTTGGGTTGAACTGCGAGCCGTCCGAACAGATGAGTCGGATGGGCATCCTAACCCAAAGTCCAACCTCAAACCCTAGTAAAACTTTGCTCTTGTTTGATTTTGATTAGGAACCAACAATAAAGCCCAAAAGCCTAAGGGCCTGTTTGAGAGTTTTTTCAATCGATTTTGACGGATTTTGGGTGGCATCGTTTATGCAGTATTGAAAAAACGGTGCTTACTGGTTTTTTTGGACACCGATTTTGGATGGTTAAGAAACCACCTAAAATCAGTGTAGTGAAAAACCATCCAAAATTAGTGTAGTGTAATTTTGAGCGGTTCTCTCAACCAACCAAATCGATGAGTTTTGACCGTTTCTCACATTCTCTTCTAATTTTACCCTTTATAAAATAATGATTTCCAGCTAATATATTTTGTTCAAGGACTAAATTGTAAATAAAAATATGTTAACTTAAAAATTATTTATCATTTAAAAAATTATATTATAATTAAAAAATACTTATAAATAAAATATTACTTGTAAGATAAGAAAAATTACATTATAATTAAAAATTACTTATAAATAAAAAATCACTTTTATGTAAAAAAAAATATTATAAAATGAAAAGTATAAAATTAACTTATGAGTAAAAATATTAACTTAAAATTGGAACTAATTTTTAAAATTAAATATTACCTTATACGTAAAAAAAATTATTTTTAAGTAAAATATAACTCATTGTAAAAAAAAATTATATAAAAGAAAATATCATTAAGGGATATATATATATATATATATATATATATATATATATATATATATATATATATATATATATATATATATATATATAATTTTATTCTTTTAAAAAGTTTTCAGAATCGAAGAATAATATACTCTCAATTTTTAAAAAATAAACATTCAAAATAAATCTACGCTCAAAACCCATACTTAAAAAAACTCCGCAAGGCTAAACTCCCAAGCTGGCCCTAAAAACCAAATTGATCACAACTGCGTGAGGTTCAGCTATTATCACCATAAAATAAATACATCATCACAATCATTCCCCGGAATTCGATTTGTTTGAAAATGGAGGGATTGCAGAAAGCATATCGCAGTGCAATGTCACAGGCAGAGAAATCGACAGCAAAACTCAGCTCCTTCGCCTCTTCTCTAGAGAAGACATCCTTAAACTCGAATTCATCTTCTGGGTCCACTATAGATTTATCGGCAGACCAGTCTCAGCTTTTGCTCACCCGATCTTCCAGGTATAAAAATTATCACCCTCTTGTACTAGATGTTTCCATGGTGTTTCCCTGGTGTGTCAATGTAATTTGGGGAGATTCTTTGGTTTTACCTAAGAAAGCATTCTCTTTTGATGAACAATCACTAACTAAAAGAGTCAAAGAGGAACCGCATAATGAAAGCACCGCTTACTGAAATCTTGAATCTATGTCTGGTATCCCGTTTTGGAATCCTCCATTTATTACTCTGGGGTCTACAGAGATGAGAAGAATGTTTTGATTTTTATATTGAAATATAGGAAATCTTTTAAATTTTGATTTTTATATTGAATATAGAGAGAAACATTCTTTAGTTCGTAAGTTACCCATTTCAAGGGATAAGAATAGGATTTTGGTCTTTCCTCCACTTCAGAAAAAAGGGGTCTCTAAAAAGCCGAGATCACTTCCTCCTCTTTTTTTTTTCTCCTCAAAGCAGAGGAAGCTAAACCTCAAATGAAGACAGTGCAAGCATTTCATTTAGAAGTTGAGACATGCATTAGTTTCAAAGTCCATTCAATCATGCGCAGAAGACCTTCTCTTGTTACTATAATAGGTAGAGGTATCTCTCGAATTGAGGAATTGTATAGGACTTCAACTTTGTTGGCATCTGGGTTATTTTTATCATGTAGCTTTTAGATTAAGATATATCCGAAAAAAGTGGGGATTTTACTTTTGATATGACTAAACACGGAAAATAGGATACATAGTTTTAGTGTAGTGAAATAGGAATTTTCAAATGATTACTAGGAAGAAAATGTAGAAGGACTAGAGTCATAGAGTCATCTTATGGTCTTTCATTGTGGTCTAAAGCCAATTTCTAACTCTTTAACTCCGTGAAGAAGGAGATTCTTCTTGGAAGATGTCTACTTACATTAATGAACATGTAGTAAAGTTTACGCAAGAATGTTACATTCAGAACGAGAACTTGGAGCAACATACTAGTTACACGTTTCAATTGATGGGGATCAGGAGTGGGCTAAGGAAATTGTAAAGTGCCATGAGCCCAACCCTCGCCTATTTGCTCAAGTATTGATGGTCAAAAGTTGTCCTTGTGATCTGTGTTCCGGAGTCAACTAAGGCACCAATTGCAGCTTTCAGAAAATGTGTCAACAAATATTTACATCGTTTCCAGTTATAGGACCCGCCACTTTTTATGAATGCATGAATTTATATTAAGTTAAACTAAGAAAGGGAAAACAATGAACGACAGTTAAAAACACCATTTTTCCGCATGAAAATGTTGAATTCCTCAATCAAATTGTACGTCACGTCATGATAACTTTTAAATTATCAGTTGAATACCCCTCAAGTACTAGCCTAAAGAAAATCAATGCATCAAATAGATGGTGTGAACTATTTGCCATGCAAAGGAAAGCAAAGGGGAATAAAGGAGTCATGAGATGATAACTGGAAATAATCTGAATATAAATGTCAGAGAACATGTTGCTGTTAAACATGGGAATTACTAAAGAAACCCAGTCCGTTTGAGAAAATGAATTGGAGAAGAACAGTTTGCCCATGGTTTAAAAAACTCAATTGAGGCCTCCCTCAAGTGAGACAGGTAAAAAAAGCCCTCAGGTGTTGATTGTGAAGCAGTTTTTGGAGGCTCACGCCTCATAGAACCGCCTGAAGGCTTGTGACGCATGCACTCATTAATTCTTTAGACTTATTACTTCGCTATAGGTGTGGGCCTATAAAACATAAAACTTTGATAAACCCATTATTGAAGTAGCTTATTGTTCACTAAAACATTAAAAAAATTGTGTTTCTCATAGATCAGTATTGAGAACATTCCTACTAAAATAATAGTTCCTTATTGATGCTTTATATATTTTTCTTTTCTTTGTTTACACACTTAAGTATTCAATACTGAATTTTGAAGATTGTTTATGATTGATTATGAGCTTGTTTTGCATTTTATTTATTTTTTGACATTTTTTTATGGTGGGGGCTTACTCCTCGCCTCATATTGGAACAACGCCTCACTACCTAATTACACCTTTTTAAACATTGCATTTGACTTGCTTCCAGAATCTAAGGAACACATTAAGCCCCTGTTTGATTTGGCTAAAAATTAGATTTTTCATAGATTTTGATAAAAGTCGATAAAATGTGTTGTTGAAAAGTGGATAGAAGTTGTGGATCCCATAAAATGTGTGGTTGAAAATGAGTTTGAGGAAAAATGATTTTTAAAAAATTGGGGCTAAATGATGGGACTTAAAACTTGGTTTACTGCCATTGTGTGTGTGTGGGTGCATGTTTGTTTGCATCTACCATATGATAACTCTTGGATCCTCTGAAATATTTGTTTAATGGTCATGACGGGTACAATTTGGCAGTCTTTGACTAATGATGGTTAATGTGTACATGAAACTACTCCATAAAACACACTGTTGGTCTTCTGATGCCATTTGACAGTTCTTGTTATTTTGATTTAAGATAAGATTCTCAAAATTCAGAACTTTTCTGGCAGAGAGTTCATTGGATTAATTACAACTGCACTTGTAGTTAAGGAGGTGTACTTATCTCCTGTTCCATGAATCAATGAGATTAGAAACTCTTTCCTTCAGACAATGTTTCCATGAACATTGCTACAGAATTACCACATGTTTGTCTATGTAGAAGTGGTGGTCTTTTCAATAACCACATGTTTTTATTTTATCTGTGTCAGTTTGCGGTTTTGATAAGTTGGTAAGAAAGAAATAGAAGACCTTTAAAATAATTATAATGAATCTGTGAATGCAGACAATCCGTATCACTGTGGACCTGCTCAAAGCTTTGTACTATTTGCTTTATTGCTGGAGTATTGGTTGGTTACACGCTTAAACGGCGCGTTCGTCTCTGGGCCTCAAAACTTCTCAAGAGATTGAATAATGATTAGGTTGTCAGTTGAGACGCTTGAAAATTGAAAGGAAGCCTGTTTGAAGATCAATCATGAAGAAAATTTTAACCCCGTGGACACTGTCTCTTTGATTTATTGTAGTTCTTATCAATTACTGGTTGTTGAAACTGTATACACTCATGGAAAGTTATATTGCTTTTCATGATACTTCTGTTCAATACGTGCTTCTATGCATTAATCTTTTGTTACATGTTTTACCCAATTTATCAGAAAAGAAAAAAAAAATGTATACAATATACTTGTGTCTACTCATTTAATTTTGGGATAATTGGTCTTTACTGTGGGGCGTGTTTATGCTTCGTACAATATATATATGAAGCAATTATTTTGGTTTTTATGCTCATTATGCAATTCAGAAACCAAAATATCTTGGTGCCATGTCAAGCACTGTTCTTTAGCTGCAGATTATTAATCGCCAGTTCTCCTTCTTTTGCTTCTGTCCAGTAAGTTGAAACTATTTTCGACTCTCCGTCTTCTTTATGCTACCCATTTCTTCTATTAACATGCACAGATTTTGTACTTCAATGCAAGGTATCAATGTAATTCAGAAGCCTCTACTGCTGGTAAGGATTTCTATTCAGAATGCTTGAATTTTGTATCCGGTATAGATATTAGTTGTACGATGACTATCTAGATTTTTCATATCCCTGATATGTATGAGTTACTGAAATTGATCACGAATTTATTACCCAAAAAAATGATGCGATTTTACTAACATAATGCTGTATAATTCAATTACAAAGAACAAATTCTACTCCCTTTTCTTTCTTACTTAACAAGCCTTGGACCCTTTTTTTTCTGGAATCTCTATTTTGATATTTGATAATTATAATTGTATTATATATTTATTTACATTCTTTCAAATATAATGAATATAAATTTTTATATATGTGAAAAATTACAAAAACAAAATAACAGCTTGAATTGTTAGTTACTAATCTTCCTGCTTCAAAAGTATTCCTTGTGAAATTCAAATCTTGTGGACGTTCTGTAAGTCATTTCTTTTGACAATTTCTTCAGCTCCTTTGCCAAGATAGGCATTCCACAGTAGAAAACTCCTGCAAGTTGATGAGTTATTTCCTGTTAATAATAAATTACAAAATGTGCTAGGATTCTATGACCCTAGCTGCTCCTCAATAGTCTGGTTGCTATTAACCGAGGAAAGTATTTTCTGATGTGTCATTGTTGTAATTAGTTAATTAGCATATGACGAACTTTTTCATCATTAGATTAAATCGTTAAGACTGTGCTGAAACTGAAGGAATAAAATACGTATTCAGAATTATGTCTAATAATGTTTTTCAGCGTACTTCTGTTTTTATCCTTCTATTTTCTCCCTTTTGGTGGACATTATAATTGTAATATTATCTGCTAGCTTCAATTATGCAAGCAGCATTTTTTTTTTTTTGTAAAATAACATCTTTAGCTGGCAGCTTGTTGAATCATATGGTTGTCAGTGACCTGGAACAACTTGACAGCAACATGTCAATGAGAAGATCAAAACAGCATTTAAGATGGGTGCATATGTGTGTGATTGGTAATCTACTTCTTAAGTATCTTTACCTATTGTTGAAAATGGATGCTTTGACGCTATTTTGTTGAATACTTCTCTCCAATCCGGTCTTGCGAAATGTGTCCTCACCTGAAAAGCAATTGTTAGAATTACTTTTGGGTTCCATGATAGAGCTCTTTAACGCTTCCAAGTTTTTTCTATCATGATTACTTTCCAGTAATTTCACTTAATAGGTAAATGGAAATCATGGAGTAGTTATTGACACAATAGTTCCATTTATATCTACGAAAAATAGTAGAATAATGATAAATCGTACTCTGGTGCCAGATAGGATATCAACTCCGTTCTTGGCATGGTTTAGAGCTTGGACCATGGTGATGAGAGTTGACCTTGCATCACCCTCTTCATAAACACTTGTTAAATAATTATGCATCTCAATTTGACCCTGTTTTATTGTGAAAAAATGGTAATTCAAATCATGAAAAATCGGCTGAAGCCTGAAGTATTTAATCCTATTTTTCGATCGAGAGATGAGCATTACTTTGTGATCCATCTCAGCAACTTCATTCATCACTCCTTTAAACCACTCGAAGGATCCGTGTTCCCTGGTAACCCAGTAGAAATGTGCACTCCTTCTCCTTTCTGATTTCTTCTTTCCATTTGATGCAATGCTTGAAGAGCCAAAACTAGTTGAGCTATCATCTGATTTGCTGGCTTCTGTGGTTGAGTCCTGAATCAGCAACAGCAGCAAATTGCGTAAGTTTAGATAAAATTATCTTATTTTTAATAAAGTGAAAAACATAATGATTTAGATATTGCACTGTACCACTTGGTCTTCTGGTTTTGTAATGTTTATTAGATCCTTGAGGATACTTATGAAAGGAGTAGCTCCTATTCCAAGTCCCACAAGAAGTAATACATCATAGTTCTGGTAGTCTTGTGCTGGAGCTCCATATGGTCCATCGACAAGTAATTTAGGTAGACTGCACCAATATATAACCCTTATTCAGACTTCCTAGATAACCACCTGTAAATAATATTGAGAAAGTAAAATCTATTGGATAAAATTACCCTGTTTGATCAACATTCCCCAGTGCTCCGAACTTAGCTCGACCAATCACACATGCCGAACTGTTATCTTCCGTAAAAACTCTTTTAAGTTCTCTTGTCCAGTCTCCTACTGTACGGATGTGAACACTAAGGTAGTTGTCTCCTGGAGCTGAAGTCAGTGAAAATGGATGCCTGAAATTTCAAGTTGTGTTAATGCTTACAAGCATCTATACACACATTCATACAAGTGTCTATCTATCAGTCTGTCTGTATGTGTGTGTATATATATATATATAATGTGCAGCAGTGATTCTCACCATTCAAACGTGGAGATTTTTGGACATTGTAGAAATATATACTGCCCACTTTTGTATTTAAATCCATTTGGCTTTGCCATAATCAAGCTGAAGACGCCTCCTGGAAGTACAGAAACCTATAAAGTCCAGAAACACACTGGTAAAATTATTTTTTAATGTAGATTTTTAGGTGTCGTTGCATTTTCTCGTTATTGTTTACTTGAAACTTTGCTTTGCATTATAGCAGAAAGGGAGGCAAGGCATTTGAATTCTTTAATTTTATGGAAGATATCTATAGGGTTGTAAATATGTAGCCATCATATACAACAGTTGTCTTTTCAGACAGCTTTAGCAATATTAAAGTTGACATTATGGTACCATCTTGAAGCTTAAACGATAATATTAGGCATCTTCTGATTAGAATGAACCAATATCAATACACAATTTGATCTTGACCTGGGATAAAATTGTTCTTTAGGTTTTTTTTTTTTTTTTGTCAAATTCGTACTAGTATTGCTAATAGCTCTGGTATTGTTACTTGACTTTATTACTTTCTAATTTATGTGTTGATAACTTTCCTCACAATATGCTCCATTGTCTTTCTATAATGCCTGGTTTCCATATTGCTCCCAAAGTTTAGATGATTTCAGTGAGAGAGAAAACCGAAACAAAATCAATTACCTTCAAAATCTTGACTGCATAATGTTCAGACCTACACCTTCTCAGACTTCGTTCAGCTACATAAAGGAACAGGGGAACTGATATGTACATCCATGTCTGTCACATTTCAACATGTCATGTTAATAGAACTATGATTTCTTAATTCAGCCTATAGATTTTTGTAGTACATGTTCCACGTATAAATATTTATCTGTTATAGTCTAGTTATGAAAATTTTCCATTCACTGTTCTTACCGTTTTCTGGTACCATTGGTGGACCAAGAACAAGGAGGTCCCATGGATCAGGAGTAATATGTATACCACAACGAGAAGGTGATGAGAATACCAGAATGCATTGAAGCCTGTTAGTTTGTTGAAGGGCGGTGGCAACTTCACCCCATTTTTTCGAAAACTCCGAGTTGCTAGTGTGAATGCAATTGTCATTAGCACCACCATAGAAATCCCGGTCGAGCCTTCAACACCAGTCAGAAGGCTGGCATAGGTGGGTTTTACATTATTGAAATCTGTTGCTATGAGTGCAAACTTTTCCGGGGATGAATGAATTACACGAGGAAAATCACATAGTATATGGTTTCCTGCATGTAGTATGATTCCAACTGCTATTCCGCATGCTATCATCTGTGATTTGAAATTGAGTTATTGTAGAAAAATATATTTGAGAAATTTACTAAGAAAATATTTTGCTTGTGTTTCTCACCTTGTGAAAGTTAATGTTGTCGTCAAAAGGGATGAACAGCCTGGCTCTTGTGGATCTCAGCCATGTTAATATATTCCGGCAGACTGGTAAAAGTACAAGAGCCATGTTGAGTTTAAGCGTCTCAGCAGCTCCTTTTGCTGTTGTTAAGCAGTATCCCATTATTTGAAATGCTGCCTTCTGCCTGTACTGAAGGAACTTCCAGGTGAAAAGTCCAGCCATGGCTATTATCCATAGCATTAAAATCCATCCCCTTTGCCAATTGTCTAACAGGAGACACTTAAGTGTCGACCCGATTTTATTAACTATGCTTTTGGCTTTGAGGGCACTTAAATTTTGGCTCCATCCTGCACTTGTTGTGCTTATAGGTCTGCTGTAGTTCATGTAGCTGTCCCTTTGTAGTAGAAGTGTTTCCAACTGCCATAACTGAACGAGGGGCAAATCAGAGATATTTTCTTGCATTTATTTCTCTCATACAGAATAATCAAACATAAATCATTACATCTTGACCTTGCTTATGTTTGGATTATTCTCCGTGTTATTGTCACATTAGGTATTCTGGATCGGAGATTATTGAATCCTTGTCTAGTATCCCAGTGTTGTCCATTATTGGATACTAAACGGGCAAATCTTGTTTCGCACGTGTCTTTAATGATGTTCTGGTTTCTATTAATGTCACAAATGTCACTTTATTTTATATAAGCATAATTTCCAGTTACAATATTCTTATTGTTTGTCTTGGGCATCGGAGGGCCTCCTTTGGGCAACTTTAGCGTCGTCTTAGATGTGTAGTCTTCTATATGTCAATTTCGAGAACAAGATTCTCGCACATTGTTATATTATTTCTCATGAAGAAATTTTTCAGAAATCTCCTCAAGGAGAAACTTTAAGGACCATGCTACAGTAGCGCGGGCCAAGAGATTCGATTCGAAACTCTTATATGTCCAAAGTTCAATATGGAAATAATTTCAGAGATTTTCCCTTCCCACCACTCTTACATTATGTACACCCTTATATGTATTGTTATGTACACATAGCAATATTCAAATTTTAACCGTAGCATTTATAAAATTCCCACTAATTTCTCGGGAGGAAATCTTAAACATACTATAAAAAAAAGATAATTTAAATAAAGATCATAATTGATTGACACCTCATTAGAGAAATAGTAAATTAAGTATTAGGAGAAATTGTTGATACCTCGATGTACCCAATGTTGTCTGGGTCTAATTCTTCCATTATTAAAGAGGCGTATTCCTCTGCACGTTCTTTCAAATTGGATAATTTATTTGCAGAAGCACTCAACATTATTAGCTGGTTAATAATAATAAGAATCGGATTAGTAAAATGAACAACAAAAGACTATTCTTTAGTAAAAATTGCATTTCTACACAGTACTAAGTTCATTTTCTACAAAATACAGCCAGTTTTTTTTTTGTTCTTTTTTGGAATCTTGGTCACCAAAAAAAAGGGAAGTCGAAAATTATTGAACAAAATTTGTAGTTAATTTCTCCAATATCAGTTTTTCAAAGAAGACAAATAATAATAATAATAATAATAATAATAATAATAATAATAATAATAATAATAAATTAAAACATTGTCGAGGTACAAAAATAAATATGAAATTGTTTAACACAAAATAAAAATACGGTTATTAATAAGAAAAATAAATTGGCTGATCTTGCAAGCTAATTAGATAGATAGATTACGTAAATGAAAAAACTTTTATTTGAAGAAGTGTGTTTGTTTGAAGAAGTTCACCAATAAATAACGAATTTACCTCTTGCACTTCATCTCTCGTGATTCTTCCATCTCCATTGCTATCCGCCCTATCAATAATCATCCATAACAACAGATCTAATTAAAATTTGATATTATCAAAATGAAAGATAGGATTATAGTTGCATTGTACCCACATGTCAAAGAAAATCTGTAGACGTGCATCGAAACTCTGATCCGATATTTGTAGCCAATACTCATGCAGCTCCGCCTTCGTTATCCTCGCCGTCTTCTGCCTCCGCCGCCGTGCCAGCGCATCAAACACGGCCACTGCAAATTCCTTCGATTCCGGCATCCCTACCGGCAAATTTAAACATAATTTTAGTAAATTATATATTTAATTGATCGTGCATAACTCTGAATTTATGTTGAAATTGAAGAATTAATTACCTATGCATTCACCAAAATCTTCTCTGGAGAGCAAGCCGTCTTTAGCCATGTCGTCGAATCGAGCCTCGACTTGTTTCCACAGTACATTGGAGTCCGATTCGCCAGTGTTTTTGCTAATGAATCTCAGTCCACCGAGAGCTCTTTGAGCGCTCGATTTATTCCTCACAAGCTTGGCTTTCATTTTCATCAGCTCGCGCGCCGATGTAACCGCCGCCTCGTGCTGTTCCTCCATGTCGGAAGCCGACGCCCTCGACGATGCCGACCTCCGCCACGAGAGCTTTCGGCGCAACTTTGACGCTGCTGAGGAACTCCTTTTCAAAAATCCACTCACTGACTCCTCTCCGGCGGCGGAAGAGGTCGCGGGGTTAGATGTAGGTGCAACGCTACAAAACAGAATAGAATTATCGTCAAGCTCTAACGTGACTTCAACAAAATCATCTCCATTATTTCGTCTCAAATCGTTGAGAAAAACCGGCAGCATTGCGCCACCGACTCCATACTCCGGCCCCTCCCGGGAACCCTCCGGCAAGTGGCTGTAACTTGACCTCTTCGAGCTGCTCCCAAATGACGATGACCTCATCAGCTGCACTTGTTTGTAGTGCAATTTGGTGTGGTCTGCGATGAAAAATGGATTGACGAAAATGGGAAGAAGAAGAAGATGAAGAGGATTGAGTCACACGCTTCTTCCTTGAAAGTGCTTAAAATAATCACCTCTCAACAAATCTCTGAACACACAGTTTCAACGCTTCATTTGTGCATAAAGAGGGTAGTTGGCCTTGCCTTTGCTCCAATAATAATTTAAATTAATTACATTCAATCATGCAGTAAACTTTGGTACATTTATATACGTCGTTGTAGTACTGCACTTTTAGCCCTTTTCAACTTTTTCCTTTAATTCTCTAACCGAGGTTTCTTCACCGTGAACAAGCAATCATTCGTCATCAATTGAACTAATACTTCGTACCATCAAGATATTTTTAAAAAGGGGGTTGAACCCCAACCTTGAGGGTCCTGTCCCTTCCCTAGAGTATTGTGGAGGAGGGAAATTGCGGGATGTGCCTCAACAGACTAGGGTACAAGAGTTGTCATACTGTGTCCACAAATAGTTCAAATCCATACTTTGTAAGAGGTAGGAATCGAATCATCACACTGCGACTGCCAGCTCAGTTGAGACTACACCACTCATGTTTTTTGTACCACTAAACTATGCCCCGTGGGGCATCGAGATATTTTTATATATGATTTAAGATGGTTTACTCTCAATTTGAGAGTTAAGTCCACCTCGTACCGTATCAAAATTGCACTATATTTCATAGTGAACTTGTACATGAGTTTTGATCTATATAATTTACATTTACCGATCAAAAAAAAAAAAAAAAATTGCACTATATTATAGACAAGAATTGCAATACGTTTTTTGATTCACGACTTTTTGTTCTCTCTCTACTACGACATGTCTCGCCCAAATATGTTTAATATACTATTAAAATATTATAGAGACCAACAGGTACTAGTTTTACTAGATAACCCATATAGGCTCTTGTATATTTTCACCCCCACGTCACAGAGCCTACACCTTTCGGACACATAGCATTATCGAAGAGAAAACTCTACACATCCAACATCAATCTCATTCCTTTACTTGGGATATGATGCAAGAAGTTGTTTGTAATAAATGTCCCAACAAAATGTGTACTAAGATTTACATGATATCAATTTACGACACCTTTCTTTTATCTGAACAAAAATCTACTAAGTGAGAAATGATATGCGTGACACACTACACGACTTAGTGTCATGTCACATACATTTTTCATTCTCATTTAATTTGAACATAAGAGTAGCATAGCATGTAAACTCTCTTAGCTTTTATTTGACAGGAATTAAAATTCAAGTTTTAATTCAAGTCAAAGTAAAAAAATTAATTTTAACCATATATTTCATGAGATTTACAACTTTTTAACACATTTAATTGACTTTTATTAAAATTTACTAAAGTTCTAATTTTAATCCCCGTCATACTTACTAATATGTTCACAACAACAATCATTATGCTAATCATAGTACTAATTAATTAGTGCATTGAACTTAAATTAAATGTAGCCCTCATTTGGTGCCGATTAAAATTCAAATTTTAATCTTAGTCAAAGTTAACAATTAATTTTAATCACATATATCTTGGATCCCACAACTTTTCAACCATGCATTTCATCAACTTTTTTGAAAATCTATTAAAATTTTGATTTTAATCTCTACCAAACATGGGCATAATAATGAAGTCATAAGTTGTGTGAGCTACAAAGGTATATGCGACACATTCCAGTGGGTGATGTGATGGTGGCGAGTTTTCTTTTTTTGAGTAATGATATTCAGTACTATTGATATTAAGTACCAGTTTAGATGACAACTGTATGCCATTAAATAATGGATTTATTTAAATGTAATGTCATATAATTCATTTAATAAACCTATCAAGTGTGACCATCTGAATTGATGTTCTAACACTATTGATGCTGGATAACATTTAAAAAAAAAAAATTATTTCCAATTAGAAGAAATACTTTTATAAAGTCAATTAAATGGGTCCAAAAGCAATTTTTGAATCTCAAAATCTCCTTTTAATGATTCAAAAGTCATTCCAAACGAGTCCTTAATTTTTTTTTTTTCAACGTCTAAATGAATAATCATAAATTGTAGATGAAATAAAAGATCTCTGTTAAACATCAATTAACCAATCTTCTAACCTCTATATTATAAATTTTTCCAGCCATTTAAAAAAAAAAAAAATTAAATTGGCTCTCTAATCCCGCTCTCATCATAAGTATGAAAAGTTGGCAGCTTGTGAAAGTTTCTAAAATATTCTTTTATTAATTTCACTGTTGAAAAGTCTAATAAAATAATGAAGATTTTAATTATTAATTAGAAAAGAGAAATTCGTGTTTCCCACTCATTGCCTAACGACCAGCAATGCCTCCAGAAACCATTAAATGTTTTCTTTGAAACTTTTCCAAAGTAAAGAATTTAATTATGAAAATAAAATTTAATCAATTTTTATGACTAAAAACTTATATTATCGGAATTTTATTAACGAATCAAAGTAATTGACTACTGTTTTTAATAGGAAATTAGGCCTCCATTTCGCAAACTTGGTGCTTGTTTGGAAAAGTTTAAAAAATTGTCAATTATTTTAACGATTTATAACGTTTATCAAATTCTTAACCATATATTTCAATAATTTTATCATTTGTCAAACAATCCCTTTATAAATCAATTTATAAATAGTTCATTGCCAACCACACATTTCATTGAATTTATAACTGCTATCGACTTATTTACTATTCATTTCAATCAATTTACAAATTAAACCGTTTATAAATTCTTTCCATACGGAGGAAAAAAACGGAGAAGGGATATAATTAGAGGAGGGTCGGCATATATTTGAAGTCTTCGTAATATTGAAAATTTTCACTTAAAAACTCCATGATTTCGCTCTTAAAAACGTCGAAGGACATTAGAATTTTTCCCATCAAGAAAAGAAGAAAATACACTGGATTTAAATTTATTCAATAAGAAGTCAATCGGTCTTATTAATTCTCAAAAAGGTTAATGTATGAAACTTTTAATAACTTACTAGGTTTAAGCAACATGCAATGCACGTTTGCTTAATTTATATATAATTTTTTTGGTTAAGAATTACATTTTTATTAATAAAGATGTAATTTTTTTGGTTAATTAAATAACTGATGATGTAATGTTTATGTAATTGATAAATAATTACACATTGTGATATATTAAAAAAAGAGTATTAATAGAATCTATAGCATTGTCCTATAAATAAACATCGATCATAGTTTTATGAAAGTCGTTTGAGATAATTTTGATTCTAAGATGACGATTCAGTGTTTTCATCATCTTGCACTGCTTCAATAGAGAGGACATTAAACTGTCTATATTTTTTCTCATTTAGTTTCTCCGGATCTACATAAACTTTAATCTTCCAATTTTTTTTTGATAATTTCTCTGCAACGCTTTTAACATATGGTCGATTTTTCTACAAAATAAATATTGAATAGGTTTACACAATTAATAAAAAATACAATTATTTTTTAAATAATTTATTATAATAAAAATCAAGTTTGAAGAAAAAATTAAGAGGTACCTCTCCAGTATGTCCCATCAATTCAACTGTTGAACACCAAGTGCATGTTTTGCTATTTCACCAAACCTATAGCAGTAAAATTTAAATCAAAATTAACAATTAATTTTAACAACATATTTTATGAAATTTACAACTTTTCAATGATACATTTTATCAACTTTTGTCAGAATTTTAGTGAATTCACTAAAATTCCGATCTTAATCTCAATAAAACATGAGCTTAGTATTATATTGATTTTTTATAAGCGAAATAAATGTAAATTAGCCTCGTTGAATAGGAGGGCAAAGGCTTTCGAAAATGGTGTTTGGTCTTACAAAATGCATTTTTTATTTTCATGCTATCCTCTTTTTCAAAGACCCTATCGTATTACCATGCACATCTATCTTAGAATATTGCCTTTTTTTATAATCAAAATAAATTTAACTTGATTTTGATTATTTTTTAATTTTTTTTATCAAAGTGATGAAAATGTAAAAAAGTTGTAGAATCTTTTATTTATATTGTTCATTTTGAGAATAAAAAATCTTATTCATATCCAAATTACTATAATGCCTCCCCGATTACAGATCATACGTCATGTTTCACAAACGCGAATAAAAATAATAAAAAATTAATATTTAAAATGTAAAATCTATATTCAAATTCAATCGGGAAATCCAAAAACCTCTTTTTTTCAACATGAATTTTTCATATTATCATGATTCTTGAACTTGAAAAATATGTAAAATACTAACATTTCTTGATTGCTAACTAAGATACAGAAAATATTAATTTCATGAAAAATATAAGCCATTCTTGATTTCTAACCAATCATTTTCGACAAGCCTTCAATCGATTTTCAAAATGTAAATAATGAAATTAGGACGATGAAGAAAAATGATGCGTGTAAGATATAAGTCAAGAAGAATCAGAAATGGAAGCCTCCATCTTTTTAACCATGAGTTGCAGTCATATTCCATACTTGGGCACCAAATCTTCCAATCTTGATGCAGGAGGGTCCCAGTCAGACGAAGCTGAGTTGTCAGATAACTCGTTGATGGCGCTAACGTACCATGAGTTGGCGGATCGGCGTAAGAACGGAAAGTAATCGACTACATTTCCTAATTGGGGTCAATTTTGAACACGTTTTGATATTTTGGCCATAACTTTGGCTCCGGTTGTCAGAATCACGCCGGTGACCCCAATTCGGAAAGCTCGTTTCGGCGCGCACGACATTGGCACTTTTAATATATATATATATATATATATATATATATATATATATATATATATATAGATATTTATTTATGTCTGTATTTATGTATGTATGTGTGTGTGTGTGTGTGTGTGTGTGTGTGTGTGTGTGTGTGTGTGTGTGTGCGCGCGCGCGCGCGCGCGTTTGTCTAGTTTATATTTAATAGTTTTGTTTAAGAATTAATTTGTTATTAATAAAGATATAATTTTTTTGGTTAATTAAATAATTAATGATGTAATATTTATGTAATTGATAAATAATTAGATGTGTGATTTTGATGTTGTGATATAAGTTGGTGAGATCGAAGAAAATAAGTAAAAGTTGACAAATTTGGAGAAAAATGCTAAATTGTAAGGGATCCATAGTTCGGAGGCTAAAATGTAAATACTTAAAAGTTGTGCCGAACCTCACGATGAAGATTTGAGAGTGGTCGGAGTCAATTGGATAAAGGAAGACGTCAATGGAATCAAATTTAGTCAAAAGATGATTACAAATCAATTTCCAACCGAAAAGTTATACTCCGATATTTTAGTCTCATATTGAGACCTATTTTTGGCATAGAAAGTGATCGAATTGGAGAATGATGTCTGAATCAAAGTTGTAGCCAGATGAGTTAGCTTTCCAACGCATTTTGAATCGCCTCAATCGGACATCGGAATACAGAGTTATGATAAAAAATACTGAAAGAAGGTGCAACTGCCTGTTTAAAACAAGAAATTCCGTTAGTTTTTCCGTTAAACCAAGAAATTCCGTTAGTTTTTCCGTTAAACCAACAAATTTCGTTAGATAGGCACTTTTTATATAGAAAGAGATTTAATTATACTTGGAAGGTAAAAAAAGTTTTGTTCCTTTTCTTTTTCTAATTTTGGAAAGTTGGATTAATGCACAAGACATTTGAAGTACAAATGTCCCTTGAAGTACCAAAATCCTTGTTGATTGTTTTCAAACGTACTTTAATCTTGTCCGTCATATTTTAAAAACTTGACCAGTTTGATTTGTAGTGCAAGACAAGAATCAATAGTGTAAT
Source organism: Fraxinus americana (assembly GCA_035079005.1). Taxonomy (NCBI): domain Eukaryota; kingdom Viridiplantae; phylum Streptophyta; class Magnoliopsida; order Lamiales; family Oleaceae; genus Fraxinus; species Fraxinus americana. The sequence goes on along the minus strand of CM068708.1, from coordinate 44,023,173 downwards.
AACAAAATATATAATGCATTTTAAGAAACAAACAATCATACGGCACCTAGCTACCTAGGATTAATCGACACGGTTGATTATTTTCGGCTTCTCTTCTTTTTAGAAAGTCCAACTGTACCTAAGTGGGGAGCTTGACGAACCGCTACATGTAAATATTAAATAGAGAGAATCAGAATAAGACGAAGTAACTTTATAAATGAATCAATCCTTTAAGCTTCCTACTAATGTTCGTAGTCTTGAGTACTATCCGTCCCATGAAGATACGTCTCATTGACCAAACAAGCAAGGCACGTTTCCTTCTCGAAAGATGTGAGACAAACGAATTCGAGGAGAACAAATATGTCTTTGTAAATGATCAAGACACGACACGACACTATGTGAGATTGTGTTATATTATACATATCATAACATTTTTCAAATTATATGATGCCAAATTACTAGAGAATTCAAACGTGGTTCAACCTATATTAGAATAAATTAAAATCATTCATCTCAAAATAGAGTATGTTATTTGTTACCTGATTCAAAATGAAAATTTCTAATATGTCAAATTTCCTTGTTAATTGGAGTATAATAATATAAAATAAAATGTTTGATGTGTTTTTGTAAATTCTCTCTATTAGATTTGTAATTTATTTGACAATACTTTTTTTATTATAGAATAACGAGATTAAAAATGAAAATTATTTGTAAAATATTCCTTTTCCCTATATTTTAATTTTGAATTTCTTCCTAAATTATAGCGAGACTCTGAACCTAACTTTACAAGAATATTCATAATAATTATGTCTAATGAATCTGAACCCGACCAAACATTTGACTATGATGTTAAGGAAGGAGTTAGTTAGACTGTAGATTTCAATTAGATGGATGGATGTTTTATTTTATTATTTATAAATATGCTGTGTCAAAGTCGTGCGCATACTACACCATATGCATCCGCAATTTTTATATTTTCATAAGCAGCAGAGCAGTTGAGTTGTAAATATTCCTACTCTTAACCGTTAGACGCGCTTGACTAATTAACGACCTAATAAGATCAAACAAGCGATTCGATCTCCATAAGTAACTATAGAATTAAGCCGAGTTCTATTGGTTTGGTTCCAGAATTTTGAGTGAGCACGAGTGGTCGTTGACTATTAGTCGTAATAAAATATTAAAAATTATTTTGATAAAACTAAACATATATAATTTTATTATGAATAATGTTTACCAAATGACACAGTAGTCATGTTTCCTATAAATCAAAGGAATATCATAGGTTCGAATCCTTACAATTGCATTAAAACCACTAAAACGGAATATATATTATTATGTTAGATTTAGTTTCAAAATTCAACAAGTATCCAATAATCTTAAGAGTGAGTAATGCTATTCATCCAATATTCTATTATCAAAAGTTACTAATCACATCCAATATTGAAAAAATAAAATTCAATCGTCAAGTTCTATCTTTTATCTTATAAAAATTATTTACCAAATTAATTATATCTTAAAAACCCGATTAGGTTAGAACATGTTCTTGGTTGTAGAATTTGGAACCATTTAAAATTTATGCATAACTCGATTTGACAGGTTTAGGTTCTTTAGCCCACACCTAGATGGATCCTCAATGCTTATTATGATATTATATGCCCGTAATTAGTGTTCTAAAAAGCCTACCTAGACGAGGAGCATAATCTTGCTACTTATCCACGTGTTATGTTTTTTAGAACACTGTCCATAATTCTCAAACAAGACATTTGATCCATCTAGAATTGTTCAAATGAGTTGTCCTCGAATGAGCCACCAACCTATGAAAACATATTAACACCCTATTTAATCCACATTCTTAATAAAAAATTATTTTTTAAAAACTCATTTCCAACCACACATTTTTTAATAAAATATTATTACACTCAAATCCAAAACCTTTCCTTATTTTCTTAACCACATATTTTCCATCAAATCACTATTTAAAATGAATTTTCCATTCAATAATGTGCATCAAACAAGGTGTGAGAGTAAAATCCTACATCAATTACATATAAAATACTAACCAACATATAAGAGATTTGACTACTATCGTTCCTTTGAAATGTCTCAATATTTATCAAAATATCCATCTGAAGGCAAAGTGATTATGTCCAACTCTAATTTCTTTCTTTTTTTTTTTTTTTAAGAATACACTCTTTATAGATCAAACGTCTAATTTAAGGTTATCCAAATTGATCAACTCTTATAGATTAGGAATGCATGCATATGCATGTAAATATTGTTTCGCGTGCGAATTGAAATGTCACCATTCTTATTTATAATTATAAAACTTACCAAACTCCTAAGACTTTAAACTTCATATGAAAGCCACAGCTGACTAGTAATATTCAGTTTATTTGGAAAAAAAGTGGCAAATTCGAATTGAAAGGTAAAACCCAACTAACTTGCTTTGACATGAAATAATGCAATTATAAATTATTTCCTATATGAAATAAAATACCAACTTGTTATATATTTGCTTTTTCTTGAAATCCATACCCAACTATTTTTTCTTCTCTCTAAATTCATACCGACGCACTTCATATTTTCTATTTGAACATATTCAACGTGAACACAATTAGTTAAGAGAAACATGCAAAATGTTTGAAGTTTGACGTGTAAATACCATATTTTCTCAATTTTGAGATTCATACGTATCATTGGTTAAGAATAAATGTTTTTAAGGTATGTTTATGTTCCATAAAGATAAAAGCAAGTTCTATAGCCTGAAACAAGAAGTAGTGTTCAAGATTTCTTAATCGGAAAAGTGAGAAATTAAGTCTTGTTTATCGAATTTTATTCAAGTAAAAAAATTAGTTAGCAAATGGGTTTTGTTTTTCTTTTGATGGCAGTTTTGGTTGGCAGAAGAGCCCAATGAAGTCCAACTAAAACAAAAAAAATGTAGCTGGCCCAAGTTTTTGTATACAAGATGAAGGGATCTAGAAGAAACATAATTTGGGCCATTAACTTAGGAAAATGACATATTTATTTACTGCTTATTTCTATCTATGTATGAATTAAATCGTTTATAAACACTTCCTAAATATATTATAAAAAAGACAGTCTTACCAAGTCAGTAAAATGTGTTCGAGTCTCATCTAAAGGGGAGGAGTGAAATTCATTTTAAAAAAAAAAGGACAAGTCTTATAAATGCCAAAACGTTAGGAAGAGGAAGGGAGAGAAGAGAAAAAAAATATATATATTATTATTAAGACAATGTAATTAATCTACAATTATAATATTTGTATTTTGCCATTAACATGAGGAAGACTCTTTTAAGTTTTTGCAAGTAAAGAAATTGTTCTACATGAAACCTTGATACATATAAACTCAATGGAATCAAGGCTTCAAGAACATGACCCCTCAAGAAATAATATTTGGTACTGAAAATTTAAAAGAGTATGGAAACACTCTCTACTATGTCTAGATATACCCTGGGAGTGTCTATACGTTAAAATATCATAATTTATCGAATTGTTAGTTTAGGATTTATCTTTTTAACCTTAAGGATCCTTCCTAGAGCAATGTAGGCTATCAAAGGACGAGGACCATATTGGAGTTGGGATCAAAAGGAAACTTGAGCACTTATTACTTGTATCATATTCACGATTTATTTATATCACTATATATTAAAAGAGGCTAAGTAAATCTCACACACGTGTCACAATTTCCCGTTATCGTAAAAAATCCCCATTTAAAAAAAAAAAAAAATTCCCTGAAATTCGCCAAAAAAATTCTCGCACCGCCATTCCTCTTTCTCCATTATCTCACGCAACTACACACTCCTCCTCCATTTTCCCACGCAACCTCCCATTGCTTCTCCTTCCTTTCCATTAGCTCGAACAATAGATTTTTTGCTCCAATTTGCAGATGACAGTACGTGAGGATTTTTTGCTCAACTTGCAGATGACAGTACCTGAGGCTTTAAATTCGGCACTTGATGAAGAAATGTATGTTGACCCTAAAGTCTTTTTAATGGGTGAAGAGGTAAACTAGAAGTTTTAGTTTAGTATGAGAAGAAAATGCACTTACTCAAATTGTTTCAGTAATCAGTTTTTGATTTACAAAGACTTTTCATAATCTTATTATTATTCTTTCAGTAATTAGTTTTTGATTTACTCTATGTTACTTTAGATTTCCAAAGGGCTTTTGGAGAAGTATGGTCCCGATAGAGTTGTGGATACTTCTATGACTGAGGTTTCTCTTCGCCTTTTACTCATGAATTGTTTTAGTTGTGTTTATAATATTTTTCATACTCAACCAATTTATATGTTGCAGGTCGGATTTACTGGAATTGGAGTTGGTGCAGCTTACTATGGTCTCATGCCCGTGATTGAGTTCATGATTTTTAACTTCTCTATGGAGGTGATGATTCTTTCTTTATCCTATGTTTGACTATATAGAAATGGGACTTTGTTTATTCTATTTAGAAAATATTTCTGTTCAATTTTGAATATATTATTCACATATCCAATTTTGATTCCCCAATTGTTTGCCACTAAATGCAACCTGAGTATTTGTTGCTTTATATTTTGAAGTGCATTTGATTCCATAATGATGCTATACAGATGTTGTGATTTAGCTAGAGTTTGTATGAAATAGTCGATGACAGGCTCAGCTTAAAGCTATTGTAGTCTAAGCCAAGAAGATACATACTTTACTGTGTTAGTTTTTGGTTCAATGCTTAATGAAAAAAGTCATGCCTACAATTCCTATGGCTGAATTCAATGCATTATGGAAATAATTACTTGTATTCTCCAGAAATGATCCTTGACTATAAGACATGGAACTCCATCCACTGGATGGAGACATTTCTCCATGTCTTCGTCCACTTCCATAAGTTATGGAAGTGGATGGAGACATGGAACTCCGGCCACTGGACAGAGACATGTATTGTAGCACATTTAACTTCAGCATTTGCAATTTACTCTGGGCTCTTTTGGACTGCTCTTTCTGTTGTTATGCTTGAGCCTCCTGCTAAATCCGTAGCCTGGGTTCAAGGGGCAGCTAAAGTTAAGTGTCTGGCCCTTCCAGTAAGATCAGTTGTTAGATAATTTTTAATCCATCTTCTATGCATTATTGTATTATATGGCTTCAATCAGTTTTAATTACATCTTTAGTTTTCAATTTTCATTTTATAAAATTGGGTTAAAGTTTGGATTAGTGCATGTTTCTCGTGACAAGCGTCCAGGATTCCAGCATCACAAGAAAGCTAGTGCTATGAATGCACTTGTAAGTGGTGAACTGGTGATTTTGATATGCACTTATCCTAACATTGCCTTTATCAGTTATAACCACCAATCCATGTCTACCTTCCCCTGGCGCCAAGCCCAAACCCCACCAAATGGCCAAAAAAAAAAAAGGAAAAGAAAAAAATGCATTGTTCCTAGATAATATGTTATTGTTTTTCGTTTAAGTTGCATTTTATTGATAAGTCTTAAATGATATTGGTAGCAATGTAAAAAAAAAAATGACTTAAAAAAAAAAGATCATTGTTATTGGTATTTAAAAAAAAAATAGTGCACGGTTTTTTTTTTTGGCTACCAATTAAGATTTAATGGTGGGCATTTATTGCATAATCAAATTAAATGAGTCCATTAAATGGATTTATAAAATCTTCGCAATATTGCCTATTCCTACTGAGAATCTGTAGACATGGATGAATTTTTATGTTCTTTTGTAATCTTAGTTACTTTGTTTTGAATATCATTTTGCGGTTTCAATTTGTATCATTTTCCTTTTAACAGTTTTAAGGTGAAATAAATATATATAGATTATTGGTGAACGTGGTGTGAAAGTTTAGATGCTGGTCTTTTCATTTACTCGGGGTTGTGGGATTGTGATTCTGTACAGTATTTCTTCAAGCTTTTTACCCACTTAAGGTCTTGTTAGCATTTCATTGTTTATTGTTGACCAGGAATCCTTTTAACAGTTTTATGGTGAAATAAATATATATAGATTATTGGTGACCATGGTGTTAAAGTTTAGATGCTGGTCTTTTCATTTACTCGGGCATGTGGGATTGTGATTCTGTACAGTATTTCTTCAAGTTTTTTACCCACTTAAGGTCTTGTTAGCATTTCATTGTTTATTGTTGGCCAGGAATTTGAAAAATCCCCTGGAGTTGGGTAACTGTGGCTTTCAATTTTTGTTGTTTTCCTTTTCAAAAGTTTTAAGAAAAAATAAACTATAGATAAATAGTGGGTGACGAAGGTGTAAAAGTTTAAATGCTGATCTTTCCATTTACCTAGGCATGTGGGGATTGTGATTTTGTACAGTGTTTGTTCAAGTATTTTTATCAGTTTAAAGTTTCGTTTGCATTTTGTTGTTTACTGTCTTACATGAATTTGAAAAAAAAAAAAAAAACTCTCGCGTTGGGTAATTGTGGGGAACAAGGGAGATGAAAATTTTAGGGATGATGATACATCCATCCAACCCTTCTCTTCTTTTTTCTTAGTTACTTGTGATATTTGGTTGCCTAGCTGAAATAAGTATGAAATAAGACTTTATTGGATTCAGCTTTGTTCACGTGATAATTGGGGAAGGTGGGGAAGGTTCGTTACCAAATGTTTATTGATGACCATAAGATTGTAGGGGTTGAAAATTGTTGAAATGCAAACTCTTTCATATGCATGCAAAGATATCTATTCTTTTCGTTTTGATAGATCTTAGATATTCAAAGTTTCACAAGGTTTGTTCAAAGACTTTAGAAGTCTTTTCTTTTTGGAAGGTTTTTCACTATGATACCGGCCTTGAAGTTAGGCTTAGTGATAAAGTATTGGAATTTAATTTTGATATTTTTCTCAGCTTCCATACCTATTGCTTGAGATTTCAATGTTGCAGTCATAAATCCTGGACATTGTACGTTAATGTTTCACTTTTATATGCTGAATACTGGATATCTTTAGAACTTTCTGCAAATTTTTGGAATTTGTCAGAATATTGACTTTTTCCTTAAACTCTTTTATAGGAAAATACTATACTGTTGCAATTTAATCTACATATATTTTCATGTGCACAGTTTTAGAGTTAGGATCTTTAATTCCTTCAGTATGTAGTTTCTCTTAGGAACATCATGCTCATTTCTGATTTCCCATTCTTCTAACTGATGGGCTTGGTTAATGGAAAGATCCTTCTTTTTCTTTTTTCTATAGCTTCCATATCCTTATTGTCAGGGTTGGTTCATTTTGGCGTCCATGGAAGTAAGCAGTAAACCTTGGGTCATTTTTTGCTGTAGTATACATTTATAATATCACAAAACGGCCATTGTATTTCTTTCTCATGGTTTTGTTGGTTAAACTCTCAAGTCGTTTTGCATCGCCCTGAATATATAGACAGCATGACAACTATATTTAGGCTTGAAACTTCACTCTGTCAAACACGTTTCTATAATGTAATTTTCCCAGTAATATTTTTCAAATTTATGCATTATTTCTCTGGAGGAGATAATGTGTATAGATAATAACAATCATTGTTCTTACTACTTAGATTTATTGGACTTGTGTGTTATTTAACTGTGCTCTCGATGAGGTTGCTTTAAGAAGTGGGTAAAAATGTACTATCTAATGTAATCTGACTACATGCTTTATGACATTAATTGGCTTCTTCGTTATGTTGAATGTTATTATGCCAACTATCATTTTACCTACGGTTAAGATAATAGCGAGTTATATTAGGTTACTCTTTTGGTATGGTTAGACAAGTTGGTTGTGTTGTGGCATGTAATTTAGTTAAGGATTATCGTCGAAAGCGATTATGCATCTATAATGTTGTATCAAATGGGAGAAAAAAATAACTCCTTCGTACTTCATCGGATGAAGGAAACCATCATCCAACATCAATTCCAAAATAAAATCATTTCTATCTTGTCGACAATAATCAACTAACGTGCAACGCACATTCTCTTCACTAGTACTTGAACAAATATAAAATGAATAGGTACACATTCCACAATTTTAGCATCTAGGCTCTCCAAGATGATTTTTTGGAAGAAAAGAATAGATCTTTTATTTTTCTACCATATATCCTATTTGGCACCAAGAAACAATATTTTTTTATCTGGAGTTAAATAATAATTGACATCGTTGTAAGTTGTAACTACACCACACACTCCAGATTAAGTAAAAATAAAGAAATGATCATCAATATTAAAAGAAAAGAAAATATAGCCTTGATTTTAAGTCCCATGAAAAATGTGAATATCTCTGATATTAGTTATTATTATTCATTTTACAGCTATAATTGTGGACATTAAAGAACCAGATCTTGAATTTTTTAATGTTCCAATCAATCATAATTTCACGATCCTACAACTTTTGTCACTGTTTTCACATGATTTACCACCTAGTTTATGTCAAATTGTCAAGACCTTTACGTGATATTCAATAATGATTCCCCTTTCGACAAGAAATCCAGGTTTATTTATAAAAAATACTAAAAATGTCTCTAATGTATGATAAATTGCTTTAGTAAGATACACAAGTTTATCTAGTCCCACATTAGTTGAGATGAAATAGGAACTAATAGGAAGAAAAATTATCAAAGAACATAATACTATGGAAATTTTTTGTCAATCTTACCATATCCTCAACCCACTACGTTTTAGAGGCAAATCGAATGGTAATTTCGATCAAATGGCATTTGCTGGAAAGAAATAGAGCTGTTGCCATAATTTGCATGACAGCAGGAACACGTGGTTTATGAATTCTCTAGATCTGATCTAATAGTCGAATTAATCAATCAATCATGTTTTTTGATGGGATTAAGGAATGCAATAATTGAAAAATGGTGGGTGTTTAAGAATTGAAGGGTCCGAAAACGTAGGTGGAGCCATAAGAGAGAGAGAAAAACACTGCGACAAAAGATGAGAGTTATAAAAGCAAAAGAAGAAGCAATGATTCTTTCTTCCTATGGGAATTTGTAATCAGAATAATAATATAGTTTACTATTCTGAAATCTACTCTTTTTCAAAGGGAGAACCGTAGGAAAGAGCCTTCCATCTACCTCCCTTACACCTCCTACCATCCTCCGATGCTCTGACCACCGCCTCCGTCGTATTCTTCCGCCGCCATCCAGGTGCTTATTTCTTGTTTCTATGCATTTTTGTTACTATGGTGTGTTCGTGTTTATTAGTTTAGAATTCTTGTTAGTTGCTTCTCCGTATATATTACCCCTATGTCATTTGGATCATTTAGGGACCTTAAGTAGTGATCTGGGGTATTTCTCTCTTGACGATAAATAATGGATTTAGCCCAAAATGAATAGTTCTTCCCCGATCATAGCTTTTGAAAAATGTAGAGGAATATAACCCTCTCTATGATGAAGCCTATCCCCATCTTGAATATAACCCTCTCTATGATGAAGCTTATCCCCATTTTGTGACCGCGTCTGGATTTACTCGGGTGGCGAACCAGAGGGGAAGGCCGCCACCCCCTCAGGACTAGTCAGACGAAGTTCCGACACCTGAGTCATCAAACAAAAAGGCATATTTGATTTTCCCCTTTCGATTGTTATCAGGCATAAACAGATATAATTTGTTCTAATTCAGTAAACTTTGAAAATAATCCATGCATTTGCGGTTTATAAGGTGATAAAGTTTGATCTGTAAATTTTTAGATCAGATTTTGTGTATGATCATTGCATAAAAAAATATTCAGTCATTATTTAATGTAATAAACTTGTGATCATGTGAAGACCTCTTTTGTCATCATCAAGCCACATTTATTAAATTATGATCACATGGAATCAATATCTTGAAAGAAACTCGATTAACAAAACATGGACATTTGGTGGTATTTTAAATAAAAAAGCGTTGTCTTGATTTTGCAATGCAGTTGATGTGTTTGTTGTCACACTCGAAAAGTTATTAGCTAAATCAATTGAAAATCAAATTGCAGCAATCTTTGTTGTAGTTGAAACTGGGCATCTGTATCAACAAAATGCAGTGGAACAAGATCTGATGAGTGAAAATATTGAATTGGTATCCGCCTTCTGATCAATATTGTTGTGGTAAGAGCTAAGAACAATGGAGGATAATGGAGGAAGCAAGGTGACAGGAATCAGGCAAATTGTTAGACTCAAGGAGTTCCTTCAAAAATGGCAAAACGTAACACTTAGCCCCAAGGGTAATAACATGCGATCAAACGAGAATCAAGTTCCCGGAGGCATTTCACCGGCAATTAATAGAAGGCTGAGGAGCACTAACGTATATTGCGACTCGGATGAGGATGGTTGCCAGAGTCCAGAATCACCATACGATGTTCCAAAAGGCTACCTTGCAGTTTATGTTGGGCCGGAGCTTCGGAGGTTTATAATCCCCACTAGCTATCTTAGTGATCCACTGTTTAAGGTGTTGCTAGATAAGGTTGAGGAGGAGTTTGGATTTGATCATAGTGGCGCTCTCACAATCCCGTGCGAGACTGAGACTTTCAAGTATCTCCTGCAGTGCATGGAAAATCATCGAAAAGAGCAAGCCCAAGGCAGTGCAGGTTAAGTCCCGTTATCCCTCTTCTCTTTACGCAGTTCATGAATTCTACATCTTGTCCTATCTTCCCGTGCTAAAAATTTAACTAGCTCAGGTTGGAAGATCCATTGGAGTTATAATTGGAGTTTGAGGAGTATAGATATTACACAGTCATGTCTCAATATACAGGCCGTAGTTTCTAAGCACGCCCTGTAATTTGATCAATGTGGATAAAAATTGGGAAGTTACAAGAGAAGCAAGATTTTATTATTGAATCACAGATTAGCATGGGGTTATTTTAGTTCAAAATCCTTATTCTTGTTAACTGAATGCGTTAAGGAGGGGTACTAAAGCAGTTGGAGTCTTTAGGGGCTCGTTTTATACAGTACTCGACACGATCATAGAGTTTAATCGATAAAATTTGTCTCTTTCTCCTTTGTTTATTTATTTATTTACTTACTTCTATGTGTACTAAACTTTGGTAATCTGAACAATTTTGCAGCTGGGACATCATATTCTGTTGAGGAATGAGGAGAGTACCTTGGTCTCTTCAAAGATTGAGATATATTATGTATAACAAAGGTCTCTTTTGCACTGATATAAAAAAATTTCTGTTTCATTTTTCTTTTCGAAATGACAAATGTTAGATAGATAGAAATAATCTTTTTGCCAGTTACAGCAGCTGGCTGTTCCTGGCCTTTTTAGGCTTGCCAAATTATTCACCTGCATTTGATGTTTAATTGGTTTCATGAGTATTCAGTGTTCGGATTGTTGAATGTAATCTTTTTAATTTGCAAGTGTATTGACATGCATGCTACTTTAAATGATTATGTAGAGGCCAAAAATTTATGAGATCATCAGTGACAGAAAATTGAATTGAGTGATGATTTTAAAAACAAAAATCAAACTTACCAACTTCATCAAATATTGAACAGAGTAACGACAAGGAAATGAGTAATAAAAAATAAAACTTATCAACCTTACTAAAAATTGAACAGAGTAAATGTAAGAAAATGAGTACTAAAATACCAAAGAAAAAGAATGTCAAAATATCGCCAAGTGAAATGGATGTAAAGTTGAGGCAAGAGTTGAACTCTTTGTCTTTATGTCGATTTTGCCCCACAACAGTGCCTACGGAGGATGGCAATTAACTCCCAAGATATAACGACTATCTTCTTGCGTTTGTAACAATGAATCGAAGATTGGGTTTTGTACTCCTTCTAGAATGAAATGGAAAACAGATTTTTTATGCAAAGTTTTGGTTAGAAAAATATGAATTTAATGTCACGCTATAATTGCATATCATTGTGATGAAGTAATGGAAGTTCCAATGGTCTTATTTATAGAGGAGGATGAGAGGTTGCGAGTGAAGAGATAGGCCTCAAAACCCAGCAACATTTGCCAATGATAGCAGTTTTTGTGTCGTTCGCATGTCGCCCTTGCGTCGTCGAGCTTCAGAAACAAAAAATCTATCGCTCGAGCGACAGTATCACCACTCGAGCGCTAGGCGAGTGACGGAGGTGGATAAATGTCCAGCCAGTTTCATCTTTTTCTTTCCAACTTTAGACTGTAATTTTTCATTCGTCCGTAATTGATTTTTATTTTTCAAATGTATCACGACGATCTACTCGACGAGTAGAACAAGTTAGTATATTTATTTTTATAATTTGACTATCGGATTAAATCCGAATATTTGACCGAAGTTGATACGAAAGTCACTTTTCCATAATTTAATATTTAATCAATTCTAAGAGTCACATCATTGCATTCAAGAAGGTCGTATGCATAATTGAAAGAAAAATTTTGTGGGAGTTCATAAGAGGGCAAGTTTCTTGGTGGGCAAAGCACGTTACTTGGCGAGCAAGTTTGCTTGATGTGCAAGAAAGAGATTTCTTACGTTGAAAAATAGACTTCAATCGATCAAAATCTATTGTTGACTCAAGATAAATTTTGAACTATCTTGAATGTTCATTGTAAAGATGCGGCCAATCAACAATTCTAGCTTATAAAATTAGTAGAATCATTTAAAGGTTTGTTTACAATCTTAATTCGCAGTTTTCTCTTACTTTAACGTGCACATGTTCCCATCATCGCCAGCATAGTGTCTTTTAAGAATATTGGACGCTTTGATTAGCGATTAATCTCTCTTAATCAAATCAAATTTTGTTTTTAGAATCTCTCAGTTCACTCAACCAAGTTAGTGTATGAAGTAATATGCATTCAATAATCAATAATTACAATAATTGATGTGAAAAATTCTCACTTCTTAAAATCTTACACACATATGACAATCTGTCACAATAATTACATTTAAATTCCTAAATTGTTGTTGAATCTTAAATTTCAAGTCAATATTTAACATATTGATTAACAGAATGTTACATTAACAAAGTGATATAGAATATACGGTAATATGTACATTCTACTATCACAGATAATTGCAACATAAAAGTAGAAACTTATTTGCAAACCAAAATTTGTGCCAAAAACAGTACATTTCACACTAGAAACCCAAAAGTATTCGTTCAAAGTCAGAAAGTTGCACTTAAACCCAAATAAAATGCAGAGTAAACTATAAATTTCTCATTGGAATTGAATGCCCACCCCTAACGAGAATGAGAAATATAATCTTGAATGATTGAGAAAGAGTAGGTTCTCTTGCCTTATGTTGTGTGTTATTAACAGAACACTTGATGGATGAGCTTGTTTGAATAAGTTGCTTAAAAGTTCAATTGTTCAAAGTGAAAATCAGACTAGACCCCAACCAAACAAAGCAGACATAAATCCCGTTACATGCGGAGAGAGAACATGTCCTCTGGCATCATGTCAAATCTCGTGTTAAGTTGTTGATTATCATTAAATGTCCAAATCCATAGTATCCTTTGACCATTCTTAACTGAATTTTTAAGAATATTTAACTCTCTCTCTCTCTCTCTCTCTTGGTGAGTGAAAAGAAGATTCCGTCTCGTAGACTCACTCGAGGTCCGTGGGAGAACTTCATTTTATTACATGTCATGTCACGTCTCTTGTTTTTATGCTTGTGGACTCTACTCACTGCAGGCATTTACCTTTTTCAATACTTGTACAGTAAAGCTTTGACTTTACCAATTAAGATATTGATAATCGAAAAGAAAAAAAATTATATCCTAAATTTCGTGTACCATTATCATGTCCTTAAGTGTCGTGTAAGGTACTTTGTCAGCTCATTATCAATTATATAGTTATTCTCATTATCGAAATAAATTAGCATTGGCCAAAAATCAATCCTAGATGTATCAAATAAATTAGCTTTGGCCAACAACTGTAGCCTGTAAATGGCCTTTATATCAATTGAATGTCCAAAATGTCTTTATTTTATGGTGATCTTGAGAAGGAAGTCTACATGCTCCCACCACCTGATTATAATCGACAGGGTGGAAGACTTTATTATTTTGTCAACCTCATAAATCTCTTTATGGACTGAAACAAACCTCCATAAATTGGTTTTCTAAGTTTTTTGCTACTATATGTAAAGCGGGTTTTAAACAATCTCTCGTAGATTATTCCCTATTCACAAAAGGGAACCAAAAGGCGTTACTGGTGTCTTGATTTATAAAGATGATATGGTTGTAACAGGGAATGATGAAGAAGAAATTGCAAAGTTGAAGATTTTTTTAAGCATTCATTTCAAGATAAAAGACGAAAAGTTGAAACTTTTTTTCTGGGCATTAAAGCCGCACATTCAAGTAAAGGCATAAGCATTTCACAAAGAAAATATGCGTTATGATGAAGGTGGACTATTGGGCACGGTACTTGTAGCATCTCCAATGGAACATAATCTTAAATTGAAGCCAACAGAAGGGAACCTGTTGAAAAATCCTTCTTAATACAAAAGAATAGTGGGAAAACTCATCTATTTTACTATCACGAGATCAGACATCCATTACTCGGTGAATTTACTTAGTCAATTCATGAATCAACCAAGGAAACCTCACTTCGATGCCACTTTTCTTGTGTTGAAATATATAAAACGAGCACCTGGACAAGGTCTTTTCTTCTTATCTCAAAATGATTTCAAAATGAAAGGATTTTGTAATGTAGATTGGGCATCTTGCCCAACCACCAGAAGATCAATTACAGGTTTTTGCATTTTCTGAGAGATTCTCTTGTATCTTGGAAGAAGAAGAAGAAGCAAGTGTCCAGATGTTAAACAGAAGTAGAATACATGGCAATGGCTTCAGCAATATGTGAACTAATGTGGCTGAGGTATTTGTTCCAAGATCTACATGTTAATCTTACAGAAGGAGCAACACTTTTTTTTGTGATAATCAAGTGGCATTACATATACCTACTGACTCAGTATTCTACGCAAGAACAAAACACATCTAACTGAACTACCACGTGATTAGAGTGAAGATCAAAGCCGGTCTGTTGGCAATGCAGTTTGTCAATTCAACAAGACAGATACTTGATATGTTTACAAAAGCTATTGGAAAGTCACTTTTCAAGAGTCATATGGGCAAATTGGGCGTCTCAAACATTCATGTTCTAACTTGAGGGGGAATGTTAAAGTTTTATCTCAATAATAGGAAAATATCATAGTAATATAAGATTGACAATATTATGGATTCTGCTATCAATGTAGGATACTTTACATTATTTCTTTCCTTATAATGTTTTGTCAATATGGTTTGTATAAATACAGCACATTCTATGTAATCAAATTATCGAATAAGAGATTTTTCTTCGACAAACATTATTTTTCTCTGTTATTCATGACTTCTTCATAATTATTTCGTTAGGGTTTGATTTTTATTTTTAAAAAAAGAAGCATTTGATTAACAAATGGTATAAACTTTTCCACACGATAAAAGAGTAAATTAAAATTAATGATCTTAAGATTGATATAATCCTAAATTGTTTTAGACTGCAACTATCTTTCGGCATGAAATTTTCCTTATTGTGTGAATTGTAGAAACTATTTAAACGTAAGTTGTGCTTGATTCCAAGTATTCAGATCATTAGTATCGTTACTCAGTCAAATTTATGTGATAATAAAACAATAAACGTAGCATTTATTAAATTAACCTATCAACTGTGTTGTTTTTTGACTTCTCGGCTCTATTATGGGGTGTGTGAGCCCTTTCGTCTGGTCAAGTGGTCCCCGATTATGTTCCAGAAATATATTGTGGGCCGATCCTGTTTATTTTCTATATATCTCCAATCTTCTTCTTGCATCACTTGGAATGATTATTTTCACTTTTTGCAGAAGAAGAATTTTACGAGGAAATTATTTTGGGCCAACTTTCTTTATTAAGTCTTTTAACCAAAAAATCGTTCAAACAATTCCGAAAGTAACTTCTTACCCATAGTTGTTACCAAAATGCTAACATAAAAAAAAAAAAAATTGATGAGAAAATTAGAGGAGTATATTCAATTGGGATTTTGAAATAAATTTCTTACTTGGTAGGCATGCTGTAATTAATTGATCTATCTTCCGTGTAATCTCTAGAGGTGTCAAGACGGACGGGCCGACCATGACCCGTGAAAATCGGGACCATCGGCCGACCCGTAACCCGTGCGGGCGGTTCACGGGCCAAGGAAGTGTAACCCGCAGGCCTGAGTTGTAGTAAAAAATTGTGGGCCGACTCGTAACCGGCCCGGAACCTGCAGCGGGTGGGCTTTTTTTCGCGCGGGCCGTTACCGGGCTCACATGTTGGCGGGCCGACCCGGCCCGGACCACCAGGAGTGACACCTCTAGTAATCTCCTTGAAAAACAAACGAATATTGTGGCAATGCTTTTAGATTAAAAGGCTAAACGTAGGGATGGAAAGTCAGTAATATTATCTCAATAGTGAAATGTTCCCTGACTGAATTTTAGTTATGGAGAAGGTGCGGTGACTGCACCATGTTGATATAATCGCAACATGAATGGACAATTCTACTTCAAAAAGCCGCAAAATGCGGTCGTCTTCTATTGAAAGTGTACAATTTACTCCCCTTCAATATTTTTGTTCGTGCAACTCATTTATTATTCACTTCTCTTTTCAATTTTCAAAATAAAAAGTTTGTGGACGATCTTTTTTTCTACGTAACAATTAAAATTAAAGTGAAATTTCTTGTTTGGCTTCTTGCTTGTCTGACATTTGAGGGGCAGTCCGTGCTTTCTAAACCAAAACCTGTGGAGAGGTGGCCCAGAAATTAAAAAGTTAGGTGGTTCTTCTATTTCTGTTGTACTTGCTATATGTAAATATGTTACTAGTCGAAATAAATGGCTAAACCTTTTTTTAAAAATCTGTCAATAAATTAGGATAACTTCCACTTAGCCCATGTTTCGTCGAGATTAAAATCTGATTTTAATTCAAGTCAAAATCAGACAATCAATATTAACTACATCTTTCATGGGTCCCACAACTTTTCAACCACACATTTTAAAAACTTCTATTAAAAACTATTAAAAATCTAATTTTCATCTCCACCAAACGCCCTCTTGGTATCATTTTGAAAGTAGAAATTACACTCCACCCTATTTTTGGAGATATGAATTCTAAAATCAGTTGGGATACTTTTTCTTTCAAAAATCAGAAGTTTTATTTTAATTAATATTTTTCCCACTTTCATCCCATCAAACCCTAATTGCCGTCACTTTTGCCTCTCCATCTCCCTTCCTCTCTCTCTTTCTCTACCTTCCCCATCTCATTTCCCCCTCCATCTCTCCCCTCCCCTCATCTCCTCTCTCTGTGAACGTCGGCGCAGCGGCGATATAACTTCCCTCCGTCTCTGCTGGCGATGTAACTTCCCTCCATTGAAGCGACGTCGCAGCCGCCCTCACGTCGCTGCGAGACCACCACTTCTCTCATCGCCTTCTTCTTCTTCTTTTAAGGCGGCTGTGAAATGATGAGGGTTTGATGTGGGTCTTAGTGGCTGAGAGATGGCGAATGGCAGTAAGAGATCGAAAAAGATGGCAGTAGAGTGAAGGGGACAGTGTGTTGTGGTCTGGTTTGGTTTTGGTGGAGGCTATTAGTGGTTTGTTTGTTGATTTGGAGCCGTGAAAGGGTCTTAATGGCTGGGTG
Source organism: Fraxinus americana (assembly GCA_035079005.1). Lineage (NCBI taxonomy): Eukaryota > Viridiplantae > Streptophyta > Magnoliopsida > Lamiales > Oleaceae > Fraxinus > Fraxinus americana. The sequence continues at coordinate 44,005,644 of CM068708.1, read as the reverse complement.
ATGTGGGTCTTAGTGGTTTGTTCGCGCTATTGCCGGTGTCAGAGATGGGTGAATCGTCGGCCAGAAAAAAGTGATGCAACGTCGGCGAGATTTCTACCTGTTTTGGTGGTGGTTGACGGTGGCAGATCTGATGGTTGAGGCCGGTGTGAAGTGGTTTTTGTGGTTTGAGTTTCTCTGTTGGTGGTGCGGTGCTCGTCGCGATGGTGGTTGTGATGTCGATGGTGGTGGCAGCGTTACTGGTTGTGGTTGGCGGTGGTTGGTACTTTAGTGGCGGGATGGGGCGTTGGTGTTGTAGTGATGGTTTTGGTTTTTGTTTCCGATTGTGGTTTTCAGATATTGAGGTGGTGGCAGTGTAGCGGCAAGGTGGTTCTGGATTTTTAGTTTTTGTTTCTGTTTGTGGTTTTCAAATCTGTGAAATAGTGGTGACGTGGCGGAAACTAGCTGTAACCGCATAATGAACTATCCGTGACCTTAAAATTCTACAATTTGTGACTAAAAATTAATCTGTGATTTATAATTTTTTGATCTATGATCAATAAAATAATCTGTGACCTATAAAATTATTGATCTGTGATCTTTAAATAATTCGTGACCTTCAAAAGTTTTGATCAGTAACTGATAAACAAATTATGACTTATAAAATTTTTGAACCGTGATCTCGAAATAATTCGTGACGTATAAAATTTTTGATTTATGACCTCGAAATAATTTGTGACCTATAAAAAATTTTATTTGTGACCTCAAAAATAATCTGTGACCAATTAATTATGTACCTGTGACTATTAATTGTATAATTATGACATCATTATAATTAATTAATTAATTAATTAAATCATAATAAATTTTAATAAAAATCTTATTTTTGAAATTCCAAACTTATTTTCTTAATTTTGAAATAGGGAATATTTATCCTCTTACTTATGAATTTTTCCCATTTTGAAATCACATACTTATTGATATAATTATTACCAGTTAGGCTTAAGATTAGCTGTGTAAAATGATATGTTTTAGTTGTCACTCTTTAATATATGTATACTGCAATGCTAATCATAACATTAATTAAAAACAATATTATAAAAATAAAATTTACAGCCTATATGCCAAATTTGGGGATGACATTCAACCCCCTCGCCAGTTAATTTTCAGTTACTGGCAGTTATTTTTAAGCACAAATTATCAGCATGCATAAAACTCCACCAGCTCATCCAAGGACTCGGGCTGAGGATCAGCATTTTCCAGCATCCAAAGGAGGTGCTCGAAAAGCACCACCTCGCAGCCAATAGTGGTCGACTCTTCGCCATCGCCAGACCGCTCCACGAGCTCTCGAAAAAGTGGATTGTCCATCACATCGGCGGTGATAAAGTAGAGCCGTCGTGACTTGCCGACATAGATGGGATGCAGGTCCTTGGCTGCGCTGTTGTTGTCAAATGAGCCATCATCTGATGAGTTATTGGCGACCACAGAGGTGCCGTTGAGGCGGCCGAGCTTGAAAGATTGCATCTTTTTGAGAACTGACTTGAGTTTCGTGAGCTTGCCTCCTTTAGCCATTATTTTTTAAGGAATTTTTGGAGGAATGTAAATTGGGTGTAGAAAATGAGAGGAATTCTGGGGGGTTTTATGGGGTTTGAGAAGGTTCGTTATTTAAAGAGTAGGCAGGTGGGGTGGGGTAAGATGGTGTGCAAGATTTGTAATGAAATAATTTTGCAAGAAATGAATAAAACATGTGGGGTCAGCCTATTTACTGTAAAGAGGATTGCAACAGGAACCAAGATAGCTTGACACCCTCCTCCCTGACATCCCCTCACAGTGTAAAGGAAGGGAAGACATTGTTGCCTTTTAAAATTTATATGGGTCCCGCGTGGATTCCATCACAGTCAAAATGCATGTCAATTTTTTCCGATAAACTAGTTTTACCCTTGTAACAGTGTAGTTGTAGGTTTGGTCTGGTAAGGGCAAAACCATGTGGTTTTCAGCTATTTGAATTCAACTCTATTTGCCAAATTGCCCTTGGGCTTTTTCTGAGCAAGTTGAGAATTTAACTCTCTTCAAAAAAAAAAATTTTATCACCTCAGGAATATATGCTCTTGTCAGCAAATATGAAGACGTCTTTTCAAAGGTTATACAATTAATTAACATTTTCTCATTTGCTAACAAGAACTGACGTGCTGGATTAAAAAAAATGAATAAAAAGATAGTTAAATGGGAGGACAACATACATACATCATCTCTTTCCCATGAGAGAACATTTTGTCTTGGTTGTACAATATTTGTATACTCTTTCACATGTATTATGTACAGTTATTGTATTCAAAAGTTACATATAAGGTGTGGTAGTTCATCATTTACATTATGTATAATCGATGTGGATTTTTGATTGCACTTTCCCAATAATACATCTTTTTAACGAAATACCAGATCATCTAGACCCTCCTAAGTTTAAAGTCTATCCATCTCTTCCTCAAATTAAAAGAATTACACGCTCTATCAATGGACATTATCTCACATGAGCACGACACTTTGAGAGTCAATTACAAGTTTCTCAGAACATCCGTAATATGGGACCCTATCCAAATCTAATACCACTTGTAGAGAATCGAGGTCACATTCAAGAAGGCTAATCTTTTAGGTTAAATTATCTTATATGTTCATCATCACCTATATCCGATAGACGCGAGACTTTAACCACAATTCTCAACACTTTTGTATGTCAAGAACTAACGAAGCACAATGAATACAAGGTACAAATTTTCCTAAACTACTATCGAACATAATTATAATTAAAAAGAAAAGCATGAAAATTTGTTCAGCACCGTTCGTTTTTTCCCTGCCAATATTATATATTAATTCACTAGTCTATTTCTATGCATTTCGGTTACTAATTAAATGAAGTAGAGGACAAGAAGATGGAATATCCTTAGCAATTATTGCTCCTAACATGCCACGTCCACGTTTAATATGAACAAGACCATTTTCAATCACTTATTTTTCTATTAAAAAATATTATTCACATTTATCTATAATTTTTCTTACTTTTTAGCCACACAATTTTCAATCATATTCATCAATTTTGCACCAGCACTATATTAGAATTTTTAATTGAAGTTTACTAGTAATTAATTCATTGATTAGGTAACATGTGAGATGAGCAATAGTCTACAAGTTCTCAGAGAAAACTGAAAGCGATAGGCATGTGCAATTTAAAATTTTCAATTCTCATTTAATTATTTTTAGCATATTTTAATAAGATATTAGCTACTTCTTAATTAAGTATTTAATTATTTTCTCGTAAAGGTCTACCAACGGTAACTACCGAACCCATTTTTTTCCTCTTATTTTGATTCTCCATGATAGAAAAAACATTAAAAGAACAAAATTAGAGTCGCATTGAGTAGGAAAGAGTATCATTTTAAGAGAACTTGTACCACGTAATGATAATATTATCAATGAGGATATTCGTGATAATTGTAAACACTTGTTTTGAATATTGTTTTAACATAGTTACTAGCACTTATTTGTTTCATTTTGTGACGTCTCTTAACGCCAAAGAGTTTTACTCAACATTCAATAGACAAAGAACACTATGCTAATTTGGTGAAATAGTAAATTTTCAGAAGTGGGGACAAAATTATGAATTCTAAAATCCAACGAACGTGATTGTTGACATCTCACGTGTCTCACACGCATGTGCGTCGTAAACTAGCTCTTTATATATACAAGTTGAAACAATGAATTGTATTTGGAGAGTATATTTTGTACGATAAACTATAGATAAATGTATAAATATGACCTTTTTAAAAAAAAGAAAAAAAAAGAAAAGGAATTCTTTGCAATTTCATATTCAATATAATATACCAACGTTTGTGCAACATGTGCACACAAATTTGATATTTATTGCATACAATTTTTTTTAAGAATAAATGAAAATTTTAGTTACGATTAAAATAATAAAAATTTGGGTCGTTATAGCTTTAGCCTCAAAAGAGAGCTGCAGATGGGGAGAGCGTTTCAGCTGAGGAGAGTTTCGGATTAAGATAGGGCTTCAGCCACATAAGAGCCTTAGAACAATGAAGATCAGCTTCTTCTTTGACTTTTTTACCTTAACCAATTGAGTCTTTGTTGACTCTATCAGATCTGACTCAATGTCTCAACGTGAACTACAGCGTGGCCTCCACCAGGAACTTTGGTGGCGAGGCATAACACCTTCCCGTGAGGATTAATGTAATCACCACCAAATGTTATTCTCTATGTTAATAATGTGGCTCTTAAATTCGAAGATTGGGTGATATTAGAGTCACAAGAGCATCGTATCGGTTAGGGAGCAGCAATATCGCTCTGTTAAGCCTAGGAATTGAATAACTCAAATGAGGGTGAATAAATACTATAAAAGGTTTAATATATTTTTTTTACTAAATATTTAGATGAGAGGGTTAAAACTTGGCTCAACAAATGGTATCAGAATTAATACCATGGACTCATTTGACGGAAGAATTGGTGGAAGCAACAATGTTGGCCTAAGGACTGAATAATGGCTGTCAAATGTCATAAAATGCTAGTCTTTCCTCATTGAAAACCAATTAATTTTCTAATGAAATAGTTAAAGTCTGATCCAACAATCCTTAATATGAATGATTGATGGGCTATAGTCCAAGCTAATAGAATTATCAGATCACAAATAATGATATTTTCTTAAACAATCAAAACATATATTATTGATAATGATAGACAGTATAAGCTCAATTAATTAGCCATTTAACTAACTGCCTGATTAATCCATAATTAGGTTATGTCAGTGTCTGTGAAATTTATATATTTATTTTGGATTGTAATGAGATATGATTCTATAGTGGGAGCAGCACAATCTAATAATGGCTATAAACACCACCCTTTGTGCTTTAGTTGACATTCATTTATTTTTTCTCTCCCTATTTCTTGGCATTAATAAACACTGTCCTTAGGCTCCTAGACATGAAATTTGGATTAAAATCTATGTATTAAGATTTGATCATGTGCTTTGGGTCATTAATTCCATGCATCCCATGATCAGTCACAGTTGCCTAGTTAGAATTTGATCCTACTCTTAATTGATATATTAATGACAGATTTTATAAGTTGATTGATTGCAACGATCAAATTTGTCAGGCATATATTCTTTAACCTTGTCTAGTTCAATTCAATTACAGGTGCAATTTCTAAATTTGCACAATCCCCTTTATGCATGGTTACTTGATACTATGATTCTGTATCATGAACTTTGTATTGTGCATTCTAGAAATTCTTGTGAGGACGAAGCATTGAATTAAGTCACATGCTTACTTGTGTGGGCCTGTTATCCAAGAACTTGTATCATTTGATGATTGATGCCATGCGAAATTGCTAGAAACATGTGAAATGTATTGCTTACCCAATAATGATAGTTTCGTAAAGGTACTTGTCTAATAAACTTTTGAGTACTTGCTAGTGTAGCACTAACTTTTCACTATATCTCTTGATAGCCAAACTATTTGACACAAATATTTTATGAAAGAAAATTGAGTTATTCAGATCCTTGAAGAATAAGAGGATGGACTTTTCATTTCAGAAAAAGTTTACTAGTTGAAAGAAAATGGTCCTTTGTGAAGGTAATCTTTCCTCTACACTTCATAGTGTAATGCTAAGTTTGTGGTGAAAGTGAAATATAATTAATAACAAATAAACTATTTTTAAATATTATCTAAAAGTCTAGATGGTTTTCTTACTTACTTTAGAAAAGTGTATTCTATACATATTGTAACTCTCAATGAAATCATCCGTATATGAGTCTTTGTTATAATGAAATTTGAATTTAGACTCTGTTACTTTTTTTCTATTATTCTTTCTTCTCCTCTTAATTTTATAACACACCATCATCACGAAATATTCTAGCCAATTGAGTTAGTAAAAGCAATTCTTATTTTCTATTAAGCGCCTGTCTGGGCGTGATTTTGAGTCGGTGGAATCAATTTTTTGAACGTTTGCGCCGGGCCCACGTGATACACCTCTAGTTCTTGGAAGCAAACCTACATGGCGCTATGACTGAAATGCCCTCACATGTGCAAGATGTGGGGGTGGTGGTTGTGTGTAATTTTGTTGAAATTGAAGGGACACAAGGAAACATGGACTGACAGGAAGTCAGTCCATGTGATGGAAAAGAAGCCGTTGCAATTATCAACGGTCGAAAATTCACTTTTTTTGGCATTTTTAAGCGAGCCCAGACAGGTCTTAAAAAACACTAAGGTCTAGCAAATTGGATTAATAAAATTGATTCTGGTGTTCTATTCAAAACAAAAGATGAATATTATGTTAATACTCCAAAAAAAATTATGCTTTTACTTATATTTAATTATAATATTGCTCCTGAAGAAGCAAAAACATACATATGAATATTATGTTGTTGCTTTTCAAGTGAACACTTGACAGTGAAAATAAAAAAAAAAATATACATGAGAATGTGATATTAATTTTAATTATTAAGTGTAATAAATGTATGTGATTAGCCTTAACATTGTGTAATATTTGTTAATAACTAATAATTTTCCTAAGAGATATAAATTTAAAAATGATGTTTTTTTTAAAGTTCTTAATATATAAGAATGCAAATGATCCTTGGCAAATGATGTAAATTATTTTGTTGCTTTTCAAGAAGGCACAATTTTATACTTATATTCTATAAGAATTTTTGCATAGTTCCTGAAGAAGTCGAAGAATATATTTTTTTTATTTTTTGCAATGGAAATAAATTTCATAACCAATTGTAAAAAATTTCAATTTAATGGACAATTTTCATGTAAAACAAAACCAAACGGACACTAAATTTTGATTAAAAAATAATTTTTTAGGAAACTTTTTTTTTTCGTTTTCTTTTTTACTTTTTGACAATGGAAACAAATTTTATAACCAATTGTAAAAAAAAAAAAAAATTATCACTTTAATGGACAATTTCCATGTAAAACATGTTGGAATTTTTGTATTAGAAATTGGTTGTGACCAATTGAAATGATTTAAGTGGAAATTCCTTGTTTGGTGAATGAGAAATTAAACCAAACTTAAACCACTTAATACTTGAAATTATTAGAATTGTGTAGAATATTGTGGAATATTCTAGAGAATGTAGATGAAAAGATGTGTCATTTCATATGGATCATGACTCTTGGAAAGTATGACTTTTGGTATGAATAACTTCCAATAATTATGATTATTCAAGAGATGTGTCTCTTGGTATGGATGTTCCAACTACTATATATATATGGATTCCCTATGTGTTTGGATACACTACAACTACACAACAAATAATTTATTTGATAGTTTCATTCCATGGTTACTTTAGTTTTGCATAAAACACTTTGTAGAAGTGATTTTTCTTGCATCAAAATCATGGTTATGGTAGAGAGGGAACTCCGTTCGAGTTCGTGGGTCTAAGTCATTTGGAGTGCTCCTATGGCTAGACGTGGTTGTTGTATCTTGGGAGATGATTGCCAAGAAACCGTTAGCACCGATGCGGGGCAAATTCATCTTAAGGAAAAAGTGTCAAACACTTGCCTCGACCGATCGCATCACTTGCATTTCATCTTTCTCATTTCTGATTTTATTTATGCTTGATTTCAGAATATGGTTAATTTATTTGTGTTTTATTGAAAGGTTTGAATTGAAGAACAACATGCGTTCACTCATATTGGGAAGTGAAGAATTCATATTATTATATTCGAAGTCGGTAAATCGCTATTTTATCTTCTCAAATCAGATTTCGGTAAGTCGAATGATGTTTCGATTTCACGCATATTAACGGCATGCTCTTGATGAATATAATATGCACATTATCGGTGTAATATCTCCTACAAAACAAAGTCAAACGAACACAAAATTTAAAAAAATTTCGGGTAGAAAATTATACCAATCAAATACAATTAATTACAATTCTCAATAAAAAAATTTTCTAGACAATTCAATTCCGTGTAAAACATTTTCTTTCCACCCATTTTCCTTCTTTACAATCAAACGGACCCTTAGTTTTATTACAATCATCATTTTTTAAGCTAGAATTTAATTTGATCGGTTCGGAACAGTAAAATTTTTTTTTCCCAAACGATTGAAAATCAATTTAAATCTCAATATAGCGTTTGAATTGAAACTTTTCCAAATACAAAAGTTGTAATACAAATATATTGTCTCGAACAAGCTTAAACCAATAAATCAATGTAAGGTTCACCTATAAAATTTGAACTTATAAATTCGCTCCTTTTAAAATACTAGTGTGACGAATGGGCATTGCACGTTAGTTGATTAAAGTTAAGAAGAATGTTCATAGATTAAGAAATGAAAACCTTTTTAAGTCATTGCTTGGATCATTTTTTTCCATTGGTTCAACCTCGTCCAGATTTACACAAGAAAGCATCGAGTATTTGATTATGTACAATATAAACAATTATCATCTAAATAATAAAATGATTCTACGAAAGAGCAATATACAAACCTCATTAATATCATACTACTTGTCCCTTTGTATAAACATTAAACGATTCACAAGATCAAATGCATGGTTTTAGCAGATGAGTGCCTGCATTAGATTTATTCATAACAAACCACAATTAACTAAAAAAAAAAAAGAATATGAAGAAATTAAAATCTACGTAGTCATAATACTAAACTGTTAAAATACTTGCACAGTTAACAAAAGAAGCAGAATGTAGATATTCTGTACAGAGGAAACTACAAATATAATACTACAAATGTGTGAATTCAACTATTTTCTAAACATCAATCGGACATTAACCAAAATGGTTGTATAGTACATATAAAGAAATCAGTCTCTTTAAAAAGAAAAAAAGAAGTAAACATCACAAAAAGAACTTGTAAGGCAATATAAGAACAACGGAAGAACAAAACACGAATTTACAGCACAATATCGAAAACCAGTTCACCAAGTTCAATAGGGCTCAGAAACAAAATCATTGTACCCTTTTGTACACAAGAACGGCCTCAAACCACACCAAGAACCCTAATCACACTACCACACGGCTACTCGATGACACAAAGGAAATAACAACACTGCCAACAATAGAAAACCCTCTCCTCAGACCACGAAGGCACACAATCACCAAGACTGAAGATTAAAACAAAGAGTTTTAATCATACACTAAGTATTACATAGAGAGGAAGGAAGAATCACGAAGAAACTGAAGGCAGAAGAACCCAGAATTTTTCACAGAGAAAGCTTACAGAACGTAAATGAGGAATTAGGGCTCAAAAGGGCGGTCTAACTGGTATAAATAGTCCAAGCCATCACCCTTGATTTAATCTCCATCCAACGGTCAGAGCAACTCCAAGTGGTAGTGAATTTTGGGCCGGGTATTTTGGTCCAGTCCTTGTGTGTTATTGGGCAATTTGGGTCGTTATAGCTTTAGCCTCAAAAAGAGAGTTGCGGATGGGGAGGGCGTTTCAGCTGAGGAGAGTTTTGGATTAAGATAGGGTTTCAGCCACATAAAAGCCTTAGAACAATGAAGATCAGCTTCTTCTTTGATTTTTTTACCTTAATCAATTGAGTCTTTGTTGACTCTATCAGATCTGACTCAATGTCTCAACGTGAACTACAGCGTGGCCTCCACTAGGAACTTCGGTGGCGAGGCATAACACCTTCCCGTGAGGATTAATGTAATCACCACCAAATGTTATTTTCTATGTTAATAATGTGGCCCTTAAATTCGAAGATTGGGTGATATTAGAGTCACAAGAGCATCATATCGGGGGATAGATTGTTAGGGAGCAGCAATATCGCTCTGTTAAGCCTAGGAATTGAATAACTCAAATGAGGGTGAATAAATACTATAAAAGGTTTAATATATTTTTTTTACTAAATATTTAGATGAGAGGGTTAAAACTTGGCTCAACAAATGGTATCAGAATTAATTCCATGGACTCATTTGACGGAAGAATTGGTGGAAGCAACAATGTTGGCCTAAGGACTGAATAATGGCTGTCAAATGTCATAAAATGCTAGTCTTTCCTCAGTGGAAACCAATTAATTTTCTAATGATTGATGGGCTATAGTCCAAGCTAATAGAATTATCAGATCACAAATAATGATATTTTCTTAAACAATCAAAACATATATTATTGATAATGATAGACAGTAAGCTCAATTAATTAGCCATTTAACTAACTGCCTGATTAATCCATAATTAGGTTATGTCAGTGTCTGTGAAATTTATATATTTATTTTGGATTGTAATGAGATATGATTCTATAGTGGGAGCAGCACAATCTAATAATGGCTATAAACACCACCCTTTGTGCTTTAGTTGACATTCATTTATTTTTTCTCTCCCTATTTCTTGGCATTAATAAACACTGTCCTTAGGCTCCTAGACATGAAATTTGGATTAAAATCTATGTATTAAGATTTGGTCATGTGCTTTGGGTCATTAATTCCATGCATCCCATGATCAGTCACAGTTGCCTAGTTAGCATTTGATCCTACTCTTATTGATATATTAATGACAGATTTTATAAGTTGATTGATTGCAACGATCAAATTTGTCAGGCATATATTCTTTAACCTTGTCTAGTTCAATTCAATTACAGGTGCAATTTCTAAATTTGCACAATCCCCTTTATGCATGGTTACTTGATACTATGATTCTGTATCATGAACTTTGTATTGTGCATTCTAGAAATTCTTGTGAGGACGAAGCATTGAATTAAGTCACATGCTTACTTGTGTGGGCCTGTTATCCAAGAACTTGTATCATTTGATGATTGATGCCATGCGAAATTGCTAGAAACGTGTGAAATGTATTGCTTACCCAATAATGATAGTTTCGTAAAGGTACTTGTCTAATAAACTTTTGAGCACTTGCTAGTGTAGCACTAACTTTTCACTATATCTCTTGATAGCCAAACTATTTGACACAAATATTTTATGAAAGAAAATTGAGTTATTCAGATCCTCGAAGAATAAGAGGATGGACTTTTCATTTCAGAAAAAGTTTACTAGTTGAAAGAAAATGGTCCTTTGTGAAGGTAATTGTTGATCCCAAAAAATGTTGTCAACAGATGTCGGGCCCACTCGTGCACACGCAAGCTTGATCCAACACGCTAATGCCGATCGACGGTCATGATGGCTCCAGGTAAAAGGCGTGGGAGTGGCTAGAAGGCACGAGATGTTTCCGTTCAGGCCACCGGCAAGAATATGATACGATTGTATAAGAAACCAATCGACAAAGTACGATCTGTAACAATGAAATATTGTAAAAAAAAATGTAGTTGAAACGAGAAAGATTGCTCCAAAATATTCAGTTTGCTCTCCAATTTTGCATTAGTCCCCTCTTTTGTTACATGGTGGGGGTATTTATAGTGCTACAATTCGAATGGTGACCTTTGGATCAATTTACACGTGGCCTCATCTCTTCGGCCAATACATCAAATCCTAACAATCAAGTTGACTTTACTAACTTTGCAAAACATTAAATGCCCTTACATTGACAAGACAAGACATAGATAAACTTTTCAGAAGAGTCACGTCAATCATTCATAAAAGATCTCCATCATAAACGGATCCTTGCAAGTGGGTCTTCAACGGCTGTTGAGGAGCCTCGGACGATGCATGCCCACCGAACCGTGGCTTATTGTAGCGCGGGCCTTGGAATCCACGTCTGATGTTAGGAAAACATGTCCTAATTTAATCAAGCTGGTCCCACCTTCAAAATGTGATGTCATGTGTCGCTTACATCTACTAACCCGTAACAAGTCCCCCAAGTCCATGTGTGGTTATTTATGCCAGGCGTGGACTTCCAATAAGTCAGGAAAAATTTTAATTTTCTCTCTCACATCAGTCCCCTAAGTCCAAGCAGAGATATCCATACTGTGCGCGGAATTCGAGAAAGTGTGGAGTGTGAATTTAGGAAAGTTGCCTGAAAAACTGAAATTCTTTTGGAGCTGAGTTGAGGCGAGTTCGTATTGGAACTGCCAGCGTTGGATCGCTTTGGGCGGGGTGAGTTCATGTTCGAACTGGCCAAAGCTGATTCATATTAACGAGGCGAGTTCATATTCAAACTGGCCGAGGCTGATTTCTTTTTGACGAGGCGAGTTCATATTCGAACTGACCGAGGCTAATTTCTTTTTGACGGGGCGAGTTCATATTCGAACTGGCCGAGGCTGATTTCTTTTTGACGGGGCGAGTTCATATTCGAACTGGCCGAGGCTGATTTCTTTTTGACGAAGCGAGGCGACATCCATAGATATGAGTGCCTGTGATATGACGGTTTCTTATGTTTCCAAGGTAAGTTAGCTGCATCGAGACGAATTTCAATGGCCGTACAGCTGTCGTAATTTAATGCACAATGATGGATAATTATTAGGACGTGTGGTTTCGAGGACAAGTCCATGCGTGAGCCAATGTTGGTTCGTGCACGCACAAATCTGGAGCGTTGAAGCAGAGAAAACGTTTGATTTCAATAGCCAAGATTTGTGTACCTTTTGAACACCTCAGATTAACTGAGATCTGATCCAACGGCTGGGGCTGAATCTTTCACCAGTATAAAAGTCAAAACTTTGTCATTTTCAAACTTTACTTTCGCGAAATACACTGAAATCTCTGAAACTCTCTCAAACCCTTTTGCTGTCAAATATTTTCCGGCGAACTTCTGACGAGTCTTCTGAGTTTATTCTTCATTTTAGGTACCTCCCTGTCGTATAATCTTATTTTGCACTCTCTTCGTCATTTTCATCAAACCATCATGTCATCCGAGGCGTCTTTAGCTATTACTGTAGCGAGGAGTGGCGAGGAGTCTGTGTCTGGGGCTTCGGGTGAATGGTATAGCATGACCGAGGAGCCCATAGACTACGAGGCGGGGTGGGGGGCAGCAAAAATCCAATCCAATGTTAAACAAAGTCAAACGAACACAAAATTTAAAAATTTTTCGGGTGGAAAATTATACCAATCAAATACAATTAATTACAATTCTCAATAAAAAAATTTTCTAGACAATTCAATTCCGTGTAAAACATTTTCTTTCCACCCATTTTCCTTCTTTACAATCAAACGGACCCTTAGTTTTATTACAATCATCATTTTTTAAGCTAGAATTTAATTTGATCGGTTCGGAACAGTAAAAAAATTTTTTCCCAAACGATTGAAAATCAATTTAAATCTCAATATAGCGTTTGAATTGAAACTTTTCCAAATACAAAAGTTGTAATACAAATATATTGTCTCGAACAAGCTTAAACCAATAAATCAATGTAAGGTTCACCTATAAAATTTGAACTTATAAATTCGCTCCTTTTAAAATACTAGTGTGACGAATGGGCATTGCACGTTAGTTGATTAAAGTAAAGAAGAATGTTCATAGATTAAGAAATGAAAACCTTTTTAAGTCATTGCTTGGATCATTTTTTTCCATTGGTTCAACCTCGTTCAGATTTACACAAGAAAGCATCGAGTATTTGATTATGTACAATATAAACAATTATCATCTAAATAATAAAATGATTCTACGAAAGAGCAATATACAAACTCATTAATATCATACTACTTGTCCCTTTGTATAAACATTAAACGATTCACAAGATCAAATGCATGGCTTTAGCAGATGAGTGCCTGCATTAGATTTATTCATAACAAACCACAATTAACTAAAAAAAAAAAGAATATGAAGAAATTAAAATCTACGTAGTCGTAATACTAAACTGTTAAAATACTTGCACAGTTAACAAAAGAAGCAGAATGTAGATATTCTGTACAGAGGAAACTACAAATATAATACTACAAATGTGTGAATTCAACTATTTTCTAAACATCAATCGGACATTAACCAAAATGGTTGTATAGTACATATAAAGAAATCAGTCTCTTTAAAAAGAAAAAAAGAAGTAAACATCACAAAAAGAACTTGTAAGGCAATATAAGAACAACGGAAGCACAAAACACGAATTTACAGCACAATATCGAAAACCAGTTCACCAAGTTCAATAGGGCTCAGAAACAAAATCATTGTACCCTTTTGTACACAAGAACGGCCTCAAACCACACCAAGAACCCTAATCACACTACCACACGGATACTCGATGACACAAAGGAAATAACCACACTGCCAACAATAGAATACCCTCTCCTCAGACCACGAAGGCACACAATCACCAAGACTGAAGATTAAAACAAAGAGTTTTAATCATACACTAAGTATTACATAGAGAGGAAGGAAGAATCACGAAGAAACTGAAGGCAGAAGAACCCATAATTTTTCACAAAGAAAGCTTACAGAACGTAAATGAGGAATTAGGGCTCAAAAGGGCGATCTAACTGGTATAAATAGCCCAAGCCATCACCCTTGATTTAATCTCCATCCAACGCTCAGAGCAACTCCAAGTGGTAGTGAATTTTGGGCCGGGTATTTTGGTCCAGTCCTTGTGTGTTATTGGGCAATGTTTTTTTCTTCAAAAAACTTTTAGCAGTTGGGCTTATCCCATTTCATCATTGCCCCAAAGTGTTAGAAACCAATTGTCACAAATGGCATCAAATTCCAACAAATCTCCCCCTTGATGCCAATGTCATAAACCACCAAACACATTAGTGTTTCATAGCTCCAACACCAAGAAAGTTACCACCTGTAGAAAAAACAAAATTCACCCAGAATCAATTCTTAGAATTTGTAAACAAGATTTAAACTTGAAAAGAGGAAGTACATTTGTTCCCATATCCGCGGGATTAAATTGTGTAGGGATTTTTTCAAGCAAAATAAATTCTTTATGAACTATATCTCTAATGAAATGCATCCTAATATCTATATGTTTAGTCTTATCATGAAAAATATGATTTTTACATAAATGAATAGCACTCTGACTATCACAATAACCACAACAAGATCATTCAATTCATTTAGTTCACATAACAAGCCTTTAAGCCACAAAGACTCTTTTATAGCTTCAGTAGCAGCTACATACTCAGTTTCAGTAGTAGATAAGGCAACAATAGATTGCAATTGAGACTTCCAACTAATGCAAGCACCACACAAAGTAAACACATATGTAGTTGTTGATTTTCTATTGTCCTTATTACTAGCATAATTAGAATCCACATACCCTTTCAACACAACTCCTTCTTTACAAAATTTAAAATGCAATCCTAAATCTGTAGAACCTTTTAAATATCTTAAAAGCCATTTTAAAGCGGTGCAATGTTCCGGACCCGAGTTTGCCATAAATCTACTCAAAATGATATTCACCATTCGGTCTAGTACATACCATAGTATACATAACTAATCCAACCGCATTAGCATAAGGTAGCTTTTACATGCATTTAATATCAGACTCATCATGTGGACATTGCTCTTTACTCAACTTAAAATGACAAGCAAGAGGCAAAGTAACAGCTTAGAATCATGCATAGCAAATTTAGATAACACATTTTTCACATAGTCAGATTGGGTTAAAAGAAGAGATTGTTGTGATCGATATCTTTTAATATTCATCTCTAAAATTCTCCTAGTATGTCCTAAGTCTTTCATTTCAAATTCAGTACTTAAAGCATTTTTGATATCATTTATATCACTCATTTTATGTCCAACCAATAGCATATCATCAACATACAAAAGTAAGTAAACAATCACATCATTCTTATAATTTCTTTTAAAATAAAGACAATGATCAAAGGCACTTCGCACAAAGCTAATAGAAGAAACATAATTGTCAAATCTAATATACCATTGCCTAGGTGATTGTTTCAAACCATACAAAGATCTATTGAGCAAAAAAACATGATTAGGCATTTTTGAATCAATAAAACCTTGAGGTTGCACCATATAAATCATTTCATCCAAATCACCATGCAAGAAAGCAGTTTTAACATCCATTTGTTCAAACTCTAAATCATATTGAGCAACTACGACAAGCATGACTCTTATAGTAGTATATTTCACAATAGGGGAGAAAATTTCATTATAATCAATATCAGGCTTCTATGTAAATCACTTTGCAACAAGTCTAGCCTTAAACTTAAGAGGCTCTTTAGAAGAACTACCCTCCTTAATGCTATAAACCTACTTACAGCCTACCAAATACTTATCCTTAGGTTTAGGAACTAACTTCCATGTATCATTCTTCACAAGAGACTTTATCTCTTCTTCCATAGCACCTAGCCACTCTTTAGATTGTTGACAGCTCAAAGCTTCTTCATAAGATTTTGGCTCCTTGAAGGCTAAGTCTTGATATGACAAAAAAACAAATGAATGATAATCACCCATCCTAGCAGGTTCCCTAATCTCTCTCCTAGCTCTATCACGAGTAAGTTGATAATTACCTAGAGGATCAACTACATCACCTACTAAGTCATGTTCACTACCTTCAATCTCAACTTGTTCCTCCTCAACAAGTCCAGGGGAGTCACCTATTCTCACTTGCATTCTAGTCTCATCAACCTCATCACTCTTAGAATCATCACTAGAGACTCTCTTACTCAAACAAGGCATATCAGCTTCATTAAAGGTCACATTTCTACTGGTTATCATCTTAAAACCCTGCTCATCTCTATCCCAAAGTCTGTATCCTTTCACTCCCTCAGGATATCTCATGAAAACACATTTATGAGATCTAGGTTCCAACTTACCTATACTTTGGTGAGAATAAGCAGAACATCCAAAAGTCCTCAAAATAGTATAATCAGATAATCTCCCTGACCATAACCCTTCAGGTGTCTTACCATCTAAAACATTAGAAGGAGTTCTATTCACAATATACACTGCTGTCATCACAGCCTCACCCCAAAGTACTTTAGGAACCCCCGAACTAATCATCATGCATCTAACCTTATCCAATATAGTCCTATTCATTCTTTCAGTAACTTCATTTTGTTGAGGGATATAAGGAATAGTTTTGTGCCTGAGGATCCCATCATCTCTACAGAATTGATCAAATTCAGTATTACAAAACTCCAGACCATTGTCTGTTCTTAGAACTTTGATCTTTTTATCCATTTGATTTTTAATTAAAGTTTTCCAGTTTTTAAACTTTTCAAAAGTATCTGATTTTTGTTTCAAAAGGTAAATCCAAACTTTTCTTGAAAAATCATCAATCAGCGATAAAAAATATTTGTTGCCACCTTGAGTGGTAGTAGATGATGGGCCCCACAGGTCAGAATGAATATACTCAAGGATAGATGCAGTCCTATGTTGACCAGTATTAAAATGAAGCCTATGTTGTTTTCCTAAAGTATAGTGCTCACAAAATGGAACCTTAGAAATCACATCCTTACCAAATACCCATCTCTTATTCAAAATATGCAACTGCTTTTCACTCACATGAGCAAGCCTATTATGCCACTTCAAGGTGGCATCAATCTCAGCACTAGAGGACTCAGCAATGTGACTCTGAACAACACTGGCTCTAGTGACATATATACCATTCCTCTTGGTACCTTTGAAAATAACTAAGGAACCTTTAATTATTTGCAAAGAACCATTACCAATTCGGCCTTGCAGGCCTATGTCATCTAGATTGCCCATAGAAATCAAGTTCCTATTCAAATCAGGAATATACCTTACTCTTTCTAAAATAAAGGTATATCCATTATCAAATTTCAGAGTCACACTACCAATTCCCTTAATGCTACAGGCTACATTATTACCCATAACCACCTCTCTACCATCAAGATTCTTAAAGTTCTCTAACCAAGGTCTTCTAGAGGTCATATGGAATGTACATCATGAATCCATAATCCACTCACTATCCTAACCACTGTCATCTACATAATTGACAGTATTCAAATCAGAAAAAGGTTCTGTCACCACATATACATCAACAATCCTCTCATCTAGGGGTTCAACTACATTTCCCTCATCCGCTCTCTTCTCTCTCTGTTCATTCTTCTTCTTATAACAATCCTTTATAAAATGTCATGTCTTACCACACCCATAACACTTCCTAATCCCACTCCTAGACTTAGATCTAGGTCCCCATTTCACCTTCTTCTTAGAATTGTTATGATTACTCCCTTGATAACTCTGACCACTGACTGGCCTGGTCATAGGTCTACCTCTCACAGACAGACTCTCAAAATTCTTCCCGGTTTTATCAACCTTAAGCTCTAATTCTTTACTCCTCAAAGAATTGATCACTGTGTCGGGAGTCAAGGTATCTCTACCATACTTAATAGCAGATTTAACATCCTTATACACATCAGGTATAGCATTCAACAGGATAACGGCTTTATATTCATCAGACACCTTCTTCCCCGTATTAGCTATATCTTGAACTAATTTATTAAAAGTATCAAGATTATAATCTAAGTCTTTAGACATATCAATCTTAAAGCTAAAGAACCTCTCTAAAAGGAAGAGTTTATTAGGTAAACTCTTAGACATGTATTGCTCTTCTAACTTATCCCACAAAGCCTGAGCATTATCAAGTCTACCAACTTTCCTCAATACTTGATCAGACAAGTGAAGAATTATAGAAGTATAAGCAAGTTCATCAATTCAAGTTTTTGATCATCAGTCATAGTAGCAGGAAATTCACCAGTTATAGCCTTAGAAACTTTATGTTGAACTAAGACCCCTCTCATTTTTTGCTGCCAAATGGGAAAATCCTATTTTCCATTAAAAACTCCAAGTTCAAATGTTGGCATTGTCATTTGAAGTTTTTAATCAACACAAAGAAATTTTGAGGTCACAGTTCCACAGAAAGAAAAACAGTAAACATATGTTTCAAATAACCCGTTTAAAAGATTACATAGAACATAGTATAACCAAGCAGGAATGAAAACATATCAAAACTGAAAAATAGACTATTAACTCAATGAACAGTAGATAACAGTGATAATATGCAGTTTAATAAACTTAAAGAATCACAAAGATAGAACAATGAGATTAAACAGATCTATAATCACAGAAAATTCACAGAGAATATAGCTACTGAAAACAAATAGACTAATAATCAGAATTCTATCAGTTCCAGGTGTTAGAATTCACCAAGATTCCGTGAGGTTCAAGACCCCAAGTCAAGGCTCAATTCTAAACACCGAAAGGGACACACAACAATGGGGAAATCAGAGAGAATTTACAACATTCAGATATAATAATTAACAAAATAATGACAGGGTTAGGGAATTTTTCACCAAGAAGGTTGGAAAAAGAATAAGCTCTAAGCAGATTCGATCAACCAATCAATTGCAGCTCGAAGACCAGGGCTCTAAGTAGGTTCACCAAGAACTCAGGGACCAACAGGAAACACGAAAGACAGAGAAAAATTATTAGTATCCAAAACCGAAAGAAAAATAAAATTGGGGGAAAAATTAGGGTTAGGGTTTCTCTGTAATTAGATCGATTTTTAGGGCATCAGCTGGAAATTGATTTTCCAGTGACAAACCATAAATCGAAGACTCAAGAACGCATTACACACGCTCTGATACCACTTGTAAGGCAATATAAGAACGATGAAAGCACAAAACACGAATTTACAGCACAATATCGAAAACCAGTTCACCAAGTTCAATAGGGCTCAGAAACAAAATCATTGTACCCTTTTGTACACAAGAACGACCTCAAACCACACCAAGAACCCTAATCACACTACCACACGGCTACTCAATGACACAAAGGAAATAACCACACTGCCAACAATAGAAAACCCTCTCCTCAGACCACAAAGGAACACAATCACCAAGACTGAAGATTAAAACCAAGAGTTTTAATCTTACAATAAGTATTACATAGAGAGGAAGGAAGAATCACGAAGAAACTGAAGGCAGAAAAACCCAGAATTTTTCACAGAGAAAGCTTACAGAACGTAAATGAGGAATTAGGGCTCAAAAGGGCGGTCTAACTGGTATAAATAGCCCAAGCCATCACCCTTGATTTAATCTCTATCCAATGGTCAGAGCAACTCCAAGTGGTAGTGAATTTTGGGCCGGGTATTTTGGTCCAGTCCTTGTGTGTTATTGGGTAATTTTTTTTCTTCAAAAAACTTTTAGCAGTTGTGCTTAGCCCATTTCATCATTGCCCTAGAGTGTTAGAAACCAATTGTCACAAATGGCATCAAATTCCAACAGAACTAGAAATTCAAATATACCATCAGAATAACTAAACTCTTGAAATGCTTGCATGGTTAACAAAAAAGTGAAATTTTAATTGTTTTGTACACATAGAAGCTACAAACACAGTGCTGTAATTCATATAAGAACTGTGTAAAAATAATCAAAATCGCACCATGGAATATTAAACACAAGCTAAATTCTAAAACCCCTATCGAGATCTCCGTATCACTTATGAATCAAGAAAGATAGGAAAGGAAACATAACAACAAAACATTTAATCCCTTCTATTCAACTGCATTCTTTTAATCTGATAGGAATGAGAAATGTAAAAAACGTAGAATAAATCATTTGAAATAAAAATCCTCCTTTAAGTACATACAAATCAAATCTTGAATTACTAAATCAAGTAAACGAATATAATGTAAAGTCATCCATTTACCCAAGAACAATAACCGCTATTACAAAGAAAAATCAAAATTTCACCCCCAAAACTAACACAAGGATTAAAAAATTTAAACAATTTGATGTCAAAGAATAGAAAGCCACCAACATACATGAGAACAAAGAAGATTCTAGTACATTGTGTTTTTACAAGTGACAATACAAAATGGATGATGATAACAGTTCACACTACATATCCTATGTAGATTTCCTACATGATTTGGCTTTGGGTAGCTCCTAAACCCATTTTCTTAATAATCTTATCATTGTTTTTGGTTTTCCTGTGAATTAGAAGTAACTGTAAAAAGAAAAATCTAAACAAAGCTTGATGCTCTTGCTACATAGGTATAAGAAGATCCAAATTTCTAGTTAGAAAATCTGCAATTCTGCAAAAACAACATGTTCATTTACATGCAAAATCATCACGAAGCAGGTGCAAAGCATGTTAGAACGAATGAAAAAAATTATATAACGTGCATTGATGTATTTCTTTAAGATATATGATATAGATAAACAAAACTTAAGTGAAGCCGAAGGCATTCTAGAAAACAAAATTTGACATACTCATTCCAGGACCGTGAAGCAAGTCGAAGTTTTTTGACTGAATATTAATTCTTCCTGGTTGCAATAAATTTTCAGATTAGAATCTATTTACCAAAAAAACGAAGCTTTTTCATAAAATAGAAGTACAATACATCTTTTTTTCATCGACAAACTATGAAAAAGTTGCTTAACCTTTGTTTGAGCCATTTTTTTCCATCAAAATGTATTCCTGAGCAAAAATTTGACCACATCTCAATCACGCATTCTTCAATAAAATAATATTATAAGCAAACCCAAAACATTTCCTCATAACACTATTACAAAATGCATTTTTTGAAAAAAAAAAAAAAAATGGGGCTCAAACAAGACCTTAATATCATTAATTGTCACATATTAAATAAATCTGTAATATTTTATTCATATATCTCAGTTTCATAAAATCCTTTCCTATGTCAGAATTCTTTTTACATTCCGAAATTCCCAATCAAAAGAGACGTATTAGCTGATTAGCTCCATAAATTCATATTTCTCTTAATGTGAGAATAATGAACAAGAGATGCCAACAATTGAAAGGTGCATTATTTAGTTAAAAAGTATACAAAATTTCCATTTTTCTATTGATTATGATAAATTGAACCAAAGGTAACGTGTTGATCTGCTTGAACCTATAAATTCATTGTGCTAAATCAACCAATGTGAGTAAGTTATACACTAATGATATTCATCGAAGAAAGCAGAGCAGAATTCAATTAACACAAGGGAATCAAAAATATGACGGAATCGAAAAAGAATGACTCACTTAAATTTAATGACTATTTGAAGGAACCATGAAAACATAAGAGAAAGAATAACCAGGTTTTGAATCAGTTTTATACTTTCATCATATCATTATAAAAATACTGAAGAAAAGAACACAGAATCAGTAAAAAGATTAAAAAATAATTGCAGTATAAAAACAATTCGTATCAATATATGGAAATACATAAAAAATTGTTCTTGAAAACATTTATAAATGTCATTTGCACATAACTATTGTATGTTACCATGTCCTAAAAATTCACAAAAATAAGTAACATTGTAATTAACATGCAAATCGAGTTAATTATCATGTTATTGAAGAAAAAAAAGTGGAAAAAGCTATATGTTGAGGCAGAAACACGAATAAACTATAACCAAGGAAGTTTTACAGACACAAGGATTCTATCGGCAAATGAAAATATACAAATAGAAGAAAAAGATCACATACTCACAAGATTAGCCTCGTTATCACACAATTCATCAAGATCTGCCAGAAACGAATTATTCAAAGTTGCTAGAGACAAATGACATGTTGTTAGTTTCAAAGTTCACAAGTTTTTTATGTTGCATAAAACTATAAGTAATTATAGTATGCTATGAAGTTAGAATAAATATGATATGTTAAAAAATAGAAAGAGAGTTGTGTAATCCTTCATAAATTAATATCTTTGTTACCAAAATCCACAATGTAATATTCCGTGGCATAAGAAAAAGTAGCCTGCATGTCGTTTAGATCGATTCCATTTATTTCAAATATATGACAGCACGAGTTTGAAATCAAGTATAGTGGGATATAACAATGAGATATACTACATTTATGAAGTAGCACCAGTTAGTGAGAACTATGGAAGAACAAATGATGCAATTCACAAGAATGGTGGTCAACGACATAATTTATGATCAAGTGGTGTAGCAAAGGGTTCAACAGTTCGATATGATGTTTCATCGGCATGTAACATATGGGATCATATCCATACTTTCACCAATCAACCAGAGAAAAATGAATCAGATACTAAAGAATGGGGACGATAAATTACTTTTTGCTGAAGTATTCTTCATTAACTAATCGATATCAATACCTCAACAGCCATCCAATATTAAAAGAAAAAAGAAACTAAAGAAGATTAAATTTCATTAAAGAACAAAGAGCTAATAATAGATCTCCTAAACAATGTCAATCACAATAATTACTTTTTCATACTTCCATGTCTAAAAAATTAGAAACAAAGCCAGAAGTAATTAGGAGCCTGTTTGTTTCACATTGTTTTCTCATTTTTAGAAGAAATAGATCCGTTGAAGGGCCCCACCAGCATGATTTCTTTGACTTTCATGTCACAATTGGCTTAGAAATGTGTGCTCAACGGTCTAAAAATATATTATGGCCCAAACAGGGGCTAGATAATGAAGTGAGCAATGCATTTATGCTCATCTCTATTTGTTTATTTTCTGTGGGGTTTGAACACGGTATGTTTTGAATATTTACAAGTTAAAATAAAGTCCAACTTTAAGGAAAACAAAAGTTCTTCCCCCCAATACGAGACAATTTCTGAGGGCATAATGATAGTTTTAACATCTTCAGTGATTAACATTGAGAAGGATCCTCAAAACTTAATAAGTTTTAGCTCGGTATCATCTAATAGTGGTAGATGTGTCTACAAGCCAGAGAGTAACATGTTGTCTCAAAGCAAATAATACCATTTTCCAAAACTCAAATATGATATGTTGGCTTTCTATTTGCTCAATAAGATCCAAAATCTCTTGATTTAGGAATTCATTTTAATTTTACCGTATCCTTTGAAATGAAATTACAACATGATATAAAAAAAACCCATATAATCTGATATAACCCATAAGAATATCACATTATCACTTTCAAAGGCAAGTATACAATTGGTCAGAAATATTCAACAGTAAAAAAAACTATCCTAAAATAATCACTACACAGCATAATCTTTAGCAATCTTACAAAACTATACTCCACCAACTAAGAAGATAGCAATCTAAATTAACTGAAGAAGACTACTTCCAGGTTTATACATTCACAAAGATATGCAATTACATAAATAAGACATAAATTCAATCCTAATAACACAAAACTATTAATTAAGCTCCTTTTGACGCAGCCAAAATCGGAATTGAAATGCGAAGAATGTACGTATTTCTACACAAAATCCAAACTCCCATAAAAATATAATGACATTTTTTAAGAAATAATTATAAATAAAATAAAAATCCTATGGCACGAAAATTACTGAAAATAATTTACTAGGAGAGAATCGCTGATCAGAACTGTTGAAGAAAAATTAGAAGACTCACTTATCAAAAAATCACGTTTCAATCATTCTCTCGATCAATCTCTTTCTTGATGATGAAAACTTCAAACATATGCAAAAGAAAAGGAAAATAGAGGGATAAAATTTTTAGGATGGTCAGCACCAAAAAGTTTTAACGAAATTAAACAGCGTCAGTGTAAGGGTATTTGGAACAAGAGGAGACGTCGATTTCGTCATCTTCGAGAAAACCCAAGTCTTCTTCGTCGTCAGTGATAGTTGCGTCCGAGAATGTGGGCATAGAGTGGATAGAGAGATTAAGATTATCGAGGTATGAAAGAAGTGAAACAATTGCTACATAACTTATTTGTGAGATCCATCAATGTAATTAGAGATTGGAAAAAAAAAGTCCAAGGCAAAAGGAAGGAATATAAACTAGTGAATGGAAAAAAAAAAAACTCGAATGGGGCGAAAAAACCCACCCAACAAGTTGGCAGGTCGGGGATTGCCGCCCCGTGAAGCAAAAAAAAATTAATTAACTACAAATGTTTAATTTTGGACATTGTTTGTTTCGATTGCTTGATTTGAATATTGATGTAATTAGTTTGAGTATTATTTACTTTCGATTTTAAAATTTTGAATTTGTATTTTAATTGAAAATTTTTGGAAAAAAAGGGGCAGTCCCGCTCCCCAAGGACCACCCCTCCCGTCTAAGGCGGGGCGGGTTGCCATCTCTAATATACAGAGGAGATGAGACCAAAATCAAGGTATGGGTGGAAGAGTAGTACCTGCATATGGATGAGTGCATGGAGAATGGAGTAAAAAGGCGGAATGAAGATTGCATATAAAAATGGAGAAAAGAGATAACCATCAAGACATGAACACGACATTGTTTTGAAATAGAAGGAAAAAAATGAATTAACGGTTGACAATAGTATTGAGGGACACGTGTCAGGATGAACAGTGGCCATTTCTTAGGCTCTTTTATATTGTAGGGACATTACTAATTTTTTGAAGTATAAATTCAAATAATAATTAATATATTTTGGGTAAAATCAGTAATTTTTTTTTAAAAAAATTGGGTGAACGATTCATTTTGATTCTTAAAGATTTTTAATAAGAATTAAACTAGTTGTACATCCTTTGTACGTTTTTCAAATCAAGGGTCATGATTTTGACACATCAAGGGATGTCAAACTTGATGCACAAACTTGATTTGAATAAGTGTTATTCAAATCAAGGGTCGTGATTTTGATACATTAATGAATGCCAAATTTAATGTACAAAATGAGTGTACATGTATCGGCTTTGTTTTAAAAAATTAAACCTATACCACCAATTGTATCCACAATTGAATGAAAAAGGTTGTAATCAACATCATGATACGGACCTTTATGACTCCTTTAGCCCAATAGTAAGGCCCACAAGTCATCTTGTTATCACATCATTATTGTTACTAAAGGTGACACGTGCGTCAACTTGACATTAATAATACATTCGTTCAAGGCACACTTGAGGATGAGGTTTTCATGGAAATATGGAATTACCACAAGGTTTCGTTGACACAAAAAATGTTGGAATTTTGTATCGAAAATTGGTTGTGACCAATTTAAATGATTTAAGCGAAATTCGTTGTTTGGTGAATGAGAAATTAAGCCAAACTTAAACCGCTTAATACTTGAAATTGTTGGAAAAATCGTGTAGAATATTGTGGAATATTCTAGAAAATATGTAGATGAAAAGATGTGTCTTTTCATATGGGAGATCATGACTTTTCGTATGAGTAACTTCCAATAATTATGTATCTTAATTTCAAGAGATGTGTCTCTTTGTATGGTTGTGTCTTTTGACAAACATTTCCAACTACTATATATAGATCCCCATGTGTTTGGATTAGAACATACAATTCAATTGATAGTTTCATATCATTCCATTCCATATTTACAATTTAGTTTTGCATAAAACACTTTGTAGAAGTGATTATTTCTTGCATCAAGATCATGGTTATGATAGAGAGGGAATTTCATTCGAGTTCGTTGGTCTAAGTCATTTGGAGTGCTCCTATGGTTTGACGTGGTCGTTGTATCTTGGGAGATGATTGTCAAGAAATCGTTAGCACCGATGTGAGGCAAATTCATCTTAAGGACAAAGTGTCAAACACTTGCCTCGGCCGATCGCATCACTTGCATCTCATCTTTCTTTTTTCGATTTCATTCTAATTTAGTATTTTGATTTCGGAAAGTAACTAATATTCTTTTGATTTCATGATAAGGTTTGAATTAAAGAATGACACGCGTTCAAGATTGAAAAGTGATGAATCCATATTCATACATTCGAAGTTGGTAATTCACTAATTTGTCTTCTCAAATCAGATTTCGGTAAATCGAATGATATTTTGATTTGACGCATATTAACGACATGTTCTTGATTAATATAATAGGCACATTATCGGTGTAAAACCTTTTACAATCTTAAGATGAATTTTCTATTGTGCTTTATATTCTAAAGTTATTTTTGAATTACTGGAATTCGTAAGCCAACAAACATTTCTGTAATTATATATTTGGTTGACAAATAATTTGAATGGTGTATGGAAAGATGTATCTCTCTATATTAAAGTTCTGGAATTAATTTGTCTTATGGCATGCGGTTTTCTGTCTTAACTAATGGAATTGTAGTGGGTTCTGCAATATAGAATCCGATTTATATATTCACGGTCAATCTGATTACATGCATGTAAATCTGGTTTCGCTTATCAATGGTAGTTTCAACATGTATAGGGATTTACTCATATTAATGTTTATCTGTTGAATTCAAAATAGATTATTTATTTTGTGTCAAATAAGATGTTTAAATATGGGGAAATGAAGAAACCATTTAATGGCCAGATTTTTATGTTTGGTGCCTTTCCATTTACAATCAATTTATTTTGACAGTTATGCTTGTCGAGGTCTCGGTTGTAATTCTGTAATTCTATTACATTAACACTGCCATGCATGATAATTAAATTCTGCATTGAATGCAGTTAGTGGGTGATACGTAGATTTAATTTACTTTTTTAAAGTAATTTCTTCATGTTGTTTAGTGTAAAACAGATTCTATGTTTCATATCATGACATGTTCACCATTTGGTCTTGGTTAATTTAAGTGATTGAGATTGAGATCAATGATGATATCTCTAAATATGAAAATGTATGGATTTCCTCAAGACATTGATATTCCTAGCCACGACATGTATTGACTAAAATTGAATAAACTTATACAATGAATGTATAAATGTTTGGAACATAAGTTGCTATTTCGTCACCTTGATCGTGATGAATTGGATATTATTGAGACTAATACAATTCAGGCAACGAATTGATAGAAAGGAAAATTTATTCATAACCATTGGAAATGTTGGAAGAATGTCAACTAGTTATTGAAAGTATATGAACTTTCATGATTATTCCTTTTAGGAATATGGAAAATTACATTAATGATGATAACCTCAAGTAATTTGATGAAATTAAGTGAGATGATTTATGTAAAATTGTGATTGCATAAAAAAATATGACAAATTTAGAATTGGTGAAGTTGTGTAGAATATTATAAAATATTGTATGATCAATTAATTTGAAGAGGTGTGCCTCTTGTTGGGTTGTCTTTTGAAAACACAACTGATGGATGATTCGTTCATTCAATTTGAATATAATGAATAAGTATTATTTAATATAGAATAATATTATCTTGTGAAATGTCACAATGTGATATGTTGCAAACGTTCGGAGAAATTGCAAATCTTGTGAAACAAGATGCCTAGTCTTCTTCATTGTTGAATTTAACTTCAATATAAAACCAATTGAGTTGGTCTAAGCTTGAAAAGTATTGTTGGTCTATATATTAACCTTGATCAATTGTGTTTGATTAAATTCAAGTAATTGAATTATGCAATTGAAATAAATTGTGAATTGACGACCACTATTTTGAAAGTACTTAAACTTTCACGAAGTATTCGATATGGACATTATCTATTTGAAACCAAGAGTGGTCTAGGGCCAAAATGGACACAATCATGAGAACCATGAATGGTTTAGGGAAGACATTTGTGTGAGTACTGTTGTCTTGGCTTACACCAACGGCTGAATGGTTCAGGACATCACGTTCACCAATTAGCCAGTAAGTCCGATAGTATTTCACTAAGGGAGGTTCAAGACCAGAAGCTACCTTCTCTGATATAGTGTTTTTTGCCCTCTCTCTGCTAGTGTCTGCATAGTCAGTTGCATTAATTTTTCATTCATGTGGGGGATTGTTGGAATTTTGTATCGGAAATTAGTTGTGACCAATTTAAATGATTTAAGCGAAATTCGTTGTTTGGTGAATGAGAAATTAAGTCAAACTTAAACCGCTTAATACTTGAAATTGTTGAAAAAATCGTGTAGAATATTGTGAAATATTCTAGAAAATATGTAGATGAAAAGATGTGTCTTTTCATATGGGAGATCATGACTTTTCGTATGAGTAATTTTCAATAAATATGTATCTTAATTTCAAGGGATGTGTCTCTTGGTATGGTTGTCTTTTGACAAACATTTCCAACTACTATATATAGATCCCCATGTGTTTGGATTAGAACATACAATTCAATTAATAATTTCATATCATTCCATTCCATATTTACAATTTAGTTTTGCATAAAACACTTTGTAGAAGTGATTATTTCTTACATCAAGATCATGGTTATGGTAGAGAGGGAACTCCGTTCGAGTTCGTTGGTCTAAGTCATTTGGAGTGCTCCTATGGCTTGACGTGACCGTTGTATCTTGGGAGATGATTGTCAATAAACCGTTAGCACCGATGCCGAGCAAATTCTTCTTAAGGATAAAGTGTCAAACACTTGCCTGGCCGATCGCATCACTTGCATCTCATCATTCTTTTTCCGATTTCATTCTAATTTAGTATTTTGATTTCAGAAAGTAACTAATATTTTTTTGATTTCATGCTAAGGTTTGAATTAAAAAATGGCACGCGTTCAAAATTGGAAAGTGATGAATCAATATTCATATATTCGAAGTTGGTAATTCACTAATTTGTCTTCTCAAATCAGATTTTGGTAAGTCGAATGATATTTTGATTTGACGCATATTAACGACATGTTCTTGATGAATATAATATGCACATTATCGGTATAAAATCTCTTACAAAAAATTCATACTACGTTTGTAAATCAAGAAAAGCAATCAATGGTTAACGTCATTCTCCAAGGAATGATATAATGAGTTGCGAGGATTACTACTTGTAATTTCGACCTTGGATTCAAAAACTCTCGATCCAATACATTTATCCATTTTTCATTGTGACAATTTGTAGCATGGGGCCTTCAGCATGTGCGGTTGTACGATTTTAAAGGGCCCCATAATAATTATAAGAGCACAACATAGAATATTAGTTATATTTTTATCGTAGTATTTATGGGGGGATAAGTACCAAGAAATACCAATATTATATCAACATTTCTTTATGTGTTTTTTAATTGATTGATAAGAGACACTCTTTTAGATTTTGTATAGGGGCATTTAAAAACTCGGGGCAATTTAACACTTTTATTGTTAGTGTATGTAGATGATATAATTGTTATCGATAACATTCGTTGCTTCACTAATTAGTTCGTCTCTATATTGATTAATCAATTCTTACTTCTCATATAGGTGATTTGAGTTATTTTCTAATAAAAACATCGAATCTACCCCTACCATAGAAGCTATACTTATATCATATTCATAATACAAAGGGAAAATTGCAGCCACGGTATCAAACCTTTCACTTTTTTGTAGACTTTGCCCAAACATTTATTTTGTGCCAACCACGGTACCAAAACTTTAAAAAACTCGCATCGAACGTCCGAATGGATGGAAACCGTGAGTTTGACTGTTAGTTGACTCCAAAAAATTATTTTGACCAAATCAACATATGGCAAAATGATATTTACATAATTTTAACTCCAATTTAAACAAAGAACTTTCGAAGCCGAAGCATAAATTTTCGGTCTGAGCAGTGAGCGATGATGAGTGGGGTCCAGAAAAAGAGCCGGATGCCTCAGCGGTAGCAGTGGCAGAGGAGGAGCCACCAATGAAGCTTGCTAAAATTGACATACTAAAGAAGCAATTGGTGGACTCTTTCTATGGAACAAACAGAGGTTTGATTGCCAGCAATGAGACGCGGGTAGATATTGTTGAGCTGATCATATAGCTTGAGGCGAAAAACCCACTGAGGCTTTGACCCGGCTTAATGGAAAATGGATTCTTGCGTAAGTTCCAATATACTTTTTCCTCTAAATGTTTCTTTATAATACATTTCTGCGGTTGGCCTTTGTTGATATTAGTATTGGTTTGAGTTTTTCAAGCAACAATTTCTTGGTGTTATCTTTCTGGGTTTTCTAAATCGTAGCTCTAAACAAAAGTAGATTTTAGCTTTACTCTCAATTTCTGATCTGCATTGTTCTACTTTTGGGCGTTCTTTTAAGAATTCAACTGGATTTGTGTTTATTTTTTGCTTATATTTATAATTTGAGGTTCGGATTTGCATTTGAAACATTAAATTTCAAGGGAATCTTAAAATATGGTCTCCATTTGATTCGCGAGGAGTGCACTGCAGCTTCTAAGACTATATTGTTGGGAGGTGATTCCACCGTTGGTGGCGGAAAGTGGTGGTCGGCTGTGGCGGCCAATGACATTTGGTGGAGTGGGGGTGGTTTGTGAAGAAGGTGAATAGTGTTGCCTTTTTTAATTTTCCTTTTTTTATGTTAAAATTATGTAGTTATCATTTTGCCCTTTGTTGATTTGGTCAAAATAATTTTTTGAAGTCCACTAACAGTCAAACTCACGGTTTCCATCCATTCGAACCTTCAGTGCGAGTTTTTTAAAGGTTTGGTACCGTGACTAGCACTAAACAAAGGTTTGGACAAAGTTTACAAAAAAAAAAAAAAATTGAAAGGTTTAGTACTATGGCTGCAATTTTCCCTAATACAAATGCATTAAAAATCTTTTTTTCTAGACCAACATGGATGGTACTGACTATGTGATCACGCCTCTCTCTACAAGGAAATTCCTCAAGCTTGATGATGGGTCGCCTTCTACCTTGATTGGTGGCCTTCTACTGATGCAATAGATTTCGTGAACTTTTTATGGATTTGTATGGAATTCATGGAAGTCTTTCGCAGACTTGTATAGATTTTCATTTTAAACTTTTATAAACTTTTGTAAAATTCAAAAGACTTTTGAAAACTTTCATTTAAAATAGAATTCATATGGATCTAGAGCAACACTGTAAATTTCTTATATACGACGTGGTGGTTCCCACAATTCCATTTTACCGCCCCGTCTAATAAAACATAATTTTAAAAGAATAAAAATTTATTTATGTTACATTATACTTTCATAAAAAATAAAAAAAAATACTAATATTCAGTATTATTATTATGACGTACCTTTAAGAGTAAATAAGAAATCAATATATTGAAATTTATAATTATAAATTAGTATTTTTTATATATATAAAATCTTATAATTTTTAATTACAAATAGGTATGTTTCATAAAGTATGATGAAAAAAGAAAAAAAAATAAGAATCTTTAGTTATGTCACACGTTTTCTATAACGTGATTTATACCGCAAGTTTACGGTGTCAAGTTTTATAATATAATAATAGGATTAGAGTGTTGATTTCACATGTATTGTAATTCAAATTTTTACTAAGTAGGCTAGAAGAATATTCAAGTGAGAAAGTCTAGAGTTATGATTTCACCTAACTATCAAATATGATTCTCAATTATATAATTATTTCTAATTAATTTTTCAAAGTTTATAAACAAGAACCCTAACGTAATTTTACTCTCTCTCTCTCTCTCTCTCTCTCTCTCTCTTCTCTCTCTCTCTCTCTCGTACCGAGTAAAAATTATTCCTATATTACAATTCCAATATCTCTATTCTGAATTAAAATATAAAATTTATCAAGTTCATGGTTCTTAAATGAAACATGCTTCAAAAGAATTATACTCACTTGAAACATATAATTTCCTAAGTTGTTTTATTCTTATAATCACGCATAAACTCCCCTATCTCAATTGTCAGAATTGACAGTATCAAATCATTCAATTAGTAGCAAATTAATTGAAAGTATTAAAATCATAATATAAGTAAACACATGCGAAAAATCTAATAGAAATAACTAAAATTAATCAATCCACATTCTTCAGTTTTTGGCTACAATCAAACCCCAGATAATGAATTTAGCTCATAATGCAATCTATAAAAAAAAAAACTAAAATTCATGTAAAAAGACATGGGAAAGAGAATAGAAAAATTATGATGTAGATCTTCAATTTCTTCTCTTGTTCTTCTTTGTCTTGTTCTTAAATCTCTTGATGTTTTTCCCCCTTACTTCTTGAAGAATTGTGTTGAATCCCCCTTGTATCTTGAACCGTTCTCTTCCTTACTTGAGATTTATCCCATTTTCTCCTTGTCAATGTTGGTTTGAGTGTTTCACGACGTCATTTCCCTAAAAATCAAATTTTAGATATTAAATATATGGAATAGAGGTTACTTAGGTCACACCAACTTACTCAATGACCTAGAGGAAGACGAAATATGGATAATGATTCATAAAAAATCTGTAAAATAAACTAAACTATTCTATAACTCGAAAACAAAATAAATAAAAGGGAAGAAAGCTGGAGTTACTTCTCAAAAGGCGCTCATTTAACGTCATTAGCTTGACGTTGGCAATCTGAATTATAGAACTTTGAAAAATCTTTTGATGCCTTGCTCATTTTGCTTCTTTTGATTTTTTTTCCACTCTTCATTATTTTTCCAAACTTCGACATTGTCGTTTTCAATGTAATATAATTTTTTCATTCCTTCCAATTCAAACTCAACAACGTAAACTTCAACTTCTTTATCGGACTTAATCACAAAATCAATTTCTATACAATCAATGAATTTGGACGAATGTACATTACTTTCATCTTCATTGATTTCTACGTCTTCATTCGATTCATTTGTGATCAAGTTGCCATTCACTTTAAGCTCCTCTATGATCTTGAAATTTCTGCGGATTGACTGATTGATCCGCATTCTAGATCCACAGGTAATAAGAAGTATTTCTTTTCAACTCTTTCATGTTGATTGTATTTCCACCTTTTGAATTCATTCCAGTAACTCCAGTCTCCAATATACATGTTGTGCTTTTCCAACTTGGCAAGTTTATTATAGTATTTTGCAATTACCCTCTTGTTCAACAGAGGAGGACCATTTCCCACAAGTACGATATCCTCATCCCAATGGACATATACATAATATCCCAAAGGCATGTAGTTTTCATCAGATTTGTCAATTTCTTGTTTTCGACATCTTAAATATTGTATGAACCCTAGAAACTTTACTGTACGGGAGTCGGTGCGTGTATACAAACAGTGCTCAGTATAATGCATCCCATAGCAAAGCTGACAAAAGATATTTTCTACAAGCATGTTGTTTTTATCCATGTCGAGATTACTTATTGCAATTGTTCTACTCTCTTACAATTGTTAGAATCATGCATATACTATTTAATAGTACTTGAAAAATTACCAAATAGATCAGGGTTGCTAGCCAAAATTAACAAAATCAAAGAAAATCTATATTAAAATAAAGGCTAGTTGGTAATAATATTAGTAAAAATCAAATAAAACAATCCCCGTAAATGGCGCCAAAAACTTGTCATTCATTTTCTATAATGTAATTTATACCGTAAGTATACGGTGTCAAGTTTTGTAATATAATAATGGAGTTAGAATGTTGAACCCACATGGATTGTAATTCAAATTTCTACTAAATATATAACCTTTATTTCGATGAATGAATTTTATAATCAATGTTTTTAAACTAATATGGTGACAAATTCAATAAATATTTGCAAGTTAGAAGAATAATCAAGTGAAAAATCCTAGGGTTATGATTTCACCTAACTATCAAGTATGATTCTCAATTATATAATTAATCAATTTTCCAAAGTTTATAAGCAAGAATACTAACATAATTTTACTCCCTCTCTCGAGTGTCGAGTAAAAACTATTCTATATTTCAATTCTAATATCTTTATTCTGAGTTAAAATATAGAATTTATCAAGTTCGTGATTCTTAAATGGATCATGCTTCAAATGAATCATACTTTGTCTCGAATCCTATAATTTCCTAGAGTGTGTTATTCTTATGATCACGCCTAAACTTCCATATATTGAGTACCGAAATTGACTAGTATCAAATCATTCAATTAGTGGTCAATTAATTGAAAACATTAAAATCATAACACAAATAAACACATGAGGAAAATCTAATAGAAATAACTAAAATTAACCAATCCATATTCTCAAGTTTTGCTTGCAATCAAACCCTAAATAATAAATTTAGCTCATGATGTAATCTATGAAAATACTAAAATTCATGTAAAAAGACATGGGGAAGAGAATAGAAAAATTAGGATGTAGATCTTCAATTTCTTTTCTTGTTCTTTTTTGTCTTCTTCTTGAATCTCTTGACATTTTCTCTCGCCTTCTTGAAAAATTGTGTTGAATTCCCCCTTGTTTCTTGAACTGTTCTCCCCATATAATTATGTTTTAAGGGTTGAATTTATAGTCTTTTGAAGTCTTGGAAGTGTTGGTCCAAGAAAAGAGTAAAAAAAAAAAAATCAAAACCTTTTTTCTCGCCCAGGGGCGCCTTGGTTCTAGGGGGAGAACGGTTCAAGGCGCAAGAGGGAATTTCAGCAACGGTGGCGCTGAAGCGCCCAATTTCGGATGGAAATTCAGCATTGTGCATCTTTCAGTATTTTTATCATAAAATTTTCTCTCGATGTCCAATTGAGGCGATTCAAGATGCGTTGGAAAGATAACTCAATAGAACTTTGCTTCAAATATAATTTTCTAATTCGAACGTTTTCTATGTCAAACATGAGTCTCAATATGAGACTGAAAATTCGGAGCATAACTTTTTCGGTTGGAAATTGATGTGTGATCATATTTTGCCTATATTTTATCAATTTGACTTCTTTTTTCATCCAATTGACTTCTAGCACTCTCTAATCTTCATTGTGAGGTTCGACACAACTTTTAAATATTTACACTTTAGTCCCCGAACTTTGGACCTCTTACGATTTAGCCATCTTCTTCAACTTTGCCAACTTTTGTTTATTTCCTTCAATTTAATCAACATATATTATAACATCAAAACACACATTAAAATGCTCTAAAACTCGTAGAAATTAGTTAAATATCAAGTTTAGATCATGTCTAAAGTATGAGTGAAATACACTCATCAAGTTACAATTTATTTTTTTCATAGAAAATAGAGATAAAAAAATAAGATATACGTAATCAATGGAAAAATGATTTTTATTTATGATTCTAATGTTCATACAAGGAAAAAAGAAATATAAATATTGAAAGAAACAGAAACTACATATTAATATTTTTTGTGAAAATCTTCCAAAATCTTGAAATGAATGAAAGACAAAATTTGAAATTTTATTATAGTACTTTCTGCCTAAAAATTAGTAACATGTTGACTTTTATAAGGGTCTTTAACAATTTGAATACTTTAAAACTTATAGATACTTCTAAAAAATTTTAATTGAAGACACCGTGACTTTTAGAAACTTTCTCGATTGAATACACCTCGACCTTTAAAAAGAGAGTCTCGACAAATACCCATAAACTTTTTAAATTCCAATTTTTTTTTTAAGTCCTAATTGAATAC
Source organism: Fraxinus americana (assembly GCA_035079005.1). Taxonomy (NCBI): domain Eukaryota; kingdom Viridiplantae; phylum Streptophyta; class Magnoliopsida; order Lamiales; family Oleaceae; genus Fraxinus; species Fraxinus americana. The sequence continues at coordinate 43,969,792 of CM068708.1, read as the reverse complement.
TCTTCTAAGATAACAACAATGTTCATACTAGTAACAAAAGAAAAAAAAATCTTTATAATAGAATTATGTATATTAATTACACCATTTGATTAATGAAATTTTTCTTTCAATTATTATATACACCGACATATTCATGTAATGTAATGAAGTGATTAAATTGAAGATATATTGTATTAGCAACATTTTCATCAATTTGAGAGAGAAAAGGTGGCAAAGTGATGAAATTTGAAATTAAAATAATGTCTTAGCTCAATTTGAAACTAAATTAAAGTTTAATGATCTAATCGAGATAAATTAAATTTAATTGATTCAGTCGAATTATTTCTCAAAGTTTAGTGACCTCAAAATCTATTTACCAACAGGTCCCTATCAACTGTCAAAAGGAACCACTAATGCATTGGGGAAGCCCCACCCCTCCACCCTCTCGAAAATTCTCCACCGCAACCCCCCTCTCATCTCGACCCTTCATATTCCCCTTATCAACTCATCTTCCCTCTGCCACCGCCTGCCGCCAGAATGAGTTTCGCATTCCCATGTACTCAATTTCCATTTGTAACTTTATCTATATACAAACGCAGTCTTCCGTCCGGCCACCGTCACCTGGCATGGAAACGCCGCCGTATCAAACACCTGGCTGTTCACAATCAGCTTAATCCCTCATCTTCCCCCTTTGATACCCTCTTTCAAAGCTTGCTCACACAGTTCTATTCTGTAAATACCCTCGATTACATGGCTCCTACCCTCGGCCTGGTCTCCGGCCTCACCCTCTTTTTCTTCTCAAAATCCCAAAAATTGTTATCTGGTACGAAGAATTTTGATAAAGATATTGGGGAATGGATTTTATTTACCAGCCCGACACCGTTTAATCGGTTTGTAACACTACGCTGCCCTTCAATTTATTTTCAAGGGAGTGAATTGCTTGAAAATGTTAACGAAAAGCTTCTTAATGAGGACAGACATTTCGTGAGATTGAACCGTGGGATAATTCTTAATGAAGTGGAGAATGATCGTGAATTTGATGAGAAATTTGTATATCAGAGGGTTTGTGTGAACACAGAGGATGGTGGGGTCGTGTCCCTGGATTGGCCGGCGAATTTGGACTTGGAGGAGGAGAGCGGATTGGATACAACCGTGTTGATTATTCCAGGGACTCCGGAGGGGAGCAATGAAAGGAAAATTAGGGAGTTTGTGTACGAGTGTTTGAAGACCGGACTTTTTCCATTTGTAATGAATCCAAGGGGATGTGCAGGATCACCATTGACCACTGCACGGTTAGTTTAGTTGAAATTCTTCACTTTTTAATTCTGTTGTGCACATTGGAAAAATGCTTTAACTCCATGTGACGGAGTACAATTTGCTCATTAAGATTGAGCATTGGGTTGAGAATGAGCTTTATTAGTATACTAGTCTGTTGAGCTTGATTTTAGATCTTACTTTTTGATCCAAGCTTGAGCAACTTGTTCAATGGCCAATTTTTGGTAGACTTAATTAGTTTGTTAATAAAGCTCAAGCCACCTTTAGCGTACAAGCTTAACAATACATCCATATTAGCTTATTCTAGTGACTACTCATGAACAACGAAACATTGAGTAGATCAAGCCTAATCATTGTCTTAATTAACACAGAAGTTTAGTTTCTGTGACCTAATCATTTTAATCTAATTAGATGAGAAAAACCAGGAAATTTCTGTCAATAAGTAGTTAGTAATTTGAGTTGGCCATCAAGCGTTCTATTATAATTCAGGATTGGATCCAGATCTATTTGGCAGATTCTTTTTCCTTCAGCGTCCTATCTTAATTTACAAATTATTTTGGTAGCATTCTAATGATGGTTGTCTTTTGGTAATAATAGGACATTACAGATTTAGCCCCCGTTTGTCTCTCATTATTTCAAAACTCTTTTCTTACGTACTTATCTTTAACTACATATTCACACAATAAAATATTCTACACGTAAATCCAAAATTTTCCCTACTTTTTAACCACACGTTCTCCAAAAATTCACTATTCAAAACAATGTTTTTCCAAAAAAAAAAATGGCCACCAAACAAGGCCTTAGATATTCAATTTTGCTTTCTCACTGATGGCAGCCTGTGGTTTATAATTTGGTAGACTGAATCATGGCTCAAATATGAAATATGCATTATATTCAATGCCCGTATGAGTTAGTAGAAAACTTATGTTATAAAATTACGATGTATGCACGTCTTATAAGTTCTCAAGTTCAATATCTGGTTTTGTACTGTAAATTTTCTACAACTTCCCTGGCTTGGTGAACAAAGTTGTCTGAGTAGTTCTAATTGACTTGAAAGTGCATTTTTGAAAGGAATTTTTTTTCTTTCCGAGTAACAATAGAAACCTAAGTTATTTTGAGTAGGTGAACTAGTTACATTTGAAGGGGTGCAATCAGGTAAAATAAAAAGGAGAAGAAAAATGTTGATCATTGAGCTTCATGTTCAGGTTCCTAATTGAGAAGATTCTTTCATTCCTGGACTGGCAAAACAAGCTGATAGTAGCGCACTACTTCGTTTATGTAGGTTATTTACAGCTGCTGACAGTGATGATGTCTCCACAGCTATACAGTACATCAACAAAGCAAGGCCATGGACAACATTTATGGGCGTTGGTTGGGGTTATGGTGCTAATATGTTGACGAAGTACTTGGCAGAAGTTGGAGAGAACACGCCTCTTACAGCTGCGACATGCATAGACAATCCTTTTGACTTAGAGGAGGCTACAAGGATCTCCATGCATCACGTTGATTTTGATCAGAGTTTCACGAGCGGGTTGATAAGTATACTGCATAGAAACAAGGTTTTTATTCATATACACAAGCTCTTACGCTTTATTTTTGTTTTTAAAAAAGATCCATCTGAGCATGTTATGCTAGATGTTTAAGCTATATCTATATCTATATTTGTAATGTATAATCTATTAAGAGTCCCATGAGATGAAAATCATTTATAGACGATTTTATCCAATCTATATTTATGATATTTCAATAGTACCCTTTATACGTTAATTAAACTCTTCATTTCATTTTGTTCTAAATGCCAACTTTATATTCAATGTATCCATTTATGATAATAAGTCCTTTCATAATTCTTCAATACACGTTTAAACTTAATTCACCTTCTATAAAAATGCACACATCAATCCATTGGTGGATTAGTTAATTGTGGGTCTCAATAATTAAATTAAATTTGCTATCCACCAACGAATTGATGTGTCATGCTTAGCTTATTGCTTAGTAGTTAATTGTGGGCGTTAGATATTATGCATAGATCATTTTTTTTTTTTCATTTCTCTTACTTTCTTAGTGATTGTTGATGAATTAAATGCTGTACAAACTTCCCTAGCTTTCTATTGATGTTTTTGTAGGACACTAGACACCGTGAAAATAGAAAGCAATACTTGATGCATGAAATTGTAATTTTTTATTATTTGTTACATTTTTGTTGTATTCGTTGCTTTGATCCAATATCTAAAGTAACATTTTTACAGGACTTCAAAAAAAATAATAAAAGAAGGAACGATGTGGGTGGCACGTTGATCACGTCTAGTCCTAAACGGAGAAAAATTAATGTGATATGGCATGAAATGATTGACCATTCAGTACTTGATGTGCATTCTGTAACTATGACTTTCAGGAATTATTTCAAGGTCGTGGAAAAGGATTTGATGTTGACAGAGCTTTGTCTGCCTCATCCATTCGAGATTTTGAAAAAGCAGTATCCATGGTGTCGTATGGATTTGACTCCATTGAAGATTTTTATGCAAAATCTAGCACGCGAGATGTAGTTGGCAAAGTGAAGATTCCTGTTCTTTTTATACAGGTCTTATTTGATTTCTTTGATTATATGCTGCTTTCATGCTCAAGTAGCCTATATATTCACGTGTTATTGGTAATGTTTCTTGAGTTAGTGAATGCCATTTGTAGTTCTTCTGCCAAATCTAAATATTAAGTATTAGTTACAAGCAGAGATCTTCTTTCCATTTAACCTTTCTTCACTAGATGTCTACCATTTGCGTAAGTAATTAAATTTCCATTGGCTCTTTAAAGGATTTTGTTACTTCTTAACAGTTCCAATACTAGTTTGCCTGTTTCATTTGCTGTTTCTGTTCCTTACATACAAGTTTATTTTGCTGGTGATATCTGTATCATTATCTACTGTTAGTCATTTTGCTTATAGGACCACCCTCTCTCTAACTGTTACTGGTCTAATGTGTTTGATATCATTTTGGTATGATATATTAATCATTGTAGTTTTATTTCCAGAATGATGATGGGACAGTTCCTCTGTTCTCCATTCCACGAAATTTGATTGCAGAGAATCCTTATACCAGCCTTCTTCTGTGTTCTTACTCACCATTTAGTAAAACTACGAATGGCAGGTCAACGTTCTCTTGGGGCCATCACCTTATTATTGAGGTAACTATAATTACCATATATATATATATCTGATATATAAAAGTCTAGTTTCCTACGATGCGTCTTCATCATACGATTGCCAAAATGCTTGTATACAGTGGCTCACAGCTGTGGAGCTTGGACTTTTGAAAGGTCGCCATCCACTTCTGAAAGATGTTGATATCGCTATAAATCCTTCAAAGGGTTTATCATTGGCAGGAGGTAGATCTTTTGGTAAGAGTGATAGAATAGAGAAGCGCTTGAATCTTCCTAATACAGACAGAATAGACAGCCACTCCCTCAACCTTATATTAGAGACTCTTGAAGAAAACAATATTACAGCTGGCATCCAATCAAAATCTAGACAAAATTCAAGAGGACCTGAACTCAATATGAAAAGATTGAAACAAGAGAGTAATGGTTTAGAGAACCAAAGCAGTGTTTTTAATGCTGAATTAATAGAAGATGGAAAAAATCCTGTTGATGATAAAAGAGGCCAGGTGCTACAGACTGCAGGAATGGTTATTAATATGGTTGATGTGAATATTCCGGGCACTTTGTCAGAAGAACAGAGAAAGAAGGTAATTGTCATGAATTGGTATTTTTTTTACAATCACGCATAATTCTGCGTCTGACTAGTTTGTAGGCTCTCTGTGTGATGGAATTAACTGCTAGCACCATTCTGGTGTTTGTATGGAGAGTATATGTAGATTATCTGCATTGAATTAGTATCTTATACTCATACCGAGTTGCACCAATAGGAGCCTGGCAAGTGTGGACGAACAAACGACTAATTGATTATTTGATCTACGGTTCCATTCAGTTGAACTGTTGCTGGAAAGATTGGGGCAGGGATGGGACCTTTACATGTTGTTTGGTAGGGAAGGAAAATGTTGGGGGTTACTAATCCTTCCTAACCATAGTTTCCAATCCATCCTATTGGACTTGACAAGATTCGGCTAATTAGATTGAAACACCCTAACTTATTACAGTAATACGTTCACTATATTCTCACATTCTTGGATGTAATACCAGGCTGAAACACTTTTAAGTGCTTATTTGGGAGAATTATAAGTTTCTGAAATTATTAACTAATAAAAATGAGTGGTGAATAAGTGGGTACTAGTTGTGGATCCTATGATATGTGTGGTTAAAATTAAGTTTTACTTTGATCAATTTTAGGAATACATCACCATCTCCTCACTCTCCCCCTTGTAATACCAGGTAGCCCTTAAATCTCTGAGAAAAAGGTTGCATGTAGAATTGTTTAAGAATATAGATATCTAGGAAGATGATATTTGATCTTTGTTATTCATCAATTGCTAATAATTATTTGGTAACCATGTTCAGGTCCTGAATGCTGTGGGTCAAGGGGAGACATTGATGAAAGCTTTGCAAGATGCTGTGCCTGAAGATGTCCGCGAAAAGCTTACAACTGCTGTTTCTGGAATTTTGCAGAGTCAAGGGTCTAATCTAAAATTTGAGAGGCTTTTAAGTTTGGGAAACATATCTGACGTGGCAGTAGGATTAAACTCGGAAGTACTAGAAAAAATTAGAATTGCAAAAGGAGGTGATGATGGTCAATTTCCCGATCAGCATAAGGAAATAAATCATTTCGGTGATGGTTCTGGTAAAGTCCTCCATAGCTCAGACAAGCCTCCAGGAGTTTTGGAATCAGAATTTCAGTCGTCGGCGAATTCACAGAAACCCATTGACACAGGTCAATTTCGACCTACAAGTACTAACACACATGATGATCCAGGCTCAGAGAAAGTGGAGATGAATGACGTGGGGAATGATCACGAATATACACAATTCTCCCAAGTAAATGCTGTGAAATCCTCTGATGATGAGAATACTCGGGAAACAAGTGATAGTCCCGAGTTATCCAATCAGTATGAAGGGCCTGGTAGCACTGAGGAAATTGTTTCAGAGCAGAAGAAACTGCAAAAAGACGGCATTAAAAATCAATCAGACCTGGAGGAGGAGGAGAACAATAAACAGAAAATTGATCTTCCGACTGATCAACATAAGGTGGGGGAATCCAGTCCAACAGCGGATAAATCCTCTGCTCTATCTTCCATTTCTGAGAATCAACTGACAGAAAAAGATGTGGAAAATAATCAGAAAGAGGAAGAGAAAGGTGGACAGCATGTTTCAAATCAAAATATCCCCAGTCCAACAGACGATAAATCATCAGCACCATCTTCCATTTCCGAGAATCAACTGACAGAAAAAGATGTGGAAAATAATCAGAAAGAGGAAGAGAAAGGTGGACAGCATGTTTCAAGTCAAAATACAGATGGTCCCCCAAGCTTCAGTGTTTATGAGGCATTCGATGCCTTAACAGGGTTTGATGATTCCACTCAAGTTGCAGTTAATAGTGTATTTAATGTAATTGAGGACATGATTGATCAATTGGAGGTGGAAAAAGACGGTGAAAATGAGGTCAAGGACCTGAAGGAAGGGTCTGTTTCGGAGAATCCTTGTGAGAATGATGACCACAAATCGGAGAAGATGGAAAATAGCAAGAATGAGTTGAGCATATCTTCTGGTAGTTTAAATGATGTTCATTCCTATGATCCACCAGACTCTGAGGAAAGAAATAAACACCATATTAAATTTGATGGACATCATAGTGATAGTTCCTGGTCAAATAACACAGAGAGCCAGTTTGGTAAAGATAAAGCAAGCAGTCTTCTCTACACTGGTACAGAACTTTCGTCTACGAATATTAATAAATATTTGAATGGCAGTCCACAAGAGGTTCCCAGTTATTTAACTGCTTTTCCATATGGAGATCCTTTATACAAGGAATACCTTAAGACATACCTTATGTCAAAGGTGAGGAATAGCATGCCACCATCTCTGGATACATCATCTCCTTTATATCTTTACTACATCCCAGAAGAAGGTCAGTGGAAGCTTTTGGATCAAGCAGAAGATAATGGTGCTTTTGTTGGTGAATTTACTTCCCATCAAGGTGATAATACAGAAAATCGGATGGATATTAATTCAAGACAGAAGGATACTGATGATGTCATTGAACCGTGGTACACAATATTGGATGCTGAAAAACAATATGAACAAGATGAAGATTGCAGGAAAACAAATAAAGTCGATGACAATATTGAAATTGACGGGAACAAATTTGATAAGTCTATAATTTTCATTAAAAGTATTATATTGGAATCTTTAAACGTTGAAGTTAATCGTAGGATCGGTGCTGCTGACATGAAGGAATTGGAGCCTAAGCTTGCCAGAGATGTAGAGCATGTTGCAAATGCTGTATCTCTGGCTGTGGGACATGGTAAAGGTCATGACAATACTTTGGAGATATCCAACACCCTTTGTGGGGAGAATATAGTACAATCTATTTCATCTGCTATGCAGGAGACTGTATATTTAAGCAGAGTACTGCCTGTTGGGGTTATTGTAGGCTCCAGTTTGGCTGCAGTGAGGAAATTCTATGATGTAACTTCAGTGGATTGTAATGGCAATGACGACGTAGGCCTTGAACGAGTCAGTGAAACAAGCGACAATCAAGCTCAAGAAGGTGACAAGGAGATTAATGAAAGGCTTTCAAAGAATATTGATCAGGATTATGATTTGGACATTTCAGTTAGCAAAGGTACAGAGAGTGTGGGATTTAAAAATACAGACAACAAAGTGATGGTTGGTGCTGTTACAGCTGCTCTCGGGGCATCTGCTTTACTTGTTCACCAACAGGTAAGCACTGTTTCTTTCAATTCAACTTGTTCACCAACAGGTAAGCACTGTTTCTTTCAATTCAATCCATCAGATTTTCAGTGCCATTTCGACTAGCTTACAAGTGAAATTGAAATTCGTCTCACATTTTCTAAAGCTTTATTAGGTCAAAATCTCGCTAATACTGTATTTTCTTAAATGATGCTTCAAATGCAGCTAATATAAAAAAGGAATTAGAAACTAACTCACTCAAAAATCTTTTTACGGTAGTACAATGTTTCATGTGTTTTTCTACCTTCACTATTCAAACTTGGGTTGGTTCATACCTTAGCCGAAAACAACAGAGTTTATATCATTCCTATCTTAATTGAGGAGCGGATTTGATCATGCATGTATATGATTTGTTCACCACGAGTCAATACATCAAACGTATGCATGTTGCACATGGTGTGAAAATATATATACCTTCTCTTTTGTTGTTTTTAGTGCCTTAAAACTTTAGATCAATGTGCTTGTAGAATACTGAAACTGCCGAAACTTCAACTGGGTCCTTCAAAGAGAATGAAGGCAGCCAAGAGCTCTCCAAACTTGAGGAGGAAATTGATGCGAAAACTCAGAATAACATAGTCACGAGCCTTGCTGAGAAAGCAATGTCTGTTGCTAGTCCTGTGGTACCAACAAAAGAGAATGGGGAAGTAGATCATGAAAGGTCAGATATTTTTTATTTTTCCATACTCTTTCTTTCCTTTTATTCGAGTTTCTTTTCTTTTTTGAGAGGCTGCTTAACTTAATACTCTGTGAACAGGTTGGTAGCGATGTTGGCAGAAATGGGACAGAAGGGGGGCATTTTGAAACTGGTTGGAAAAGTTGCTTTGTTGTGGGGTGGTATACGTGGTGCCATGAGTTTGACTGACAAGCTCATCACATTTCTGCGCATTGCTGAACGTCCACTGATCCTGAGGTAAGTAAATTGTTAAGTTCATCTATGTGTGTAAAGGATAAATTATTGCCTGTGTGCAATGATAGAATATTGCTGTCAATTCTAAAATAGGAGTAAGGAATTTCCCTAAGAACCTTGGATTATGTCATCTTTAGCTGATGAAGCCCGACATCTAATCAAGAATTTTTATTTATTAATCATACTAAAGCCTTTTCAGATGTAAAAAAATTCTGTTGTGTCTTGTAGCCTGATATTGTCAAAGAAAATTTTCTATAGCAATTTTATGTCTGAAAAAGAATTCAAATATGCCAATCTTTGTGCACAATGTCATGGTTAAAAGGCAAAATCCTTAATAGCTAAACAGATGTTTGATTAGTCAATTGAGGAAAGCTTTTCTTTACAACTGATTTTTATTTTCAAGGGTCAACTGGTGACAATTTTTCTTGCTATCTGTAGTTGCATATATCTCTGGTAAAATCATACTTGTTTAATTGAAAACACATGATTATCAGACTGTTACACTGCCACCTTGAAAGAAGACCATAATAGCAATTAGCAAGTGCATCTGGTGATCTATTCACACACACAGCTTTTATGACTACATAATTAGCCCGTAATGACAGTTGATGCTACAGATAATGTAGTTAATCTCTTTTCTCTATTTATTTTTAATTTACAAGAACTGGTTCCCTGATAGGTAATTAAGTTCTTTTCTTCATCCTGTTATTACCTCTAGGATCCTTGGCTTCGTCTTGATGGTGCTTCTTCTGTGGTCACCTTTGGTAATTCCATTGCTTCCATCCCTGATGCAAAGCTGGGCAACACGCAGCCCCTTCAAAATTGCTGAGCTTGCTTGCATTGCTGGACTCTATGTTTCTATCTTGATAATGATTACTATATGGGGAAAAAGAATTCGCAAGTATGACGATCCACTGAAGCAATATGGAATGGATTGGACTTCAATAAATGAGGTACGGATGTTAACTATTTAATCATATGATCCAAAAATTATTTGATATGTCAAATATTGTCCAATACAAAGGGTAGTGCATGGTGTTGATTGAAGGATTTTAAATATACCTCCTTGAATGAGATGCGTCAACATCACAGACCTTTTCCTATTCTTGAAGCATGTGGAGATATATAATTTGAGTGTATGAGTGCTTAGTTGGCTAGTGAAGTTCTGAGTTCATAGAAATCCTAAACATCCTGTTGCTTTATTCTCGTGGTCAGAAGGGGTAGAAAAACTCTTTCTATAAAATCTATATAGGTCCTTACATTAAAACCTGATAATTAGCAATTATTTATCGCCGTCACTACCTGGCAGTCGTCCACAGAAGTTGAAGAGCCAGGATTTCGAACTAGAGGAGAGGAGAGCACATAACTGAGAAATAATCCTTTCATTTGTGGAAGAAACTTTAATTTTGCCTATGAAAGAACATAAGCGGTTTGATAATTGATACAAAATAATCTATATAGGAACATATGCATATCCTAGCATGTCATCTGGACTTTGCGTTGATTTTATATATCTTCTGTTGGAGAATTTTTGGAAAAGAAAGGTAGAACAAATAATTGTCTTCCTTAATTAAAGGGTTAGAGAAGAAAATATAATGCAATCAAAAGATTATTCCAAGAAATATTTTATTTGTTCATAATCTCTATTCTCTAGTAATTATGATAGAGAGCAGCAGTAAAGATTCAGTGAGTTGGAAAGGTGGCAAACTGCCCACTTTTTAACAAAATAATGGTATCAAATTCCTAGGGGAGACACTAAGTTTTAACGAGTCATAATACAAGTAAAAACTAAAAACACGGTAGGAAGAAGGGGCAAGCAACACCCTGCCACCTCCCTTTCCCCGGTTAAATCTATGAAGTTAATTCACATTTGATTGCATTCCATAGCTCTAACAAAGTATGCATGTTGGTAACTTTCGTTGTAGTTCAAGAATTTTCTGATGGGTTTGGGTGGAGGAGCCGTGCTTGTTTTCCTGATACAGTCGGTGAATTCCGCAATTGGCTGTGTTCGACTGTGTTGGCCAGCTACTCTCTCTTTATCATCTTCAGATCCAGTAACATTGGTTAGAGTATATGGCCGGATGCTCATGCTTTTTGTTCAAGGACTTGCAACTGCAATTGGTGTTGCAATTTCAGAGGAATTTCTCTTTAGATCTTGGCTACCTCAGGAAATTGCTGCTGACCTTGGATATCATCGTGGAATAATTATTTCAGGACTTGCATTTTCTTTATTTCAAAGGTATACTTTCCCATAATTTGCTTTTGGTTTCTCTCTTTTTATTATTTCACATTTTTCTGTGTTTGATTTTTAGAAATGTATATGCTTTTTATCTACTCTAAAATGCATGTTATGCATGTTCGTACACTTGCTCCAAGTCCTAGGCTCAAGAGCTATATTTAGAAAATATCTCTCCCTGATAAATAATAAAACTACACTGGCAACCAGCATATGCACGAACAGCGCCTCTCTTAATAGTGTACCTGATTTATGTTCTCTGTTTTTGCGTCTAGAGATATTATTACATTCTCCTTAATGCTCTCTCTTTTTCTTCTTATGTCGCAATTGACATGATTCATAGGTCATTATGGGAAATACCTGGGTTATGGTTACTATCCCTCAGTTTGTCTGGAGCTCGGCAAAGAAACCAAGGTAGCCTCTCTCTTCCAATCGGTATTCGTGCTGGGATACTAGCTACCAGTTTCATCTTGAAAATGGGTGGCTTTCTGAACTATTATCCCAATTTTCCTCTATGGTTGACTGGTGGCCACCCTTTTCAACCATTTAGTGGAATTGTTGGTTTGGCCTTCTCTTTAGTTTTGGCTTTAGTTTTCTATGCAAGACAGCTGTATATAAGACAAAAAGTACAAGTCATAAGAGAATAAACAAGTAAATTTACATGGGCAAGTTTATTATGAAGGTTTGTTGCATGCTCACTTTGTGGCTGAAATGTTGCCAAAAAGTGGAGCTGAAATTTCTGAGAAACCTGATATGCAGCCAATTTTGTAGTAAGCAGAATATAGGTAAATACCATATATAGGAAAAAGTTACATTTTCGTCGCGTTTGTAGATATTCTTTGTTATGTATGCATAATTTTGTATTCAAGTGCTAAGGCTATTTAACTTGATTGATGTTCGCGTGAAACCCGCAAGCGTACGGGATCGTTGTACAAGTAATAAGATTTGTGAGTTAAAAGTATCGTTTCCACGAAGAATAAGGTCTAATTTGTAGTTCAATAGCTACTATTAAATTCAAAGTGTGGTGATATCAAAAGAGATGGTTTATATGTAATCTATATTGATCCTAAACTAATAAAGCAAATAAAGTGTTTATCTAATATGTAAATGTTTATATTGGAATCATGAATCTCCCTATTGCCATTTAATTTAATTCTTAATTCATAATCTAGTAAATTCATGCATTCAAAACAATCGATAATCCACTTTTATTCAATATTCTTTTCCAAAATATATTAAACATATGTTCAACACAACCCGATCATATTCATAGTCCGAATTCATATGAAAAACATGCATTGATTCACATGATTTATCACACGTGATTGCACATGTCATATATATTATTCATAATATCTATTGTCCATGTATTGATTTTGTTGCGTTCTAAACTTATTGTGATTATTTCTACACTTGAACAAGCAACTTACTATTTAAGTGGTGATCAAGCAATCAAATAGTTCAATAAGAATGCAAAGTCAAGAAATACTAAACTAATAGTCTTGAATTAAAATAAACAAATAATAAGATTCATCATTCATCATATACAATGAAAAACTTAGCATAACATTATTATAATTAAATTACACAAGAATAATTGGAAAAACATGACTCAGACCTCAGACCACCTAACCTTACTAGCTTCACGCCAAAAATATCCCGCCTCCAATCAGAAATCCAACAGGCGATGGAAACCTTAATGCCTTGAACTGGATCCTGGTCGGTCTGAACGGTTCGATTGCCGGCGATAAGTTGACTCCTCATGGGGCCATTTTTCATGATGACAATAGTTCCGTCACAGATCCATTGAAAGAGAAGACCGAGTTGATTTACGGCAGTCACAAGCCGATTTCGGTTCCTCCGGCCATTCGCTAGCCACACGTGCCTATCCGGGGACATGTGCAGAGGATTCCGATCGGGAGGTCAAGTGCCCGGAGATCGTGCTGACCTGTCGACGCGTAGGGCACACGTGCCACCTCCAAGTTCTGCCCAGATCTGTCATGCTGCCCCCGAGGCCATTCCGAGCATTGTTTTCTTCATCAACTGATTTATTTGCTCTAAACGGTGGGAAACAGACTTATATTGGGGGTATCAAGTTTTTCAACTCACTATTTCGAGTTGAGGCTAAGGAGTTCGTCGTGTCTGCTACAGAATCAGGGTTTATTAAGCTATCAGAATGGGGTTCACAGATATCGGGCACAATTTGCATGGATCGATATGGTGCCGTTTGGATGGTGAATATGATGAACAAGCTGAGGATGGCCGATAAGAAGGAGGAATTCGTGGCCAAGTTTAATGAGTCTTCTCGAGCTTTCTTGGCACAACGTTGTGCTAATAATCGTTGTAGGTTTTTGATGATAGCACAATACGGGGAGAGGCGTCGAAAATGAGTTGTGATGGTGCCGGATGGTGTGAATGGAGAAGGATGGGCATAAATTTCATCCTCGTTCCAAGCAGTTGTTAATGCTTATGCTTCTAGAGATAAGGCTAAAAGTCGAATAGGTGATGACAGGAGGAGATCAGGGGTGACTTATGTCGATGTGACGGCAAACGTTTGGCCATCGAAAAATGCTGATCAGCGGAAGTTGTTGAGTAAGGAAAGGGCGGAGAACATTCAGGTGTTGAAAGGGAAATTGGATGCCTTGATCAAGGTAGTGGGAAAAAGGTCTATAGTGGATTCCAGGAACACTTACTATCATAGGTATAGGGTGGACTTAGACGAGCCTTCAGGCAAATTTCAGACGCGAACTGCAGTGGTACATTCCTCCGGTGATGGAAATAGGATCGAGACAGAAGACGCAGATAGGGATGTAAGAGATTCAATGACCGAGGCGTCTCGAGAGACAAAACCTCGGGGTGAGGAAGGGGAGTTGGGGACGACGAATTGGAATTCGGTGTTGTTGGAAGCGATCAATTATCCTACAGATGAGGTGGGCCGGATACGATTCCCTCTGTAAAGGGATCATTGTCGGATAATGAGCACGAAAACGGAATTGTGGTGGGTGATAGCTCAGCATTGGTTCATGAGAAACAGCAAGGGCCGATAGGATCAGCAACTAAGGCGGTGAATACCTACCATAGGAGATTTTCTAAGTCTCCGAAATATGGGGATCAGGGAATGATAATGCTTTGGTAGTGTGGGTGGGAGGAGCCGAGATTGGGGATACATACTGTAATGTGGTTCGGGTAGAGAATGAGGAGGGACGTTATTATGATCTTATGTATGCTGAGGGTTTGGCGAAAGTTAGTGGGTCTGACTATAGACCTCGACCGTCGAGTTGGGTCCTTAAAAAATTTTTTGGAGTTCAACAAGATGGTAGGTATGTCATGTGATGGGCACGAACCTAGGCTTATACAATTATTCGAGGACTTGGAGGTTAACAAGGGTCATGAGTTGGGTACATCAGGAGGCAAGTCAAGAAGAAAAGGTGATCGTGAACTTAAGTATCTCGAATCTTCCTACTTATTTCTTGTTGCTATTTCCCATTCCTATTACACTGGCAAAGAGATTAGAGAGGATCCAAAAGGAGTTTCTTTGGGGAGGATTAGGTGAGGAGAGGAGAGGAGAGGAAGTTGCATTTGGTTAATTGGCGTGCGGTTTGTTCTCCTATTAGATTCGGTGGTCTCGGATTGAGAAGTCTTGTGTTGTTTAACAAGGTCTTGTTGGGTAAGTGGTTGTGGCGATTTGGAATGGAGAGGGAAAGTTTTTGGAGAATTATTATTAGGGCAAAATATGGTGTTATGGAGGGGGATGATGCTCAGGTAAGAGACGTGGTTCTTATGTGGTGAGTTTGTGGCGGTATATTCGACAAGGTTGGAGCGAATTTAGGGATAGGTTGACATTTGTTGTGGAGAATGGTAACATAATCAGCTTTTGGGGTGATTTTTGGTGTGAAGTTCAACCGCTTAAGATGAGATTTCCTTCTTTATATCGTATTGCGCTGGAATCGTCGGCCATGGTGAATGATTCCTTAGATATTCATAATGGGAGTTCCAGTTAGAATATTGTTTATGGTCGGGGTCTGTAGGATTTGAAATTAGATGATTATGCATTGTTTCTGACATCTTTATACGAGGCATACATTAGGGCGGAAGAGGATGATTGTAACAGGTGGAGACTGACACGAGATGGTATTTTTTCGGTTCGCACCTATTTCAGATCTCTATTGAGAGTTGAAGAGAGTTCATTTCCCTGGAAGATAGTTTGGAAATGTAAACTGCCTCCACGAATGACATTTTTACTATAGACGATGGTCAGATGACAAGTGTTAACGGTGGATAACCTTCGCATTAGGGGTTTTTATGTTACCGAGTGATGTTATATGTGTAAGGGGGATGGAGAGACGATTGATCACTTATTTTTTCATTGTGATGTTGTTCGTCTCCTGTTGAATGATGTCTTGGTGTTGCAGCATATGGATTGGGTGATGCCGAGGCGTATGGAGGACCAAACAGGGACAACAGAGCAGTTTAGGGAGTTGTTTTACTTGACACTGTACACTTGGTTTAATGATATGGCTTCTAGGCATATATATGGACTGCCTAATTTCATGTTGTTCCTTTTTTATTTGTATTGATGATACACACCCTGTGTATTGAGTTTTGATTAATAAAATATTTGATTACTTTTCAAAAAAAAAATAATAAGAAGAAGAAAGATGGAAGAAGCAAGAGAAATCCACGCTCTTAACTCAAATCTTGAAACAGGGTTATGAATCTTCAAAATTCTTGTATGATTCACCTTGAATTGATGTATAGACTTGTTCTTCGCCTTCAAAATATGTAGAATATGATGAAATTTAGGTCGAAATGAGGTCTTTCATGTTCTGGTCGAAGTTGGTATTTAAAAGATGCAAAAAATATTGTATTGAATTATTACCAAAACAAAAATAAGGAAAAACAATTTTTTTTCCTTTTTGTACTGAGGCGGGGGCCTGGCTAGTTTGGGATGTCTCAGACGTTCTATTTTTGGCTGGGGGTGCGCCACTCTCCTGCAGGTGAGGGCGAGCGCCTCGCCTAATTTTCGGTAGTTGAATAGTTCTCAATATTTTTATCATAACTTCCTCTCCCGATATCCAATTGAGGTGATTCAAAGTGCATTGGAAAGATAACTCAAAGATCTACAAATTTTCTAGACTACAATATTTCCAATTCTAACATTTTCTATGCCAAAAATGGGTCTCAAACTAAGATTGAAAATTCGAAGAATAACTTTTTCGGCTGGAAATTGATATGTGATAGTATTTGGACTATATTTCATCCATTTGGCTTCTTTCCTCATCCAATTGATGCCTAACATTCTCAAATCTTTATCGTGAGATTCGACGTAACTTTTGAGTATTTGCATTTCAATTCTCGAACTTTGTATTTGATACAATTGTCCTATTTTCTGCTATCTTTACATTCTTTTTTCTCAAATTCTTCATCAAATATTGAGTTTTACCTATAAAATGAAATATAACACAAGTTAGATAGTATTTTATTCAAAGAACAGAAAAATATAATCATTTAAGACCTCGAATAAGTGTAGAAACTACACTTATCAATTGACAAGGCAAAACCAATGTTTTAAGCATCGACTCAAAAAAGGTAAAGGGTCCAGAGTCAAAACATTGGCTAAACATGGTTCTTTGTGGATTAGTTTTTCTTTTTTTTTTGGCTATAAAATGGTTTTGGATCGTTATCATATGGAACGCGTGTTACCAATATCCTGAGCAATGAAATACATATTTGTATCCAGCTTAAGAGAGCTCTGGTGTTAGTGTCTGAGGATTATGAGGTTGAATGTGCATTGACATTCTGGCGGAGCAATGTGAATTCGGTTTACCAGGTTCAAATTTTGTCAGGCAATGAAAATTTGCATTGTGTAAATAGATATTTAACTCGAACAATTGTCAATTTAACCATTATAAACAATTAAAAAATGTGGGAATTCCTTGATGATAGAGAGTCAGTTAAATGTCTAGATTGTGTAGTTGTATGTTTCTCTTGTTTAGTTCTTGACTTTAGGTTTGCGAGAATTTCATGGAAAGTATCAATAAAATTCATTTTTTTACATGGTATCCAAACATAATCTCTCTGGGTTTTGTGATCTATTTTCTTTGATTCATCCTGATAGTCGGGGGCATAAAAAATCCCAACTTTCTGGTTCATAGTAGCTCATCTCGTTTAATTTCGATTACAATGTAATTTACATTTCTTTTTCAAGACAAAAATCTGATTTGAGAAATGTTCTTCCAAATTTTTGTAATACCGTCCAAAACCAATTTGGGGTTTGCATTAAGAATATAAGGACAGACATTGCATGGAAATATCATAATCCGACATATTTGGTAGCCAAAGGCTACACTAAAACTTATGGTATAGATTATGAATAAATGCTCCCGTGGCAAAAAGGAATATTGTGTATGTTCTTTTATCTTTTGTAGCGAATTTTGATTGGTATTTGCAGATGGTAAGATTTTTTTTTTTTTTTTTGGGGGGGGGGGGGGGTTATGAGTTATGGAGGTACCAACGAGTTTTGACTCAAGTATTTGATAAAAGCATAGTCTTACACATTGAAGAATGCACTATATGTACTCGTAGAGCATGGTTTGGAAGGTCTGTGAAGGTTATGTTGGAGATGAGATACAAGTGAAGTCGCGAGGATTGTTCATAAAACACTCGACTTCATGTGGAGTCCCAGCTTTGGTTGACGATATAATAGGGACAAAAAAATGATCCAATCAAAAGTGCGTTACTTCAAAATAGGCGGGCAGAGGAAATTGAAATAAAGAACTTGGAAAGGGAATGTGTCTGAACGAAACTATGTACTTGATCGACTTTACTTCAAAGGAATCATGTTGAAAAAGAATGAGAAGATAAGCTTAGGCATATACAGAAGTATAACAAAAATGAAAAGAGAAATGAAAGATTGAATTTGATCTTTATTGACACACTTCAGATGCCAAGATTACAACCTTTGCAGTAATAGAAGCCAACAAAAAAGTATAACAAGATAAATTCAGAAACAAAAATTAAAATTTTATGCGTAAAGTTCCAATGACTTATTTAATAGAAAGACGACGAAGTAGAGTTTCACGATCTCAGCTGTCTTTTTTATTCAACACAGTAAACTTGGTTTATTCATTCAACAGCCAGTGGAACAGCTTCAGCCTGAAAAACACAAGAAAATCTCTTTAGTTTTCGAGATTTGAAATGTTTACTGTAAGAATTCACTTGAGTAAGAAATAGAACTCACCAACTTGCGAAACTTGAGAGCGTAAAACATTTCAAGGTAGCGCCTGATCTCAAGACGATCAAGCTTAGAGACGTATTTCCAGAATCCATAAACTCCAGCCAGTGTCAATAGCCTGTCTGAGTAAATTTGCCATGTGAACCTGTAAAACAGGGGCGAGAATAAGATCAGTTGATGAAAAGCTTTTCTTCATCTAATCTTGAAAATTCTGAGTTATGAGTTGTTTACTTCTCTTGGATACGTTTAAGGCCGCCCATTGAAATGGTTTCCCAATGAGAAGGGTCCTTCTTGGACTTTTCGAAGAAATTGACAAGGAGATCAACAACTTGTTCGCCATGATATGGATCAATATGGAAACCCGACTTTCCATGGATGATGATCTCAGCTGGACCGCCATGGATCGTAGCAAAAGTAGGCAAACCACAGGTCATGGCCTCAACAACAGTCAAACCAAAGGCCTCATAGAATGCCGGTTGCACAAATGCGCCTCTGGTATCAGCAATGTAACGGTAGAGTTCCCCGTTCCTCACTCGGTTCATCTGTGAAGAAATCCATCTAAATTGGCCATTCAAATTGTAGGTTTCAATAAGGCTGTACATTTTCTTCATTTCTGCCTGTTCTTCCAAATCTTTGGATTCTTTTCTTCTGTCACCACCAACTACAACAAGATTAACCAATTCTCTAAGTTTCGGGCTCTTGGCATACCATTCCACAAGTCCTGTTAAATTTTTCACACGGTCCAACCTTGCCATGGTAAATAAAATCGGCTTCTTCTTGTCTTTTAGCACGCATCTGCCAGGTAGAAAAGTAACAATAAGAACTCAAGCCCAATTATGAATGAAAGAATTTAGAGATGGAAAAACATACAGATGCTCCTCGTTCTCGACCTCACTATAAAGAAGCTCCTCAATTTCAGGATGGAGTGCAGTGAGTCTATTTTCTTTCTCCGTATATGGGAAATATAGGTTTGTATCGGCTCCTGGAGAGACGATATTGAATTTGGGGTCGAACACATTAATCCCATGAACAACTCGGTAGAGTCCAGGCATTGTGAATGCCATATGGCTCTCATACTGCCCAACAGTGTCCTTGCTGAAACATGAAATCATTGAAATTTAATATCACGGAAATGCAGGATTGAAATCGAAAGAACACTTTTGATCAAGCACACCTAAATGTACTACCTTCCAGCTATCTCTTGGAATGTGCTAGTGATGATGAAATCAGTATGATTCATTGCAATAAGATCAGCAGTAAACTGACACGAGAAGTGATACTTTTCATCGAAATTTTTCAAATAAATGTCAGAGTCTGGATATTTCGTTTTCTCGAGTGCATGAGCAATGGTACACTGAAAATGATAGCAAAAATGATTAATCTCCTGCTTGTGCATGGAAACAAATACAGTTAAAATGACGAGGAAAATTGGGGAGTGCAGCATATACCTGTGTTACACCTAACTTGATAGCCAGCAAGGAGGCTGCTAGGTTACCCTCACTATAGTTTCCAATAATCAAATCTGGTTTTGCCTGCAACTCTGCGGTGATTTCTTTTGCAACATCCTACGGAATCAGAAGTTTAAAGACCGTTAAAATTTGGCAATGAACATAGCCGACGGATGTGTAAAGAGAGTAATAATCTCACCTCAGTGAAAGTCTCCATGTATGGCCAAACCTCAAATCGAGAGATCCATTTGCGAACAATTCCCTTCTCAGTTCTAAAGGGGACTCGAATTATATGTGAATGCTCAGTTCCAAATACTTTCTCAAGCCGTTGGCCACAAGTGGTTCCAACTGCATCTGGAAGCAATCTAGTCACCTATATAATACAGCAAGAAGAAATGTTGAAGAGTAAGAAACTAAAGACAACTCAAGAATCTTTTTGTGGTATACGAAGTTGTGAGAATTCTGACAATGAGAATGCGAGGGGTGATGTCAAGTCCTTGCTCCTTTATACGTTTAAGCATCTCGCGCTCTAAGGCAGGAACTTGATCCAAAATGTAAACAACCTGCAAATTAAGGACAGAAAGACTTTGCCATTTGAAGCACTATAATTCAACTAGGACGATATCAGGGGTCAGTCTTAAGGACATACCTGGCCACCAGTATCGGGATATCCCAACACATTTTCTTGAGCAAAGTAACCGTGTGGAGAAAGGATAACAACGTTGAAAACCATAGGGATTCTCCCGAGGAAATTCTCGAGTGTGCATGAGTCAGGAGCCTCAAGAAGGTCAAGAAGCATAGAAATCATTTCTGATACCCGCTCCGCTTTATCACCCCAGCCTCTCTCCAATCCGATCTCTTGGAATTTGTGCTCAAAGACTGAGTATGGTGTCTCAGGAGGAAGTGTTGAGAGATACTCCTCTGCCTTTCTCAGAACAGATTGTAGGGAATTTAGATTCTGTATCCTGTTATTCAGCATCATTGTCTACACAAGAAAATCAAGTGATCAAATTGATGCACATTCAAACCTTATTCTTATTCAGTCAATTCGTATCAAAGTAAAAAATAAAAAGTTGAACTATTACCGTTCCCTTATAGTGGTGCATTCGGAGGAAATCGAGAAGAGGAGTCATACTGTCCCTGTCATGAAACATTTTTGCAGAGAGGTGCCTATTAAGGAACTCAACTCCATTGCCAATGGACTTGGTGAGGGTTGGCTTGGGAAAAGATGCAGTAAATGGTTCAAAATCCAACTCAAGAACAAAGTTCCCGTTGGCACTGCATCAACATAAAGAAGATTGCACTATAAAATCGTGAAAAAACTGGATTAATATCAGCAAAACCAAAATTGAAAACTGTTGATTCGAAACTTACGGGCCATCTACAAGCTCTTCTTTGAAGTGCAGATACTCTGGCACCGTCAGTTCCTCGACAACCAAAGCGTTAACATTGACACGTACGTATTCCCAGACACCAGGCCTTAAACGAATAGCTAGTGCAACCCATGGTGGCAACACAATTGCTTCCTGGTGACAGAAATTCGCAACAGAATCATAAAAGGACCATACAATGCGATAAAGAACTCAAAAAAAACATTCGAAGTGTAAAATCAACTTTACCTGTGTGGACTTGAGAAGTTCTTGAAAGGCGTGATCCTTCAGTTTCTCTTTGTCAGTTTGGCAAATTGCTTCAAACTCAGCAAGGAGCTGGTGAGGTTTCAGAATTCCTTTTCCATGGCCTTCAATCCTGCAATATCCGATAATCTAATTAAGAGAAATCCATATAAGACTAATAAAGAGCAAAAAAAATAAGATTTCACATCAAAATATACCTCGACAGAAACAACAAAATTTCGTTGCGATGAGCTGCAAGAGTTGCATCCAATCGTTCACGAAGGCTGTGAACGCGAGTCAAAACACGCTCCGCCATTGAAAATAGTTAATCAGTTAACACAATCTTGGACAAATTTCAACTGTAAGAAAATTAACAGTGCAGAGAATTAGGATGTTTATGCTTATCTGAAACAAAAACTTGTCAAAGAGGAAATTGACTAAAGTATTAGTCAATGAACCACGGAATAATGAATTTATATAATTCATCCATTCTAGAATGCTAAAAAATTCTAAACCTAACACCTGATACACCAACCAACACATTGAAATTTTTTAGATCTTTCATACTTGTTAAAACAGAATTCCCATGAGTGACAAACAAGAACATTACATGGCTAAATCAAATCACCCTTTGATTAAAAAAACACACTAATTAAAGGCATAATATCAAGAGGAAATTGAATCTGATGAACCATTTGATCTAAAAGGTTGAACTACCAAATAAGATTCCATGTATGTCATATGAATGTTATCTTCAACACTCCCCTCGTATGTAGGCGGGATTTTTTCTCAAAGGATTACACAAGTAGAACTTTTAATAAATAGGTGGTGGCGAGATTTAACTTAAAACAATTGCCTACTCTAAAATGTGGGATGTTTTCTACCTTACAGAAAGTGGCAAAAGAACCAAAGAGATCTCAGAATAGTGAACCAATGGGACCAAAGTGAATGAAAAAGAGTAACAAACGCAACAAAGGGACACTCTTGAAAGAGCAAATGAATGTATTTTTGCTTGTGAATGATGGAGAGTGCAATGCTAGCACCCCCTTTATATACACAGAAAACCCCATATTCCAAGGTCACTATTCATAAAACCTACAAAAATTATTATATTTTTGCGGTGGGCTTTCAGTTTTCTACTCTTCACCCTCTTCTGGTTGGCTGTTTCAACCTAAAAGCTAAAACCACCTTTGACAATTCTTAATAGAATAATGCTACACATCTCATTGTGCTTGACAATTTAGCCCATGTTTGTCACCCATTTTCATCTCATTCTCATTTTTTTCTCTTTCTTCATTTCAACCACACATTCTCCCAATAAAATAATATTATACACAAATCTAAACTTTTCCACCACACATTCTTTCATCAATCACTATTCCAAAAATCATATTCTCAAAAAAATGGGTGTCAAAACACCCTATAAGTTGATATCCCTTGCGTGGATGAAATTTGTACAGTGACGTGATAGATGAGTTCAAAATTAAGACAGTAGATATTGCAATGAATTCAAAATTAAAAGTATAGATGTTGTCACGTGGAATAGTATAAAGAATGGTGCAAGAAAGAGTGTAAATGTAGCATGATTGTTCTTAACAATAATCCTGCGGACCCATCTATTTAATAATAACTTTATCTTGTATTAAACTATTTGTATACATAAAGTGTACACCTTAATTGACATATTTCTGTTTGTAAAAATCAGGCAATTAAATGAAAAAGGTATTGTCAAGATTAATGTACCAAAATTTGTCAATTCACATGTGTATAAATTAATGTGTGAACCTTTATGTACATGTAGCATTGTCCTCATCAACTTTCCTCGTCCTTCATGTTTATCCTTCTATTTCTATTAATATTATATTGTCCAAATCACCACGTAAACGTGTATGGATTTAATAAATTACGAAATACTAACGTAGTTGTGTGTGCATTTCCCAAGATTCCTTTTGTCTTCGACTAGTTTAGGGTTTAGTATTGGTGCATGTCATGAGTGTAATAAAAACTGTTTGGCTGGAAACAAAATACTTATTTATTGAATTTGTTCCAAATTTATTAAGTTAAATATACGGATTCAAAATGAAAATTAGATTGGCTCCACTTTCTAAAAGAAGAGGAGATATACAATACCTCCAAGCTCTTGAAAGTTGAAAATGAAATAAGTTAGGTGTCAACTTTCTAAAATAAGAGGAGACCCATTGTTTAATGAAATAAGTTTGATTTTCCAGGTGAGCCTTTACATATGTGACGTGTTTTTAACTTAAACATACTGATTACATTATCCGATCTCAATGTCTCTTTTCACTTTTATTGTTTGCTTAGAAAATGGAGAAACGTGAAAAGAATAAAAAAAAAAGTAAGAAAGATGACAGGAAATTCTTGTTACAGTACGAGAATTCAAAAAGGCTTATTAGCACAAAACGTCCCTACGTTTGATAGTTAGTGTGCAAAACGTCCCAACGTTTCATTTTTTTGCATTTTTTCCTCTATTTCAACGTTTCAGTGTGGAAAACATCCTTTTCACTATTTTTCAGTGTAAAATGACCATTATACCCTCAAATTTAAATAAAACAAATAAAATGAAAAGAAATATAAAAAATAAATTGTAATTATACTCCCAAACTTTTTAAAAAGTGCAAGTGAGTCCAAAAGCCTTATTAAAAGGCTTAAGCACAAAACGTCCCTACATTTTACATTTAATGCGGAAAACGTCCCTATATTTCAAACATGTTTATATTTGCTCAATAACACAAAACGTCCCTACGTTTGACACTTATTGCGTAAAACGTCCTTAAGTTTCATTTTTTTTACATTTTCGTCTTTATTTCAACGTTTCATTGTGAAAAACGTCATTTTCACTATTTTTCAATGTAAAATGACCAATATACCATCATATTTAAATAAAACAAAAAAGAAAAATAGATTACAATTATGCTTCCAAACTTTTTAAAAATTGCAAATGAATTCAAAAATCTTATTAAAATATTCAAACTACTAGTCATTTCCTCCTCTCTCAACCTTATCATCCCTCCACCACCTAAATCAGGATTGTAGATGGAGGTGTGATGGTTTGAAAGGTGGTGGGGTTTGGTGGTTTAGGTGGTGGAGGGAGGATAAGGTTGATGGAGGAGGAGAAGACTGATGGTTTGGATGTTTTAATAAGATTTTTGAACTCATTTGCACTTTTTGAAAAGTTTGGGAGTACAATTGTAATTTATTTTTATTTTTATTTTCCATTTTTGTTTTATTTAAATATGATGGTATATTTGTCATTTTACATTGAAAAATAGTGAAAATGACGTTTTCCACAATGAAACGTTGAAATAAGGACGAAAATGTAAAAAAAAAGAAACGTATGGACGTTTTACGCAATAAGTGTCAAACGTAGGGACGTTTTGTGTTATTGAGCAAATATAAACATGTTTGAAACATAGGGACATTTTCCGCATTAAGTGTCAAAATGTAGGGACGTTTTGTGCTTAAGCCTTTTAAGAAGACTTTTGGACTCACTTGCACTTTTTAAAAAGTTTGGGAGTATAATTACAATTTCTTTTTTATATTTCTTTTCATTTTATTTGTTTTATTTAAATTTGAGGGTATAATGGTCATTTTACACTGAAAAATAGTGAAAAGGATGTTTTCCATACTGAAACGTTGAAATAGGGGCAAAAATGCAAAAAAATGAAACGTTGGGACGTTTTTCACACTAACTATCAAACGTAGGGACGTTTTATGCTAATAAGCCATTCAAAAACTAGAAACAAACCGACTAAAGTTGAATTTCAAGAAAAACCAAACAAGAATGTATTCATATTCCAAGAAATTATGAGCATACATTCTTACAAGGAGTTTTAGAAAATGTATTATCTTATAACTGAATCAGAAATTATTATTTATAAGATATATTAAGAATAGATGTATTAAGAATAGAATTTGTCTTGTGATCTATTAACAATAACTTCCATTTCCAATGCTTCTTTCTTCATTGACAACAACATATCGTTACGATCTTTCGAAAATAATTGATTAATGTCCCTCTTCACGTCTCTTACGAAATATATGTATAACACATCTTTAACGATTTAAACTATTAAATAATTACCATCAATTTGCAATCTTCCTATCCATTCTTCTAGATATAATTGGGATATTCATTTCTCTCTCTCTCTCTCTCTTTTCTTGATCTAAATAGAATATCCACGTCTTTTTTTCTTCGTGGAATATACGATCCTTTTTTTATCTATTTGGAATATCAGTTCTTCTTTTTTTTCCTTGATTTAATTGGAATATCAAAAGGGTAAGTGGTTTCAAACTTTGATTGAAGATCAAAATTTCTCTTGGCTGGCTTTTGTCCTTTGTAGGGACATGAATTCTTTATTTAATCATAAGTGATAAGTGACGGTGTGATGCATGTTCAAGATTGTGCCTCTCACTCTTATATTTGCGAAACATAAACCGATATTATAATTATTAAAAATTAAATTCTTTAGCTTTTTAATAATTAATTTGTTTAATTCCACATAATATAGCGTACCTGATAAGTCTGTGTTGATATTTCAAAATTAGTAGTAAAGTTATCAAATGCGATAAATAAGAAGTTTGATTAAACAACGAAATTCTAGTATGTCTAAATTTTCAATATAATTTGCCACTATTGGAAAGGAAAAGTGGGGAATATTATACAGAATATTTACATCATACAACAATTCTTAAAGATTAGAAGTGCTTGTAATTTGATCAAAAGTATTTTGTACATTTCAAGCATTTGTTGGTTCATTTAAAATAAGTTCACACATAAAGTTAGTGAATGCATATTTGGACAAGCATAAAGTTTCTTCTCGTGATATGGTAAACAAGGATACCTCTTAAACACTAATTTTCGCTTATATCTACTTTTCAATTATCCTTCTTTGTCCCTCCACCTCGTCTCAACTCATGAACTTACAACCTCATCTACCACTACAACAAAAACAGTCATTTGCAACGTTAAAAAACGTTGCCAAAGACCTTTTGCAACATTCGGACGTATGTTGCAAACCTCGATATTGTCGTAAAGTAGAAGGATACGGCAACGTTTTTTAAATGTTGCTAATAACCTTTTACAACATTTTTAAAATCTTGTGAATACTCTTTTTGTAACACTTTTTGAATGTTGTTAATTACCTTTTTGTAACGTTTTTTGAATGTTCCAAATAACTTTTTTGCAACATTTTTTTAATGTTGCTAATTACCTTTTTGCAACTTGCAACTTTTTTTACCGTTGTTTATACTTAATTATATCCTTAGTTTTTGCAACATTTTTTTACTATTGTCGTAAGTCTTTTTACATTTTTTTTAAAAAACAAAATTGTATTCTATTTTTGCATCTATTTACACAAATCAACCACAAAAATAAAAAAGGACTTTTGGACTTGTATGAAATTAATATAATTTCATTAATTCATAGTAAGAACATGTTCGATACATGGATAGACGAAAATAATATATGTACATTCTACAGCCAACGAGGATAACATATATCCATTTGATGAAATGTTGATAGTAAGATAAACGAGCACGAAAAGGCTAAAATCGCCAAGTTTAATACGTTTACATCTCGATGGTTTAGATATTCACTCAGTTGAAGTTTGGCCAACTTGACATTACCTAATATAGCGTACCACTTGCCTTAAACTCCACCCAACCATCAAAACTTACAGTGCAAAATCCAAAATGATGCGCAAAAATCAATATTACTTTCCACTGTTGTGTTTAGCCTTTGAAAGTATGCTCAGAATTAAATGTCCTGCAACGGAAAATCCAAAAAACATATTAGAGTCAATTGTGTTATTTATATAAAAATTCCAGGTAATAATGGCTTCAAAACATACCTGTTGCAGCTCTTGCAAGCATGTGATCCGGTTGATTTTGGTGTATGCTGGTTTGGCTTGTTGGCAAGAGTTTTTGTGGTCTGTTTAGGGGGTGGGGTGTGGCAACATGAATCATTAAGGAAACAATTTCACTTTTAGAATTTAACTCTAGAAATTTAAATCACTAAACTTATCGAAGTCCAATCTGTCCAACAGTGGACATGCTTCCTATTGTTTTAGTCCTTTCTCCAAATTCCTCAATTTAGAGTCAGCATCTCTTATTCATTTAGAGAAGAGAAAGTGAAAGGAAATAATTATTACAATAAGGTCAGTAATGCCACAAACTAGTTGCACGCATACGAATAGATAGCCATTATGCCTAAACAAAAAGACACGCAATATATTAAGTATAAGAATTTGACATTCTAGTAATTCTTGCAAACTATATACCTGAATATATTCGATTGTAGACTCTAGGAGAAGTCTAAATTCAAATTTATTTTTTTTCCAAAACAAAATTTTTCAAACGTCATCAATCGTCAAGCACCTAGTAACTAATAGTTACATGCCACTTTACATTTAAAAATAAAATCCTCACCTTTTGCCAATTTCCCCCAATTCTAGTTACTTCAATTTAAGTGTTCTCATTAAACCAAATAATTATTCGGATGCGTATTCTACAATTCCCTCCTAAAGCAGGCTCACTTTCATTTCCTTCATAATACTTAACATTAAATTTATTGTTGTTGGCGGGATATAAACTTTTGGGGATCTGTTTATCCAACATATTTTGCAATTCCACCTTAAAAGAGCAAGTGAAACATGGTTGTCAATGGATTGACTACTGCTTTCATCCAGACACCCAAAACAGCCAACTACATTTTAAAATGAATATTTCCACCACACAAACACACACACATTAGTACATATTGATTACCCAATAGTGTTTAAAATGAATATTTCTGCCACACAAAAAGTGGAACTTTTCGCAACAGTCAATAAACGTTGCAAAAGGCTACATATTAAGAATTTTAACAACAGACATTGAACGTTGCTATAAATTAGATTTTAACAACGTTCAATAAAAGTTGCAAAAAGTGGAACATTTCGCAATATTCATGGAACGTTCCAAACCGTGACATTAGCAACATTCATTTATAAAATGTTGCCAAAACTTAATTATGTTAACCAATAGCAACATTCACTTATTAAAATGTTACGATAGATCTCTTTAGCAACATTCATTAATGAGTGTTGTCCTTTTAGTATTGCAAATGGTCATTTTTGTTGTAGAGATCTCTACATGATTGGCTAAGATGAGCATGCGGATTGAGAAGAGGATATGATTTTTAAAGATATGAGGTTTCATCTTAAAATTTCAACTTTGTTCAGAGTAGTGACACAAACTCTTATATATTATTTATTACTTCGATATTTAATCAATATAGAACTTTACCCTAACGAGCACACCAATCTTGATTTATGATAGCTCGTAGGAGCTAAATCAACACCTTGTTTGAGTCTTAGAGGCTATAATATTATCTTGTTAAAAGGAATAACTCAATTAATCCTTATTCTATTTCTTTCATCTTTAGTTGATATAGAATTTACCTTAACAAGGATTAGAAGATGGTAGATGAAGATGATAAAGTAGACTCATTAGCACGTGACAATATTGAAGAAGGGAAAAAACTTGATATATTGACATTGTAATACACCCGACAAAGAATATTAAAAAAAAAAAATTCTCTTGTAAAAAATCTTTGGAAACCCATGCCTCTCCTTTTTCTCTTCTGATGGTCATTTTCAGTTGCATGTGAAAAAATGGAGAATATCCATTTATGCACTCTCTCTGCAAATATTCTCTCTTCCATCATAATAATAGCCGTAGATCACTCCTCAAATTGTTGATGTGCTGCTAGTGGATTTCCTTTTCTTTCTTTCTTTTTTGAAAGGAAGCAAATGGACTTCTTTTTTATTCATAAACTCTTTTTTTTTTAAATAATGAAAATAAATAAGCAGGAAATACAAAAATTTATTGGGTCGTTAACCTAGCCCTTCAGTCTACGACAAAGTATAACTTAACCAATAGATTGGCAGTTGAAGAAAGAAATATTCCAAAAATCCTAATTTCTTTTTCTTAAATCATCTCCAAGAAACTCTCTAAATACGATATACTTTCTATTTTATAGAGTCGGTGCTTAAAAATAAGAACAAGTAAACTCTCTATTTTAATAAAATAGAGAGTGGAATTTGTTCTCTAAATATGGAGAGTCAATGCTATTCTCTATTCTTAGCCCCTGTTTGAGCCACATTATTTCAAAAATGAGAATGAAATGGTCGACCATTATATAGAAAAAGAACCCCACTTTGGTAGCCATCTTTGACTTTGTTGACAGTAATCAGGTAAAAAAATTGTAAAAAGACATTAAGACCCCTAACTTGTTTTACATATTATTTCATAATAAGGACAATTCTGACATTTCATTTTCCAAAAGACCGCTGCCCATTTTTTTTTTTCAAATATTGCGGCTACAACACTGTTAATTCTACTGTTGCAACGGTCTCATTTTTCATTAAAATGAGAAATCAATGTGCATCAAACAGAGGCTTACTCTATAATTATTGTATTTAATAAGCTAAATATTTCATTACTCTACATTTTATACTATTCAAATCATATTTGAATTGATTGGTCATTAACATATAAAAAAATATGTTAAATAAAATACAAGGAGAAATCAATAACCTTTTTTTAAAAATCGCAAATGCAGTCTCAAAATAGAGAGTATTATTTGAGTGTATACAAAATTTTATTCTATAGATTTAAAGATGATTTCAATTATATACTTAGAATATTTTCAAAAAACTCTCTATTTATAAAGAATATCTTATGAATAATAAAGAATAGCTTTAAATTTTGAGAGTAAACTTTTTGATACACTATAACAATATTCTTTATTTTCACTATCTATTTTTTCCAACGAACATTTATTGATTTCTCCTCATTTATTATTTAAACATAATTTTAATTTTTATATATTAATGGCCTATCAATTCAAATGTAATTTGAATAATTTAAATTATAGAGTATTAAAATTTGTAATTTATAATGAAATCATTGTTAATTAAGAATAAACGGCGAGTTTGACTCTAAATATGGAGAGTCAAACTTACTATCTATTTTAAAAGTAATGTTATTTAGTCCAACAATGGTCTCAACTAGAAAGTGACATAATTTAGGATAAATGAAAAAAGAAAGCTATTGAAAACGAAATGATATCAGATTAATCCAATATCACTTTGTTGAAAAAATTAAGATATTTTAGATACAATATTAAGTAAAGATCTAAAAAATACAAGAACAATATAATTTGTAGAGTAAAAGAGATTTTATTATAATATAGAAAAAGAATACAAATATTTGTAATTATAATTTTGTCTAAATCATATGAAGATCCAACTATATACATGAAACAAATAGGGAACGTTAAAACCCTAATAGTAGAGTTGTGGTTGAAGTAGAATGTCAGAAAACTCGTCAAAACGCAAAAACGAGCATGAGCCAAAAATACTGCTGACAGTGCCTTGGTGCTCGAGCGGTAGGCTAATGTTGATGATGCCATCTTATCTGCTTTTGGTGCTCGAGCGCCCAGCTAGCCCAAGGCTAGCGAAAATGTAGCGAAAAACCATCCGTTCCATAATTTCAACATCTTCAAGTCCAACACAAATTTCAACTCCCAATGGGGTTTCTAAATATAACTTCAACTAGAATTTTCCAAATAAACTTGAATAGGATTTCACAATGACATTTCAAATAGAATTCTGCTTAAAGTATACTTTAATTAGAATTTTCAATTATTTTCAACAAAGAATTCGGGTCACACTTTAATTCTAACAATTTCCACCTCAACGCGAATTCTATTACAATGAGTAAACTCAAATTCTCCACCTGGAGACAAATTCTACTGCAAGAAATAAATTTGAACTCTTCAATGAAAAATACAAATGAACTTCTCCATAAAAAATTTCCAACTAGAAATATTCTCCACATTCGCTACCTCAACTAGGGACAAAAATGATCTAATGACCAATGAACAAGCCTGAAACAATCTCTATAATAAAATCACAACTGAATACATCAAAAGAAGGATATTAGCTAGAATCAATACCCTTAACTTCATTCAAACCATCAACTAACTCAATGTAATTGTGCATATGTGGAGTCTTATGACCAAAAAAGAGTTTATTACTAGCAACTAATTACAATGACACTGTCGATAATGGTGACAAGATGGGTTTACCCATAACTTTTAAATTCAAATGAGATATATTCTTCAAAGAATACCCCAAACTAGACACAACATCCAACTTCAATTCCACCTGAATTCTTAAAATATGTTGATTGCTCAAAAATTATGTATAACACTGCAAGATATATAAATAGGATTTTCTATGTTCCTTTAACAAAACACGGGTTCCTCTACTAATCCTCTAGGACTCACCTGCAACAGTGCACCCGAACCCCTTTTGAATTAAAAGTACTTAAGGAAGTAAAATTTCTCTTCAGATCTAGAACGTGACTCACTACATCAAGTGTTCTAACTTTCCATCAAACATCTTTATTCTGACATAGCCAATACCAACTATCCAACAATGTGTATAATTATCGATCGTCACAACACCTTTTGAAACTTCTTCATATGTTAAAAATAAATTCTCATTAAGACACATATGAAAAGTGCAAATTGTATCAAGAATTTGAGCCTCGTCAGGTTTGGAGTTGTAGTTAAACATAAGTAAAAGCTCTCCATTACTGTTAAGATGTTTTGCAATACTTGATTTCCCTAAAGTTTCTGATTGTCGATTTGCAATCAACGTTGCTTTATTCTACAACTTATAACAATCGTTTATCAAGTGTGCATTTTTCTTGCAATAATTACAAATTTTGAAGTTAGATCTTGACTTGCCCCTTGCACGACCACCATCAATAATGAGACCATCTCCATGAATCTCAGATGCAACAAGATGCTTTATCTTCTTAAAGCATAAAGTATCATAGACTTCTTCCATGGTGGGAGTATTACGATTATATAAAATTGTATCTCTAAAAGACATGTTTGAAACGGGCAATGAACATAATAAAATCAATCCCAAATTTTCTTCATCATATTTGACCTCCAAAGTTTCTAAATTAGCGACGATTTCCTTAAAAGCAGTTAGGTGATCCTCAAGAGATGTACCTTCTGTCCTACGATGAGAATGTATGTGTTGTTTCTGAAGCAATTTGCTAGTAAGACTTCATCATGCATAATTGCCAACTTCTTTACTTTTGGTCCTCGAGGGCTAGCGTAAATGTGGCGAAAAAACCCTTTGTTCCATAATTTCACTTCAAGTCCAACACAAATTTTAACTTCCAATAGGGCTTCCAAATATAATTTCAACTAGAATTTTTCAAGTAAACTTGAATAGAATTCTACAATAGCATGGCAAATAAAATCTCTCTTAACGTGCACTTCAATTAGAATTCTCAATTATCTTTAACAAAGAATTCGAGTCACACCCAACTTCTAACAAAAGCAAATATATCTGTATGGGATGGATGTAGTATAATCTTTCCTTAGTATTATCATTTACTAGAATTGACTATCTCACTGATTCCTTTTGGTAAATTCGAATGGCATGTCGGTAGACTTAAGATCAGGGACGGATTTAGGGGGGGCTGGGGGGGCTACAGCCCCCCCGCCCCAAAAAAAAAACAAATTTTGTAAAAATTTTTTTTTTTAAAAATTCATGTGTAAAATTTTTTTTTTTTACGTATTAGCCCCTCCTTACCTCGATCCTAGATCCGTCCCTGCTTAAGATCTATGGCAAACTCAAGCTCAGGTTGTCATATCAAAGACGTGGATTGAGTAACTGGCTAAAAATGTGTACGAATTAAGCTGATTCTATTATGAAAGTGATAATTACTTCGACTTAATTTCTTAGTGAATAAAAACATGAAGCTCGAAAGATTTTCCTTATAACCCAGCTCATTTTAATTTGAGTTGGGCAATAGATGCTTCAGCTTTTCGTCTCGTAACGTTGAATTTGAGTTGACATCTAATTCGAGATTTTTTGCATGACGCGTGCTAAAGAGTATAACAAAAACCCTTTATTTATTCGTATAATTGAGTAATAATAATTTTTTTATTTTTTTATTTTTTGTAAGAATAAGCATATTAAAATAAATAGCACTTATCCATTTTACTTTTTTAATAGTGGATTTCTGGTCGGCACGCTACTTTGTCATGAAAAAGTTGCTATAATTATTTTATGCAATACATTATTAATTTTTATTAATCCTAGTGTGATGCACTGCCTTCTAAGTTTTAATTAATTAATATGAAGTAAACCGTCGACGGTTTTGATGGTTTGGGGGGCACAGTTTTGTATTGTAATAATAATGTCTTCGAAATTGTATGGTCCTTTTCTTATGCTTCAAGTCTCTCCAATCTCCATCTTTTATTGGTAATTACGAATTAGAGCTACAAATGTTGTTGGGTTAGGGTTAACAATCATCTTCAACATGTATATGTTTGTGCATGAATTGAATAAAATGTTAAAATCACAATGAAATAGGTGGGCGATGTAGGGTCAATTCTCAATCTGCAAATGATTTATTATGAATTATGTAGGTTGTGCTTGTGTTAGTAGTGGGCCCCAATTAGTACATTTAAATATGCACATAGACATGTTACATTAAGGATGCCTCTTTAGTATGAATCAACAAACTAGTCACCCAAAATATATTTTTCAATAGGGGTGGACAAAATTATCAAATCAAACTAGACAAAACTAGAATAGAAAGGAATCGAACAATTCGGTTCAATTTTACAAAAACAAAATAAAATTGTTTTGGTTCTTAGAACCAAGAACCAGACTCAATTTGTATTAATTTTTTAGTCTATGCGCATTTTTTACAAATCCATGAATCCCATCAAAAAATTGAAATTTTGTCATTGACTCATTCATCTACATTAGTAAATCACTGTCATTAGAAAATATTTTATCTATGGATGAAACTTGATTTTGTGTATTCAAATTATGGCTATGTTTTATTTGTTAGCTTGGATTTTTGTAAATGAATTTTATTACATAATATTTCATTTGATGAGTGATAATTTGAAGTTGAATTTGTTGAACGTTAGATATTTAATTTTTTGACTTACATATATATTAATAACTTATAGATATAGTGATAGATTTTAATTTGCATTTAACATTTGAATATTTAAATAATTGAACCAAACTAAACCATAATCGAGTGGTTCATCTCTGGTTTGGTTCATAGTTCGGTTCGATTCTCTTAAAATCAGAATCAAACGAAATCTTATCCACATCTATTTTTCAATATTTGCAAATACCCTCCAAATCACCCATGGTATATTATCCAATATTATCGAATAGATGGATCTTTATGAACAAAGGGTGTGTACAACTGGAGCGTAGACCCTTTTTTTTTTTTTTTTTTTGTTCATAACGGGGGAGAGATAGAATGGAGTTCTTCACGAAGTTTGAAACACCGACAAATTTTAATAAAATTCGAGAGACGCTGGAAATCGAACAACAAAAGAGAATAAATGGACCTTCCACAAAAGAGACTTGAGGAAATTTCCGATACTTTCACAAAGATAATGACTGTGACACAAAGGATTGTCGGCAGTTGACGGAGGAGCGAGCGACTACAATATATGGATACTTGTCGAAGTTTGTGAAGGCCAACAATGGGAAGGGAAAAACTGAAGATGAACACAGAAATCCTCTCTTATAAGCCGCTTTTGGTCAATTAACCAAGAATCAAGTTCCAAAAATGCTAATAAATAATCTTAGTTGTCATGTAGTTTCTTTTATTTCATTTCCATATAATGTCAACTACTAACCCGACAGAGGTTTTTCAACAAGTTCTTTTGCTTAATATAAAAATCAATGAACGATAAAGGTGGTGAGAAGAATTAAAACCTCGAAAGGCCAACAAACTAGTAAGACGCGTAAATCTCCCATATCAGTTGGTAGACTTCCAAATCATTAATTGACAAGGGCAGGAGTTTCTTGATTGAGTAGGTAGATGTAAAAAATCTAAGAGTTGGTAAGGGGCACAAGTTTCTCAAATGTGTAGTGGACCTCGATACCTTGTACTAGCTAGGCATAAATCTCTCGATTGAGCTAGCAACCCTCCAAATGCGAAAAATTGGTAGAAGCATAACAGGACTAATCTCCTGCCCATAGTGAGCAAGAGATCCACATCACTGATGGGCAAAATATCTCCTGCTCACTATGGGCAAGAACTCAGTCTTGAGAAGCGTAAATCTCTTGATCGAGTAGGTAGACCTCAAAACCAAAAAGTTGGTAAGGGGCTAAGTGCGCTTAAACTGCTAGTGCATGATGTCAAAGAAAAGTAGTAATAAATTAATTTGAGTCTAGTGTCAATCCCACTAAGATTGTATAGTGTATCTATATTTAATTTTACACACTCTTATCTAATGTTATTTAGAACCATGGTATTAAAACATCAGTATAGATATCACTAATGTCGTATTAAATGAGGTACAATTAAATGAATCACGTAATTCTATCTGTCATAGAGCATATCACTTAACGCCACATAAACTAGTACTGTAGCACTGGTGTTGCTAGATAACATTATTCTATCTCTAATTAAAGCAGATAAGGCAAGAATTGTGTGATTTTTGGTTTCTAACTAAAGGCTCCTAAACAATTAAATCTATAACTAAGAAGACTTGAATATGATAAGAAACTAGGACTCTGACTCCACCTGTTTTTCTACCTTAATTCGAATAATCATGTAATTGACAATATTGAATAATGTTGACGATCGACCCATGTCCCTAAATTATGCGATATCTATCTTGAGTATATTCGAACATATTATTATGTATGAATTCCATATATCTCTATGCGAGTTGTGAATACAAAATAAAGCATTTACCATAGCCAAGCATCATATAGGAAATAGGAATTGCATAGACCGTAATGGTATCTCTTATCAGAATCTATGTTACATGTTAAAAGAGCATACAGCTCTCAAACAAACCTAAAATAATTGGCTAGTGACTAAAATAATAACAAATAATAAAAAACTACCGAACTTAAGGGTCCGGAATTATAGAATTAAAGCTTCAAAACCAGGTTTACATTGTCATACTAGCTATAAGAAACTTAACAATTTATATTTGAATTACAACACAGGATGAGATAGAACGGCGTCAAGAATGTAGGTGATGGATGGAAAATAGAAAATAAATTTTAGACTCGTCAATCTCTTCAAACAATCTTCAATTATTATCTTCTTCCTTCTTGCTTTGAACTTAAAACGCCCGATTTTGATGCAAGTCTAAGAGAGAAGTTTGAAATTTTGCTTCCAAGAATTGCCTTCCCATGTAGCACAAGAGTTCTACTATATATATGCACAATTTATGGTCCAAACCGTATTAAAGTTGACAAAAATACCATAATAACCTACCAAAATAGGCGCACAGCAATAAAGACACATGAGCATCGAAAAGTGGTGCTCGAGTATCGCAGCGCACCAACCTATTTTCTGAAGCGAATTGCCCCTCTGGTGAGTGAGTAGCAGGAGGTTGGCGCACGAGCTCCAAAGGCTGCGATCTTGTTTTATTACTCACTTTTCCGTCCCCATCTCTTTCATCTTTTGGTTTCCCGTGGCTTGGCTCTTCATTTGAAAGGTCAAAGTTCATCCTAAAATTGCCCTAAACCACCTCAGTTTCTTCACTTCTTTCACCTATTACATTTCCTGAGGAACGTCGAGAGAATAAGGATTCTCGATGCCTGTGGTGGCTGGCGAGTGTGGTTGCTGTTCATTTTCCCAAGATGTTATCTTTCATTAGCATATCTAATTTTGGTGGTTACGCCACCAGCTGAGGGATGAGTGTGGCTGGGGGCTGAGCTACTGTTTGCAGATGTGTGAAAAATGTCAACTAATCCATAGGTGGGAACACATCATTGTAATTTGCTCCAACCCGAGACATGAACCCAAGACATGGCTGAAGATCCCCACCCTAAAAAAAGAAAAAAAAATCCATATATAATCCAATATACAAAACATGCTTCATGAACGAACTAAGCTCAAGCGGCAATTTGAGCGAAAGGAGAATTATCTCCAACAGCACAAAACTCGTATACCCACCTCGCTTGCATTCCATTTGTGGATCTTTGAGCTAACTCACATACCAAATAGAGAGAAGGTCGAAATCCTTAATATGGGTTAAACTTTCCAGCCAGAGAGCATCAAAATTATGTTTAAGAACTTATTGGCAATTTTAATTGTTAATAACAAAGTTAAAACCACACCATGGATGTAAAGAATCAATGGCCTATTACTACAAATATTGGAGCTCCCGCCTCCCGGAGATTAATTCTTACACATATTTACAAAACGAGAACCTAGAATCCATCAATTGATGACAAGGAAAATAATACAGAAAATAAAAAAATGTTAGAACATGTTGGCTTTTACTCCTTCATGCTAGCAAATCAAGCTCTGACCAAGGTTTTTGAGATCGAAAAAATCACATTGCAGGGCAAGAGTACGGCCCTCCTTAGAAAATAACAAACAAAAAGATTGATGGTACATCATATTTTGTTTCTCCTTGTCCATAATTTCTCCATAACACAAGCGTCCACCCTCTTTGGATGGGTGCCATAAGAATATCTTGAGATGAAATGCTACATGTGCGGGGAATTGAAACATAACCTCAATGATACAGAGTCTCTCCATAATTCACCCAATGCACAAAACTATCAGAATATTCCTCGAGGACCTCATAGTGATGGCCTTCATCATACAGCAAGTCATTTCCAGTTGACCTTCCCTGAAAGTATATTGTAGGACTCGTAATATGATTATGAAAAATGATTGTCAGAAAGAAAGCAAAAAAGTACGACTTTAGTTTTTATAGTAGCACGCCACTTTGTTACTTATTAGCACAAGATATATTGTGCCATAATATCAAGCACAACCTACAAATGCATTTAAATTGTTGGCGAGGTTATAAAGAAATAGGAAAATGGCGACATTGTCTATCATTTGAGAAAATAGACATGCAAACTTTACAACGGAATGTTGCACAAATCTGCTTTTTGTACCCGTATGCTCTCATAATTGCAGTTGTAGGTTAACCGTGATTCATAATAAGGGATCCTAGATGTAAAAAATTGCAAATAGATAGCACATGCAGAGGTCAATCAAAAAGGTGGACGAGGTAGACTTAACCAGATAGAGAGAGATGGAAATCGCAAGCATAAGATTAACATTCGACTTTGAGATACTTGACAAACTAAAATCAGAATGTTTGATACAAAATATTATTTACAGTAAGCAGATAATAAATATTATATAATGAGAAACAAGCAAACTAAATAAGCACGTGCAGGTATAAGAAATCACAACAGGCCCATGTCTAATCTCTCATAGATGGATGTTCCAATCTCTATCAAAATTTTATTTGCTCATACATTTACTAAATTACTAGCAGTTTAATAAAATTAATGGAATTATCAGAATGGGGCATTAGGAGAATAGAGCTTAATACTGACAACTATGACCATCACATTTACCATTTCACAATATAACTTCTGCATGGACTGCGTAAGCATTACAATTTATAGTGGGAGAATTGCTATAGAATGATGGAAAAAAGATACTTACCCTTGTGCTAGATCCGCATTCACTGGTAGATGGGGTTGCATCGCCTGTAATTTCATTGTCGATGTTTTCTGATGAAAGTATCGCAATTGCAGAGGCTGTGAGCATTGACCTAACCAATGAAGAAAAAGTAGAAAACGTTAGCTTCCTTGAAACTCCAACTAATCCATCCTCATTCTCCAACTCCTCCAACCCAATCCCGGGCTAGACAACCCAACAAAAAAAGTTTCAGAAAAGGTATTTAGGTTCTTACGCAACCCTAGAGTTAGCTACATCAAAAGGAACAGGTAGTTAGAATACCTTCAAAATTTGTCATAGCATATTACCAACATCATCTGAATTGAAGGCCAGAATGGCCATATAATAAATTAAGCAAGACCCACTAGTCAATGTTGAAGTATGAATTATTACTAATTCTAGAAGAGTTTTTTCTCTTATTTAACAACAGTAAGTGTTTAAATCCAACGAGGAAAGACTAAATAAAGATATCTCAAGGTAGAGCCTTATACATTAAGGTAAGTTGGATTAGAGGTACTTGACAATATTAGCTAAGCAAAAAAGTAATTATCTCTAATGCTTGGACTCTTCGAAATGGACGAAGTACCCGTGTCGAGTCGACACGACACGACACGACACGGGTATAAGATATGTGTCGGATCTTCCAAATTTCAACTGGACATTTCACCTTTTTGCTTCTTTCTTTCCCGTTTCTGCTCTGTGTAAACACAGCGGCGCTAGATTTTTCCTTTTTTCTTCTTTCTTTTTTCTTTCCATTTTCTTCCTTTTTTTCCTTCGTTCCCTCTCTATATCGATGGTTTAGAGTTTTCTTTGTATAAAATGAAAATGGATTCCATATAGTGTTACTTAGTGTTCCACAATTGCAATCAAGTCTCTCATTTCCTTCTTTGTGAAGAATTGATTTTAGTTTATTTAAAATGACATTTTAGGTTAGTAAAAAAAGTTGAAGCTTGAAAGACGTACATACCCCTGTTTGAAATTTGGACTCTTTTTATCCATGTCCCGGTATCCTATATTTTTAAAAAAAAAATCAGATACTTAAATACGTACCCATACCCAAGTCCGAGCATCATAGGTTATTATACTGCCGAGCATGATCTAATATTGATGGGTATAAGAGACAAGAAGGATAATCAATTCCCGATTCCATCGGAAGGTGATGATCAAGCTGAGTTTTAAGTCCTAGTTGGGTTCACCTAATTAACATTGTACCGTAGTTAAGCACAAAATAATTATGCATCCGCCATCCAGCAAAAGATTCCAATTGGAACACATTTAGTGATAAGTAATTAAAAGAGCCAAGAGATACTATCAAATCACAAACATCTTCATTAGCCAGGGTTAACAATTCACAGAAACAAGTACGCAAACCTTTGGTGCATTTGGAAAGGACCTTAGTATTTATAAAAGTTCAAGGAATGTGAAATGAGAAAACTCATGCTTTCTATCCAGGTTAAGCAATTACACATCACTAGATTTACAAGTAACAAGCGTAAGAGGAACAAATTACTAATGAAGAATGAGTGACTGAGGTAAGATATACAAATGAGACCTCAACGAAAAAAATATGGCTGAAACAGACATGCAAAGATTAGCAATGAGACAAGATTTACTAGAAAAGCTCAGGAAAGATAAATCACAGGCAACAAAATTACATTCTTGATTTTCTTGGCAAGTTAATTTTCCATGAAGAAGGGGACCCATATAACCAACCCTAGATAAGCATGGGATAAGTCGATTGAAAATTAGGAACTCCTTCAATTACAACAAACAAGGATCCTTTTAGCACTATGGTTTTAAATCCGTTGAGTAGTTACACTTAATAAAATCAAATAAATATCAGTAGAAGTACTACCTTTCCAACAACTCATCCTCACATGAATTTCCAGAAGAAGAAAGCCAATCTAAGTCAACAAAGTTTGAGCTGTCGATTGAGTCCCCATGCTCATGTTCGAGGCATCTCTCTTTTTGCATTTCAGCAAAAAGTACCCTAGCAGGCATTGAAGGAGCATATCTACACACACACACACAATTAAAAAAAAAGGGAGGAAGATGAGCCCGAGAAATTCATTTTTTCTTAAATGGACTCCTTTTTGCAAATAAATTCATGCACAAATCCTTTAGGCAGAATAATTGCACATACAATATGCAATAAATACATATGATAGATAGATAGTGGACCTTTTTCTGACTGAAGTTGTTCCTTCATATATCAAAATTAGAAAATACTATAGCAGAAAAAAATCAATCTAATATTTCAGATTAAGATGATCCATTTCCACAGCCAATATTAAGTTCTTACCCAATAAAGTAACAATATTTTTCCTTAAAATGATCATCATTCATTGTCTAACCTGCTTATTTAAAGGCGAGAGTTTTACCTCTGCTTCCACTTTACACACGTATTATACAGAAAGCACAAGGATAATGAAGTTATAAATGGAATAAAATAGACCAGTTTCCAGTAAACAAGGTATACAACCAGTGGAACTGGTTCAAAACCTTCAAACTATTTGACGGAGAGACAATGTTTGAAAATCATGATCTCACACGACTCATGATCTCACATTTCTTAATAAAAATGCTCATCCCCAGTTAAAACAAAGAAAGAGCCAGCTATGTTTATTTGACAAATCGGACAGTGGAGTTGAGTTTATATCAAAGAATTGAGATGATATTAAAAATGATCTGGTCAATATAAATGCCCCCGTCAGAATATATGTGGCCTTAGAATTATGAACATTCTTTTACCGAATCGCATTAAATGATGGTCAATGTAAGAGTTAAATATCACTCTCAAGCATAAAGCAAAAGTAACAATTAATCTCTCTTCATCTTCAAACTCTAAACATAATCAGAAAAAATCATGTCTACGATCCTAGGTTAAAGTCAATAAACTGGACAGATATAATCAAGATTTTGATTGGACTCACAGCCTAATAAACATCAAATAGACATAAATTGTGTATCCCAATTGGGCAAAAGTGTGAAGAAAACCCTGAAGTCAGCTTTCGGTTTGATCAGTGTGGTGGAGAAGGCAGGTGGACGAAAATATTGAAGGAAATTTGGCAGAGAAAAGGTACATTTATAATCCATCCGCCTACCATTTAATGCCAAACAACGGAAAGGAAATTGGTGTCTTTTAGAGAAAAATCATCTGTCTCATTTTGTACAATCCCTCCAACCAAAGAAAAGAGCTATAAGTATTAATGCACCACATGCAATAATATAAAGTAGCAGTTCAGCCTCGTAAAATGTAAAATTGAATATACAGAAGCTGGAAAGTAAAGCACCTAGAATATGTTAAATAACTTTCGCAAGTTGATATTTCTGGTGATGATTCAGAAAGCATTTTGCTTCCTCCTTTCGACTTGCTAGAAAAGTCAGAACTTGGAAAACCCTTATTGATGTTCAAGGTGGACATGGGCGAGTGACTTTCATGAAGAATGTTCCCATCTGACCATGACCTTTTAAATAACGACCTAAATATAGAAAACAAGAGAGCAAAATTTACCAGAACTTACAGAGGTGCACAATCACATTAATATCATGCAGCAGTTAAGAAAAATAGCATTCAAATTTTCCCATAACAACAATGCGAGAAGTGCATCTCGAATGATTAAAAAGTAATCCTATCTCAGTCTGATGTGAATATAGCTAAGGATCCTATATAGATTTTTATTCCACCAAACAAACTAAAAGTTGAAAGACAAGAAGGAAGATCAAGGTCCAAAAGCATCCACGAACAACTAGGTTAATTCCCCATACGATAAAAGAAGTGTTACAACATATAACTCAATACCACCTTACCTTCCATTTTCATCACTATTTGACTGTCCATTCCTTCCCACGTTGGAATGCTGGTCAGAATCCAGCTCCCATACATGAGCTTTACCTGGTTGAGGTTGAAAATGCCCCAAAAACCTGCTCAAATATTATCAACCGAACTGTTAGTTTAAGTGATCATTCCATCACCTTGAAAACTATACTGGAAGTAGTAAAAAAAAGAGTAACAAAAATCTTGGAAAAGGAGGAGATATCAACACTCTCTCAATGCTATTGAAGCATGTCGAGAACGGGATAAAGTACCCGGCAACATAGAAAATTTTCCTATAACGTCTCCTAAGTTCATCTTCACTACCCATATCACCTATAACCATATAAAAATTTTCAATAAGCATATGTAAGACCAGAACCACTACCAACTTACACATTGATGGCATTTTGCTTCTCCATATCCATGTAAGCATTGCTATAATATCTCTGTAGAGTTCTAAAAAATTCCTGGGACTGGGTTGCAGCTTTCCACTGACCCCTTCTCGCAGAGAAAATCTATAACAAATTAAATTTCAAAATGTCAACCAACACACATGCTTGTAATAACTGAAATAAAATGGTTATTTGAATGGATAATCAATTATATTCACCTAGGAATCCACCCCCCCACCCCCTCCAAAAGAAAAATGCTTAAAGTGAAAGTCACAAACTGCTGTAGACTCTAAAAATAATTTCCAACACAAAAAGGATCAGACTGAAGACAAAACCTAATAACGGAAGGAGGCTTGCAGTGGCTTTACAAGGTTGTTTTGACACAAAATTATAACACATACATAAAATAAATATCAATAAAGCAGAAACATGCTACAGCTGACCACTCAATATCAAATGAAATGGTATTGGTAGGTAGTGAAATCAACATGATTTTACAGTTAATAACCAATACCAATGTTTTACAAAGTAATATAACTTTTCAGACAGAGAATTGAATATAAGACCATTTGCAATCGGATATTTCAATTCGCAAGAAAATAGCTTCTGATTTTACGTCAAACTAATCTTAAATATGCCTGTTTAGCTAGGAAATGATGTAATAATAAATCCAGTCAGTCTACCCAATATTAAAGGCCATTACACATTAGCTTACCTTGTTGTGAGCAGCCGAACCACCATACTGATGTGCAAGGGTATCACCCATTCTCTCGTAAAAAGCCATCAATTCATCAGCCAAAGGATCATCAAGGTCTATCTTGACGGAGGTCGTTACTCCAAGCGCATGCAACTGATGTCCCAAAGCAGCCAAGCCATATGCATATTGTGCCACATTAGTGCGATCCAAACAGTCTATGCAGTTTGTCCTGAGCACTCCCTTTTGGAACATTGGAGGTTTGACAGCAGAATTGCCATTAGAAACCATATTGCCTCTTCTAGGTTTTCTATCTGCGTTATCAGAATCCTCATTCTCATCATAGAGATGTTTCTCGCATTTGCTATTGCGATATCTTGTGTTGGACATATCAGGAGCAGCAACATTACCGTGCATAAAACAATTGTGAACTTCCTTTATATCATTATGAATTTACACAGTAACATAATGGGAAAAAAGGATACACTGGCAATTTATTGACCAATTACTAACGACCATAATGCCATGTCACAATAGGTGTATCCATACATTTCAGTAAGTCCTCTACGAATCAAATAATCAAGAATAATCCATACAAAAAGAATTTTCTTTCTCCTTTGGAAAAGATCAAAAATTGACTTCTCGTGGTAAGGGGTAATTAGGAGTTAAGTGACTATAACTTTCGGGTATTTCGAAAAACAAATATG
Source organism: Fraxinus americana (assembly GCA_035079005.1). Classification (NCBI taxonomy): domain Eukaryota; kingdom Viridiplantae; phylum Streptophyta; class Magnoliopsida; order Lamiales; family Oleaceae; genus Fraxinus; species Fraxinus americana. Next base: position 43,924,983 of record CM068708.1, on the reverse strand, counting down.
AAACAATCAGAAAAAGAGTGAGAACATTCATCATGATATAGAGAAGCCATGGTTTTACTTGCAAGTCGATTTGTATACAAACCCCAGAGGTAGGAACAACCAATGATATCCATCGGTTGTCCTAACTCTAGATTAGACATGATGTTGAAGTGCTAAAAATACTCCAATAAAGATCCTAGCACCATGTTTGTTATAAGTTTTCTTTAGGTCCTAAAATGGTCTTAAGACTAATATCCCACCTAAAAACTTAAGCCCATTAGAGATGAAGGAATTTATTTTGTTCATATTTTATATCTGCTCCTTATGGGAATGATGGATTCATTTTTTGCTTTAGACTTGAACATGAAATTTTCACACTTGGGGTGGCACTAAGAATTGAACTTTGGATCCTTGTCAGTTCTAGCACCATATTGAACCACCTCATCTAAAAACTTAAGTTGTTAGAAAAGGGAAAGGTATTTATTTATATTTTATATCTTAAACAATATACTAACATAATGAGGGATGAATACCCAATAAAGTAAGAACATAAACATGCTTATAATAAGATGAAAATGCTAAGCACAATAATTTTAATGCACTTTAAAAAAAAAGAAGGAATGTGGTGAACAAACTCACTCAAAAGAAGGCCATCCCATACATTCCTCTGATTGCAAGGCAGGTGTTACTTGACAATAGAAGAAACCTGTAAGAGTTAACGCATATGCAGCCACCTTTCCCAAGAGAAGAAGAACGTTTGTAGCTTTACTGAGGTAAACAGTTAAATTAAATACTAGTCAGGCCTTCAAAAAAAGCAGCATGTCTTAAAAGGATAAAACATTAGATACCTCCGAGAATGTTTGTGCAGATCCCAGTGGAGGAATTTAAGACGATTCTCCTCTGAGAGATCTTTATTAATAGCTTCAATCGCATTAGCAAACTCTGTACGAAGAATGGATTCTCGAGGCTTCTTTTCATTTGTCTGTTGATAATAAAATTTAGTGCCTATATATTATACACTTCAACAAATTCAACAATAACAGATATGGAGTGGACGAATTCACCATAAACCCTTGAGTACAAAAGTAACGATAAAATCCCTCTCACCTTAATCAAATTTAAAATGATAATGGGGTTCCCATATCGCTTGACAAGATTTTCAAAATGAAGTCTGGTAGCCTCATAATTCTGGTCCCTCTTTGACACTGGACAATAAACATCAGTTAGGAAGTAAAGAAATGAAAATTAGATTAGTGTTCTTTACCCACAAATTAAGAAAGGAATCAGAATTGCTATAACGTACATATAATATCAGGCTTAAGATTTAGACGTGAAGTTTCCTGCGACCAGAATAGTGGGATCGACCCACGATTTTGGACAACAGAACTAATCTGCATAGGGAACCCTTCTGGAACATCCTCAAACACAATCTGCTCAGTCTCAACATCATTTGCAACTCTGCCTTTCTCATTGATCCCTCGTTTTAGATATCTACAATGTAGGAAAAAATCTCAAGTGTCATATGTGCAACAGAGAGAAAGGGGTGAAGAAAGATCAGCAAAAAGCATCCAATGATGGGACAAAAACAACACATGAGGTTCATGTCGCAACATAAAAGTGAAGAAAATAACACTGATAATCCGTACTTACAGCAGCAATTCTCCAAAGTACTATGCTTTAATGTATCTCTACACTTCTAACACATGAATTAGTGCATGTATGTCTATATATTTTCAGGCTATACATATGAAGAGTTTACAAAAGTATACCAAGTTAGGAATTCCATTTTTATTTATTTATTTATTTTGAAGCAAAGTAGGCAGAGGTTCAGTTGAAGAACAATGAACAATATGCAGCTGTCCGCCTATCCCTCCTACTTGAGCAAGCCTGGCACCTAATTTCTAATTTTTTTTTTTTATTTTAAGAAAAACACCAACACAGCTTTAGTGCATTTTCAGGTACCACCAACTAGGGAAGGCTAAAGAGGGTTTGGATTCTCCAACCATATATATAAAATCAAACTCACAAAATGACAAGGGGATACGGGACAAAAGCCTGACCTCCCAAAGACGAAGAAATGCAACAAATGAAGGAAAGTAATAAGTACTTCCAATACAAAAATAGTAAGTGAGAAACAGGCTTTCGTCCTCCTGATGATAGCGTTGATTCCAACCCTTAGATGCAAGCGAATAGGCAACCTAGTTCCCCTCACGGTAAGTGTGAAAAATAGTATCACGATCAAATGAGAGAAGAAGTTTGATTTTTTTGAGAATGATCTCAATCAGTCATGGTCCTTTACCCCTAGTGATGCAGTGATAGGTTACATATCAGTCAGTCTCCACCCAAATATCTAATAATCCGAGTCGTTGAGCAAGCAAAATCCCATCCGAGATAGCCCGTAACTCACCTCCAAGATAAGATCATCTCCTTATGAAGACGAGAAGACCCCAATGCAATGTCCATCTTGGTCACAAATAATGCCCCCACCACTAGCAAATTCATCATTGAAGCATCTTTCAATGTTGATCTTGTGAGATCCCATCATTAGAGTACACCAAAAAACTAATATAGGGTGTATTGGGGGAGGAAGAATCAAAGAAACACCAAAAGATGAGGCAATAGTCTGAGTCTCCACGGCAATGAATAAGCCAAAATAAGCAACCCATGTGCAGAAGTGAAATCATGCGATAGATTTTCCAAATGATCCGTCTAGGCTCCATGTGTATCTCACTATGCTTCGCATCATTCTTCGCAAGCCATAAGAATCAAAATATATACAAGAGGCAATCAAAGGTGGATGTCAAGACCAGCAAATCACCATCTTTACATATGATATACACTGATGCAGGACAAATAATTGTCTATTGTAAGTGTTTTATATATTTTAACTCCTTTTTTAATTTTCGAATTTAAGTTATCTGGGTTTTTTTTCTTTAGAAAGATTTCCCTGGTAAGGGATTTAAGTCCTATGACTGCAGTAGTCCTAGAAGTTTTTGGTGAATTGTCTTCCATGAAAAATCTTTTTGCATGCTCAATTTAACCATCCAAATCTTCTTTATATAATAGAATAGAGTTTTCCTTCTAGATTCAAAGTTTCCGATTGGATTCTAGGGTGTGAATTGAAGACAAGAATCCCCCTTCCCTCTTTTCATACTTCCGCTCCATCACCTAACTAGCTAGTGCATGCTTCCTTCTTAAGGGTCCCAAAAATATAACACACTTAATTACCTTAATTAATATGCACCTAACTAGCTAGGAACAAATCCCTATTCAATCTTCATCACCTTAATTAATATGCACCCACTTGCCAAGAGGCCCATGTCACAAGCAGTTTTTTAATCCTAACTCCTCGATTTCAAGATTACAAAGGGCAAGAGCTCAATTAACACAGTAATGGTGATTAATCTGAATTTTTTTTCCCTTTTTAAAGTTGAAATCCTAAGGAAAAGAAGTGCCTGTAGCATTGTATTTTCAAATTAGAGAGAATTTGGGTTTAGCTTTACCGCTTCAATTTTTGTCAAGGTTAGTTAGAATCTAACAATGCATCTTAATCGCATTTAAAACACCAAATATTAATTGAATTCCTAACATCTCATTTCCCCGTAAAACTTGTGGAAATTAAACCAGGTGTTGCTAAAAGTCCTAAGACGGATCCTCAAACATGCGTCCCAGATGTTAGCATATCCAAAAAATTCATGCTTTTCATTTATTAAGCCTAAGCAAACCTTAGAATTTCCAAATCAAAAGGAGTGATCCAAAGGAATATTTAGACCATCTCCTCTTATTATGTTAAGAAACAACTCACTTACTGAGTTCCATGGAATCTTGTGATGGTGGTGGTGGTGGTGGTGAGCGGAAGGAGGAGGAGGACGAAGAAGGAGGAGGAGCACGAAGGAGGACGAAGGTGTAGGAGGAGGAGAATCTGCCTGGGAAACCTCCATTTCCAACCTCTCATTTTGGAAGATTAAGACATGGCTCGTAATAGCGTTGGTCTCCATTTTGGAATACACGTCACAGTAAGATATTTTTTTAATCTAATGTTAAGGTCCAGTATTTATTATGGATGTTTGAAGTCAAACGATGACCATTTTAGATCTAGTAGCTGCTTTTGAGTGGATCTGGATTCAGGGGTCCACAGCAATAGGTTGCAGTAAGTTGGGATTGTTATCTAACAGGTGAGGGTTTCAGGTTTTATATACAAGGTAATGATAAAGCTGGTGTTCACATTATGAGGTTTTATTGCGATGATGCAGATATGGTTTCATGGGTTGGTGGTGGACAAATTGCTACTGATGGAAGTGGTTTAATGGTTTGTCCAGGAACAACGTATAGTGGGTAGGGAAAGTGAGAAACGTGAAAATGTTGTTCTATTTTTGACAGGAGCAGAGAGAGGGTTTCAGGTTTTATATACAAGGTAATGCTACAGCTAGTGTTCGCATTACAAGGTTTTATTGTGATGATGGCAGCTATGGTTTCATGGGTTGGTGGTGGACAAATTACTACTGGCGGCGGTGGTTTAATGGTTTGTCCAGGAACAACTTATAGTGGTAGGGAAAGTGAAAAATGTGAAAATGTTCTATTTTTGACAGGGGAGCAGAGTGACTTTGATTTAGAATAGTTCAGAGGAAGGAAAAAAAAAACTGTCTATTGTAGGCAGGAAGACAATTCCTTGAAACACCCCAAGTAAGGAAAGGGTCCAATTCAATTTGATACACAGGAAATAAAAACATTAAAGAACAGTAACTCTATAATTAGACGCAAATATATACTTGAATATATGAGTTTCTTAGATAGTTATATATATATATATGCATGGATGAATTCCCTTTCTAAGCCTGTTACATATATAAGTTCCCATCTGGATCTCATTGAGAGATGAAAGTAGCATATGGCGGCAAGGTTTTTTGCCAGTAACACCATCAAAGTAAGTCTAGGCAGGGTTTGTAGACCACCACCTAAACCCAACTAGAGGGGTTTGGATTCCCCAACACTGTTTTATAGATAAGAGTCATGTATAATGTTAAAGTACTTCGGAAAAAGAATGAACTTCAATTTGAGATATTAACAGATAACATAATCCAGATGTTCATCTTCTATCAAAAATAAATAAATCCAGATGTTCATCAAATTACGGTTTGCTTACTGACCTGGTACCAGCATAGTGCCGTGAACGCCTGGCAATTAAAGTCAGCTTGAAATCATGTCCTGATATAGAAAGTGTAGCCTAGATTCCCAAGCATAAAGAAATCAACAAGCCATCAAATTTTTAATGCTGGCTACAAGATACAATACAAGTGCATAGCCAGCAATATATAAATACTAATACTTAGAATAATCAAAGTCAAAAACTAGTATCAATAAATCACACCAGATAACTTGGGCAAAGAAATTTTTTGAAGAAACAAGAAGTCATTTAAGCAACTAAGGAACCTTACCTGCTTAAAAAATCCATAGACTAATGCAACGGTCCAAATAGTATTCTGAAGAATATTGTGTATTCCACGAGTAAGAAACTCATTCCACACAAACATGGTTTCATATAGGACTTGCCCGGTTTCATTATCACACATGTTCTTCTGGAGACTCCTCATAATGCGGTAGGAGTAACTAAAATAGAAGTCTTTTGTCAGATCCACCATGCACAAGAGCTTCCTGTATCTATACAACAATTAAAATCGCATAGTAGTCATTAGCAAAGAAAATATGCTGCGAAGAAAATCAACATTTTAAGGTATAACACAACCATATTCATTTTTAGCTCTGGTATAAATTGCTCATTATAGAAAATCAAAATTTAAGGAAGATGGGATGTAGAGGAAAATAAATGGTCAGACTGAGAATCTCAGCTGAACTTTGCTGAGTCTAGCATTTTATTCTTCTCTATAACTTTATGGAACCCTATGTGGAAGAACAGGGTATGAAAGACGATATTTGAGAACATAAAGCAACTTCATTCTGAAAGAGATTGAATTAAGAGAAAGGGAACAACCTGTTCTCATTCTTGCAATTAACCATGCTGGATGTAACTACAGAATTCTGAAGGGGGATTATCTCACTTTTAGAGATAGCATAGACATTGTGACCGCAGATTGAACCGATCTTCCTTCTTTTCGTAATAAGTAGTATGTAATAAGGCCCCAGAAATTTAATGAATCCTGGAAAATAGAGTAACGAGAACAGAAGCAAGATTAGCAGCCCACCTTATGTCGGTATAAAAGTGATCCTCAATTTCTACGTACCAACGATGCCATAACAAGAAGTAACAAACTTAAGTCCTCCTGTAACCCTGTTTCCTTCATGTATCCTTCTCAATAGGTCAGAGCATTCCCTTTCTGTGTATGTGGTAGAATCTTCGCGAATGTTAAGATCAGTGGGTTCTGTCCTATCAATTTTTAACACTTTCATGTACGTTCTACTTTTGTCCCTTCCTACCATATAGAATTTCTGCAATCAACAAATTGTGAAAACTGTTAAATAACACAGAGAACGTTGTTGATGTAAGATACGTCTATATGCATGCACAGACTAAAATTTTACGTAGTGTATAAGAAGATACGATCCAATTGTTTCTATGTAAACCCCAATTCTTTTGCAGTGAAAGGTGACAATCACAGACATAAAAGCCAATGAGAACACGAGAGCTTCGACTCTAGGGACTTCTAGCAGCAAACTTGTATAAAGGACCTCACAGATATGCAGGAGATGCCAGCCGAATCAACCAATAAATCAAAAGAATGAGTGATCCCTGGGCCTACCTAACACATTTCCCTGAAGTAGGGGATTGATTGATTGATTCATTTGATTGTAAAGCTCAGGTAAGAATAGGACATTCCATCGCAACGAGTGAACACATCACATTTTCCAAAGTGCATAAGGACATCATTAATGCTGAAACTCCTAAAGTAACATTCAAAGAATTCCAAGCATGTGGAAGATATGACATAATTTTTCACTTATTAAACTAAGCTCCAGCAGACGGCAGTTGAGTAAGACATAATAGAATTTCATATTTTGCTCAATTCAGAAGCACTTTTCTATTTCATTGATGAGTGAATTTATACACAAATGTAAGGAATAAAAAACAGTTATGACTGGAGAGAAAATATAACAATTTCTTCTACTGTTACTACTCAGCATTCAGCACCACTGTAAGGTTCAGGTGCTATATTTGTTGCTGATGTGTCCATTTCTTCTGTTGATAAGGTGGCAGAGTGCTTTGTATTGATACGCCCCCTCGAGTCCAAGGGAGTGTCAACGACATTGAGACTCGATCTGAGTTTGAAGAATCTGTCAGCTACTAATGGTTTTGTAAGCACATCCGCTAGTTGATCTTTTGAGCTTATGAAGGCAATGGTCAGGGACTTGGCTGCTACCCGATCTCTAACAAAATGGAAATCAATGTCTACATGTTTGGTACGTGAGTGATAAACAGGATTAGCAGCAAGATAGGTGGCCCCAATGTTATCACACCATAGTGTTGGAGCCTTTGACAGGGGTAGTCCAAGTTTTGAAATTAAGGACTGAAGCCAAATGATCTCAGCAGCAGAGGTAGCCACAGCTTTGTACTCCGCTTCTGTACTGGACCGAGCCACTGTTTTCTGTTTCTTTGAGCTCCAAGAGATCAAATGTTTGCCCAAATAAACACAATATCCTCCAGTAGATTTCCTATCATCTGGGCACCCTGCCCAATCTGCATCAGAGTAGGCTTGAAGGTGGAAAGAGGACTGTGAGGAGAAAAAGAGACCATGATTGATGGTTCCATTCAAGTAGCGTAAAATTCGTTTAACTGCAGTCCAATGGGGCAACTTAGGTGTGTGCATGAATTGACACACCTTGTTTACTGCAAATCCAATGTCGGGTCTAGTGAGAGACAGATACTGTAAACCGCCAACAATACTCCTAAAGAGAGTAACATCATCAAAAGATGGAGAATCAAACTGAGATAGTCTTAAGGAAGCAGCCATAGGTGATGAGGCTGGCTTAGAATTCAGCATCCGACTTCTAGATAGGAGATCCTTGATGTACTTCCTCTGAGACACTAGAATAACAGTGGACAAATAATTTACCTCCAGTCCAAGAAAGTATGACAGGGCCCCTAAGTCTTTAACAGGAAATGTTATACTTAAATCCCGAACAAAGGTATCAATGGCAGAGGCCGAGGCAGTGATGATAAAATCATCAACATACACAAGGAGATAGATGTGCAAATCACCAGAGTTAAGAACAAACAAAGATGCATCAGCTTTTGAAGCAATAAATCCATAGGAAAGCAGCCATGAGCTGAGCTGAGCAAACCAAGCCCTAGGGGCCTGTTTTAGGCCATAAAGTGCTTTATGCAATTTGCACACATGCGTAGGGAACATAGGGTTGATAAAACCTTGGGGCTGTTGCATATATACCTGGTCATGAAGAGTACCATGAAGGAACGCGTTTTAAATGTCAACTTGCCGAAGGGACCACCCTCGAGCAGCAGCAATGGAGAGTATGAGTCGTACGGTGGGGGCCTTGACTACAGGACTGAAGGTTTCCTCAAAATCCAGACCCTGTTGTTGGTGATAACCCTTAGCTACGAGACGTGCTTTCCTTCGTTCAATAGATCCATCTGCCCGTAATTTGGTCCTGTAGACCCATCTGCAACCAAGTACATTAAGGGAGGCATCAAATGCAACTAAGGACCAGGTTTCATTCTGAATTAGAGCATCATATTCTTGTTTCATGGCATGTTGCCACTCGGTGTGCTTGCGAGCTATAGAGTAAGAGTTGGGATTTTCAGGGACTGGAACAGTGGTGCTAAAACAAGCTCGAGAAGGATAGGGAATGGTACCATCCATACGAACACGAGGACGTGAGGAGTTAGTGTGTGAACGGGTCATTATAGGAGAACGAGGAGGGATGACAATGGGATTTTCAGAGGAATTGAGAGTAGCAGAGTTAGGTATTTGAGAGGGATTGGTGATTTCAGAGGTATCGGGTGTGGAAGAGACTGTCAAAGGCTGATTAGAGGTTGGGCTTGGGCTTGGGCTTGGCCAGGGCCAAGAATTGATTGAGGAAAAAGTGGAAGGTGGACCTGTGAAGAAATTGGTGTACTGGGCTGGGAGCTGGACTCAATATTTGGTGAGCTAGCGGACTGCGAGAAAGGAAACAAAGTCTCATGAAAGAGGACATCACGAGAAATGTAAATTCTGCGGGATTTCATGTCCAGACATTTATATCCCTGAGTGCTGCTATACCCAAGAAAAAGACAAGGAGATGAACGATAATTAAATTTATGTTTGTTAGACGGACGAAGATTAGGAAAGCATAGGCAACCAAACACTTTGAGAAATTCATAATCAGGGTGACGTTTGAAAACATGGAAAAATGGAGATGTATTTTGAGTATTTTTTTATGGTAATCGATTGATAAGATAGACGGCTGTTTCAAAAGCGTCGGCCCAAAAATAAGATGGGAGATTGGCATGGGCCAATAGTGCAAGTCCAGTTTCAACGATATGTCGATACTTTCGTTCCACTAGCCCATTTTGTTGGTGGGTATGTGAACACGAGAATTGGTGATTAATACCAATTTTTTGACATAAGGGAGTTAAGGGTTTAAATTCTCCACCTCCGTCCGTTTGCAAGGTAATAAGCTTTGTATTAAATAAACGCTCAATTAAAGATAAAAAAATAGGGAAAATTTGAGCAACATCAGACTTGTATTTTAAGGGATAAAACCATGTAAACTTAGTAAATTTGTCTACAAATGAAAGGTAGTATTTGAAACCTAATCTAGAAGAAAATGGAGCTGGGCCCCATATGTCTGCACACACAAGTTCTAGAGGCTTAGTAGCCTCAGCCCGTGAGGATGAGAAGCCCAATTGGTGAAGCTTAGCCAAGGGACAGTCAACACAGGAGAAGGTTGAGTTGGTGGGGAGTAACTTCAAGCAGTTGGTGCGCAGTAGATTTGAGATAACAGACTGATGAGGATGGCAAGGCGAAAGTGCCATTGAGCCATGGAGGTACGTTCTCCAATGTTAGCAGATGGGGAAGAGGTAGAGGGAGACGAAGATGCAGGAATGGTGGGGAACACGTACAGTCCATTACTGACCGAACCTGTGAGGAGGGAGATCCCTGTCTTGGTATCCTTTACAGTAAAGAAATCAGAGTGAAATTCAAAAAAGCATAGATTATCACGACAAAATTGAGAAACAGAGATGAGATTTTTGGTTATTCTAGGAACATGAAGAAGATTTCGAAGTAAAAATGAAGAGAAATGAGTTGGGAGAGAGGAGTCACCCGTGTGATGAATAGACAGACCGGAACCATCTCCTATGTGAATCTGATCAGCACCACTGTATGGTTCAGAGGATAGGTTGAGATGAGAGAAGTCATTGGTGATGTGGTGGGTTAAGCCTGAATCTGGGTACAAAGTTGACGCTGAGCCATTGTTGGGGCTGGTGAAATTAGCTGAAAAAGTGGGAGGAGCAGCAAACTGATAGCTGTGATCAAATCGGTATCGACATTGCAAGGCGTTATGTCCATATTTTTTGCAAACTTGACAAGTAGGGCGATTATTGAAGGACCCATGGGAGAGTGGAGCAGCAGATCCATTGCGGCCACCAGGGTTAGAATATGGTGGTCTACCACGGCCATTTCCATTTCTGCCATGACGACCTCCTTTGTAGGTGCCCCGTGTTCGTCCACTAGATTGTGTAAAATTGACAGAGGGCTCACTGGAGAGTATACTCCTTGAGGAATGAGAGAGACGACTTTCATATATAAGGAGCAATTGATAAAGTTCAGTAGAGGAGATGGGTTATGCCCGTGTAGTAATAGATGTAACAAAGGAGTCATATGCAGGGCCAAGTCCGGTGAGAAGGTAAGTCACAAAGTCTGGCTCAGGGAGGGGATTACCAATGGTAGCTAGAGTATCAGCAAGAGATCTAACCTTCCCAAAGTAGTCGGTGATGGATTGTTCACCACGGGAAAGATTGGCCAACTGAAAACGTACTTGGAACTGCTTGGCCTGAGATTGAGAGGAAAACAAAGAGTGAAGGTCTTGCCATAAAGCACGAGAGTTCTTGGAAGAGAGGACATGACCCAGTACTGCTTCAGAGATGGAAGAAAAAAGGATACTAAGAACGAATTTGTCCGTTTTCTTCCAAGAGGCAAAAGTTGGATTAGGGGAGAACACATCAGCATCGGTAGTGGGAATGGTTTCGGGTGGAGGGACAAGTGTGCCATCGATGTATTGATATAGGTCCTGACCTTGGAGGTAAGCTGTAATCTGAACTTTCCAAAGTGGGAAATTATCAGTAGTGAGCTTAGTGGTGATAAGATGAGAGAAGGAAGACATAGCAGAGGAGAGGGATTAGAAGAGGAAGGAAAAAAAAATAATGGAAGGGGATAAGATCATAGATCAGGGACGATGAGTCAGGAGGCTCTGATACCATAATAGAATTTCATATTTTGCTGAATTCAGAAGCACTTTTCTATTTCATTGATGAGTGAATTTATACACAAATGTAAGGAATAAAAAACAGTTATGACTGGAGAGAAAATATAACAATTTCTTCTACTGTTACTACTCAGCATTCAGCACCACTGTAAGGTTCGGGTGCTATATTTGTTGCTGATGTGTCCATTTCTTCTGTTGATGAGGTGGCAGAGTGCTTTGTATTGATAAGACAAACGTTTGAAAGCCAACACTCACACGTTTAACCTCATATATCTTCTAATAAATTGTCAAAATCTAGCCATCACGCAGTTGATCATAATTTATTTCATGGGTTATACATACATATCAAAACCCAAATAATCCAGAATTAACTTAAAAGGGCAACATTTACAAAATGCTGCCAATTAATAAAGAAAGTGATAGCAAGAATTTAAGCATAATCAATAGCATTAAATTTCAGCACAAATTAATCTATACAGCCTTAAAACAGGAGATTTTGTATTCCAAATTAGTACAAGAATCCAAACAAAGCGTGCTGACACATTTGAACTTTAAGAAACAAGAAATGGCAAAAAAGTTAATACCGATTGTGTTGCATAGAGTCGGAATTTTTGCATAAATCCATCCGGTGGCGGCGAAATAGGATTAGGAGGAGAAACAGGTTGTAGTTGTACATTTTCCAAAGCATCCGCCATAGTTGTTTGCCTTTCCCGAGCCTTGGCTCGGGATTCAATCACTCCAGCATCTAATTTGAATACAATTTTTTTTCACATTTGTTCCCATTTCCTAAACCCCATCATCACCACACATCGTCTTTGAATTTAGCATTCTCTCAAAAAATTAAATATTAAAAATCAAAAACCCTCAAGATTTTATTTTTCTCCCAAATCTCAATTGAAATATCTATATTACTAAATTAAGAAGCTTCTTTTCTATCAAAAGAATATCAAAACAAAGATTACACTCAATAATTTTGACAAAAAAATGGTATGACTAAAAAAGTTCCAAATACGAATGGGAATGGAAAGACGTGGAAAATGGAAATGGCAAGAGATTTTGAGGTACTGATTTTAAAAATAAAAATTATTTGACATAAACGATGATGCTGGTAATGATGAATTATGATGCTGCGATGGAATGATGCACAGAGAGAGAAAATTATACATAGATTTTAATTTGATTTTATTTATTTTTAGAGAGAGAAACAGAGACACGTCTGTTTCTGTCAAGGCGAAATGAAAACCACAGCTTATGTGGTTGACGAAATGAATATAAAGTAATAATGTTTTAAGAATTTTTCTTGCTGCTTTATTTTCTAAAATTGTGTTGGTGGCTCGTTCGGTAGATCGTAAACTTGCTTCTCTTTAAAAAGCTCATTAGATGGCGGTTTTATGGTGCGAGCGTTAGCTTGTAAACTCGCTTCTCTCCAAAAATTTACTAACACGAGCAATTGAGGAGTAAGTCACGATAATAAATTTATTCAAATATGAAATTCAATCTTGAAAATATAATATGTAGTTATGTTTTACTATTCAAAAATTCGATGCATTTTTCATTCAAGAAATCACTGCGGGTGTAAGTGCTATCATTATTAGATATACCAGAAATGATCTAATGAGCACCGGTGCTCATCTTATCCTAAGCACCGATGAGTTGGCACATTAATTCATTGGTGGATAAAGATTTTGTGAGTTCCAATCCACCAATGAATTAATGTGCCAACTCATTGGTACTTAGAATAAGATGAGCACCGGTGCTCATTAGATCATTTCTGTTAGATATACGTATTTTGTATACAATAAAATATAACATTATGTGATTCAAAATAATACTTTGTCGCATTTATCGGTGTGCAATCATCAATTCTATAGCAAAATAATAGAATATTTTAAGCTTACATTTAGTATTTTGAATTGAAAAAATTAAAAGAGGAAATGCATCCTAAAGTTTACAACTATTTTAATGAAGGAGAAAGGGAAGTAGGTATTACATGAGAGGGAAAGGTTGCAAAGTAAAGAAGAGAAGGACTAGTAAGTAAGACGAACAATTTAAGCCCTTGTTTGATTCGGATTAAAATTTGATTTTAATCCAAGTCAAAGTCAAACAATCAATATTAATTACATCTTTCATGAGTCCCACAATTTTTCTACCACATATTTCAAAAACTTCTATCGTAATCTACTAAAAATCTAATTTTAATCCCCCACCAAACACCCTCTAAGTATTCAAGCAAAATCATAAAGAATATGTAAGAAGATGATGCCTACTCTGAGCTAGAATGTCAAAAAAAGTTAGTGACCTAATGATAAGTAAGCCATAAGGCAATCGAGATAAAAAGTCATTTACTCAAATCTACGTATCATATATTTAGTGCTATTAACAAGTGCATGTTTGGCAAAATTAAAGTTTGTCAAATGTACTTTTTATTTAAATCAAATATTAACGAGCCATTAAATTTATATTATTGGCAAAATTAGTGGTGGTCAATGGCCGGCAATTTACAGTAATTTTGATTTGTATTAGGTAAGAAGCTCATGGGATTAGATTTGATTTTGCGGTGGTCACGCCTCAACATAAACGGAAAATCAATTTAATATTAGAATACAATGGGCAATCATTGAGATTTCTTTGTTTTACCAATCCAATTGGGACAAATCGTGAACTTGAGTCCACGTCTACAACCCCACCCCACGCCACCCCTTGTATTATTTATATTGTATAGATGTATGTAATGTACGTATTTGTAGCATTCACTATACGTTAGCAATTATATATTTTTTTATTGGAAGATTGCAAGCTCAGTGAGAAAGTAAATATCAATGAAAATCGAATCACGCATCGACTTGAAAAATGTCAAAAGTCAAAAGGTTAACAACATTTTTTATTTTTTATTTTTTATTTTTCATATTGCTAATTCAAAGTAAATACAAATGCATTTTAGATTTATTATTATACTATTAGTCTTGACACTAAGAACTTGTTTGGGAGAGATTTTTAGGGGAAGAATTGATTTTAAATAATGATATGATGGGAAATGTATGGTTGAAAAAGAAGAAAAAATTATTGATGTGATGGAAAATATTATTTTATTGAAGAATGTGTGGTTGAAAATGAGAATTGATTTACTGTAGAAAAAATCTAATCCCTCCCAAACAGGGCCTAAGAATTAAAAATCAATATATTGAAATAATCTATTTTGTTAAAATTGAAATTGTTCGATCTTATAGAAAATGATGTATAACATTGTTATGTTAATAATGTAGTGAATTTTAAGTTAAATGAAAAATTGATTTCAAAAATTTTATTTAGTGTTGTTGGACTCAAAATCAAATTAAAATTGAAAGTTAACATGGAAATATTTGGAAAATATGTTATATGGAAATCTCACAGGGAAAAATTTACAATTCAGGTGTTTACTATTCCAAAATTAAAAATCAGGCCCCAAAGTTTACAATTACAAAAATCAGGTTTTCTCTTGAATTAATTAATTACATTTCAGAATTAATGAATTATTATATTAAATTAAATATTTAACTGTAATATAATAAAACCCACCCACCCACCCACCCACGCCACCCCACCCCACCCCACCCCCGTTGCTCCGACTACTACTCCGACGACTACTCCGACAGCACTTTAATTCCGGCGACTGCTCCGATTCGGCGACTTTTTCGAGGTCACAGATTAAAAAATCTATAGGTCACGGGTTATTTCGAGGTCACAGATTAAAATTTTTGTAGATCACAGATTATTTTGAGGTCACAGATTTAAAATTTTATAGGTCACAGATTATTTCGAGGTCACAGATTTAAAATTTTATAGGTCACAGATTCTTTTTTTAGTTACAAATTGTGAATTTCAAAGTCTCAGCTCAATAACTAGGTCACAGACACCAAAAACAACCCACAACAGTTCAATAACTAGGTCACAGACGCTTACAAAATCATTACAATTCAATAGCGAGGTCACATACGCTTAAAAAAAAACGACCACAGATCAATAGCTTGGTCACAGACACAAAAAAAAAAAATCATAAGAGTTTAATAGCTAGGTCACATACATGAAAAAAAAAAACCACCTCAATACAGTAGCTAGGTCACAGAAACAAAAAAAAAAAATCATTACAATTCAATAGTTAGGTCACATATACCCAAAAAACCAGTTCAATAGGGTAGATCACAAACAAGAAAAAAACCACCAGAGTACAGTAGCTAGGTCACAGACACCCAAAATAGTTAGTAACAGACCCTTCGTCTCATACATCGCCGACCCTGATCCACCCCAAGCATCAACACCACACATTTGTACCTCAACCTCAACCTCCACCATAGCACCATCACCACGCAAAAAAATTAAAAAATTAAAAAAAAATTTAAAAAAAAAACGTGCAGCGTCGCCGACGTGTGGTCTTGTGTCGCCACAAAGGATCGGCAGTGCTTGTAGCGCGACAAAGAATAAATATCGGCGTCGCTGGCTGTGGCCGAGCACAAGACGATCGCATTCTTCTGCGCGACACAGCAGCGATCGCTTTCTGTGGTTGTGCGCGACGCAGCGGCGCTGTCAGTGTCGCGCACAAGACAAAGAAATATCCGTGGGGGGGAGGAAAGGGAGGGGAAGTGGAAGGGGAAGGGGGGGAAGAAAGGAGGAGAGGAGGGTGGAGGCGGCGGCGGGCGGTGGTGGTGGCGGCGGGTGAGAGAGAGAGAGAGGAGGAGGTGTGAAATGGATTAGGGTTTGGATAGATGTTATATTTAAAATAAAGTGGGTGGGGGTAGATAGTGGGGTGGGTATATATGTTATTTTAATTTTATAAAATCATTATTAATTAAAATTATAAAAACCTGATAATTGAATAAAAAACTTAAAAACCTGAATTTTTAAAATGTAAAAGAAAAGACATGGTTTGGTGTAATTTCCTCAATCTCACATCCAAAGTTTTTGAAATATTTTGAAGGGGGTACATTGATAAAGTAGCTGGCAATCCATGGTCTCCATTTCAATGCATAAGCCCAATTGTAAAGTTAAAAATTTTAAATTAAAAACATTGAAAAAAATGGGAAAACCGTAACCGGTTCATGGGTTGACCGTTGACGGTTTAACGGACCGATTTAGAAATTTTTTAACGAATTTGTCATGTTTGGTTATAAACATACTCGGTTCTTGGTCAAACCGGTCAAGTCGAGGTCGGCTGGTTTTAATAACATTGGTAAACAGTATAAAAATGAATAGTTTGATAGTTAGAGTGTGTTTGGTAGGGATTTTTGGGGGAAGAATTGATTTTTGAATAGTGATATGATAGGAAATGTGTGGTTGAAAGAGAAGAAAAAAATATTGATGTGATGGGAAATATTATTTTATTGAAGAATGTGTGGTTGAAAATGAGAATTGATTTACTGTAGAAAATGAGAATCTGTACCAAACATGCTCTTAATCATTGTATATTACGACACATTGGTTACGTAATTTTTTAATTATATTAAATGTTCTTAAATTTTACAAATTTGATCCCTTGACCATTAATGTCCCTGTCCCTATAGGTTTGATCCCTCAAAAATATCCAACATATAGTAATCAAGTAAAGCTAAATTTATAGCCAAAAAAATGAGAACTAGATAACTCGATATTGATGGAAAAATCAAATTATCAAATTGAGTAGCCTGAAACATATGATTGCGAGACAAAACTGTAACTAGTAAAACAATTCTAAAGACATGAAGATAGCTAAAGATGTAAAATTCATCCTACAATATGGGGTAAAAAAACAAAAATAAGTGATTTTAACCCTTATAAAAAGAAAACGGAAAAGTGAGTGCAGAGTTTTGTGAAAGATGAACATAAACTAATCTGACTTTTTAAACCAAATGGGATTTATTTGGAAGAGAACCTCATTCGATCAACCAAGTACGTCGAGCCTATCACGGTGGTACTAGAAATCCATGTGGCATTGTCCAGCACCACCTAAGGTTCATCACGACATCAGTGGAGTGCTTTGTAGGAGTGGGGAATGGTGGTGCAGAGTGGTGGGTTGAGATCTGGAGAGGGCGAATTAGGTGAAAATCGTTTATCAGTTAGGTGTTTCAAGTTAAATATGGATGTTGCAGTACAGTCAGCAAAGGGATTTATAAATTTTGGGGCTGTCATGTAGGATGAAGCAGGTATGGTAGTGATGACCTAGTCCAAAAAAACATTTGGTGTGTGTTTGGTAGGGATTTTTTGGGGGAAGAATTGATTTTGAATAGTGATATGATGGGAAATGTGTGGTTGAAAAAGAAGATAAGATTATTGATGTGATAGAAAATATTATTTTATTGAAAAATGTGTGGTTGAAAATGAGAATTGATTTATTGTTGAAAATGAGAATTGGTACCAAACATAGCCTTGGCAGCTTTCATAGTGTCTGTAGACTGTACAGGACGATTTGCTTTTTGAAGTGTAATTCTTTTCGGATGGTACATGCCTTGCAATCACATTTGAGATGTGTTTCCAATTGCAAGGATCTTTAATGATATTGTGGATTTATAGTCAGATTTGCAATGTTATTCCCTTTAGCTAGGTAGATAGACCCTCAGATTAATTTAGCAAAAATGTTGAATGTACAGTCGTTTTGACGCCCCTCATATGGGGGTGGGCCCTGTAAAAATGTTGAATTTACAGCTTTTTTGACAGTCCCCTCACATGGGAGTGAGCCCTGCATCAAAAATGTTGAATGTACAACCTTTTTGACAACCCCCTCACATGGGGTGATCGCAGGCCCCACCCCAATGTGAGGGGGCTGTTAAAGTGAATGTACACAAAGACTGTACATATATCATAATTCTTTAAAGGGTACAAAAATTATTATTTTAAGAATTTCAAGTACATTAATATGTTTGTTAGTGCTTCCATAAGTTATATCAACAAAATGTATAAATAATAAATGGATGATAAGTTGTGAATTCTATAAAATTGTAGAAATAGAATACGTTTGATCCGCTTAAAGTATAATTTAAGCGTCATCAAACATGCACTTAATTAGTCCCAATTATACATGGGGATTTAGGAAAAACTTTAGGCGACATGGACCATAACTACACTAAAAAAAAGTGCCAGTAACCCTAGAAAATCCCAGTACTCGCTATCAATGCTTCGTTAGAAGATGATAATGATTCATGAAATTTCTTCAGTTCATGTTTAAGGTAATTTCTCATCCAGTCGTTCTTCCAATTTAGTAATATAGATGGTAGATGGTAATTACTGCAAAAGTGCTTAGGGCCTGTTTGATAGCCATGTATTTTTCATGGAAGTTGGAATTGAAATTCCGTTTCCTACTTTTGTCGTGTTTGATTGCACTTTTTTTTCCTGAAATTGGTTTTCCACATTTTTCTAGGTACAATCATTTGATGCACAAAAACTTGATTTTGTTTTCTCACCTATTTGGTGGGAAAACATTTTCCACCATTTTTTTTTTTTTTTTGCTTTTTTTTTGTTGTAATGTGAACAAATTCTAGATACAATGGTAAAAAAAAATTTCACTTTTATTGACAACTTCCATGCAAAACAAAGTCAAACGAATGATATTCGGTATGGTAAAAATTTTTTTTTTCAATTTTTTTTTTCAAATTTTTTTTTACAATTGGAACAAATTTTAGACCCAATGGTAGAAAAAATTATCACTTTAATGGACAAATTCCATAAAAAATGAAGTCAAATGGACACAAAACTTTCTACATTTTCCATAGAAAATTTTACCAATCAAACACAATTAATTACCATTCCCAGTAAAACATTTTCTAGGAAAATCAATTCCCTGTAAAACATTTTCTTTCCACCCATTTTCCAACTTTGCAATCAAACGGACCATTAGTACTTTAGATGGGGAAGAAAGAGAAATTCGTAATATGCTAAAGTGGTGGAGATTCACTGATTGATGTTCGCTAAGAAGTGCAAATTGTAAGTGTACGGGTCGCGTTCAAATAATAATGTGAACATTTTGACTCCAAATTGTCGATCCTCGAGGAATGTGTACTTTCGATCACACAACTTTAATTAATTTGATTCCAACAATAAAAAGAAACACACACAATAAAGATTTTAATTTTAGAAAATAACTAAAAATCTACAAAATAATAAAACATAAGAACTTGGAAAATTTTAAGGAAAACGTGGATGGATTCATGGTTTCACTTAACCGTCGCCTAATGAATTTCTCCACAAACCCATTAAAAAATTATTTGTTTACGATATTTGACCCGATTTTTAAATTTTAGTTAATTCCATCTCTCAAGCGAAATTAACTATAATTAATTGGTTTAACCTATTATATATCTATGTCGATTAAAATCAAACAATCGCATTAAATATTTGTGAAAATAGCTCAATGGGTCGTCTAGGATTAATGGTATATCTCTATCCCCTACACAAACCTAGGATTTATACTATTTGATCTAAAATGCATAATTTTCTCTCGAACGATGTATAAATTACTAAACATAATCATTCACTGGCCATATAAATGAAAATGCAATAATAACAATAGTAAAAACACATGAAAATAAGTAACTTAACATTACAGAACAAATATTAAAATTAATTAAAGCTAGGTCTAGCTTCAACCATAAATTCCAACAAAAATGTTTAACATATGTTATATAAATGATAAATATTTATAACAATACATTACAAATATAACAAAATAATTGAGAAAATAAAAAGTTATAAATAAAACTTTTTTTTTTGAAACTTGGCATTGACTTCTCCAAATCTTTGAATATATTCTTCTTGTGCTCTTGGTTTGTATCCCCAAAATACCAAGAAAATAAAAAGAAAAAGAAGAGAAAAGGAAACGAAAAGGAAAGGAGAAAATGGAAATGAAAAAAAAAAAAAAAAAAAAACCTCAAGGAAAGAAGACTAGATGATAAATAATAATGTGGAAAAGTAGTTGAATTTGACTTATAAAATTCCTAGAAATGTGTTCATAATTTTTTTCTAAAAGCCCTTGAAATTCGGTAAAAACAGCAAAAATGGCCCAAATCGAAAAGCAGCGTGCGCAGGCATTACACTTTGTTCTCAGTTTAGTTTTTAAGCCTCCCACACGCGCGCTATCTAAGTCATTGCGCGCACAGGTCTTTTCTCCTTTCATGTCATCCAGCTTAGTCCTCCACTATTTTGCATGTATGGTCCCTCAACTTTGATCTTGTACAATCTAATCCTCAAAATTTGACTTTCATTTCAATCATGCCCTCCAAAATTGCATCCAAGGTCCTTTAACTTCCCGCACTTGTGCATTTTGGTCCCATAATTCACAATTTTGCACGATTTTGGTCATTTTCTCCTCTTTTTTGCGTTGTTCCATTTCCTAGGTTTTTTTTTTTTTTTTACCTACAAAGCAATAATTTCATAATTATGAGTAAAAAATCGCTCATTTAATCAATATTTAGGCTCATTTAAATGTTAAATAAGTGAGCAAAAACATATTTATCAAATACTCCCAAACTTAAGTTCTTGCTCGTCCCGAGTAAGATTATCTATAACACAATCAAACACATGTGATGATGATCAACACATTAAATAGCTTGTCAAAAGTCAATCAGTGTCAAATTATATAATCAATTCACAAATATGTTCCAATTAATAGCATGAAAAGGAAGTTGAGCTTATCCAATGTTCAATCATCATCTAAATTAAAAAATAATTATCAAGACGGAGACATTTTCAAATAGTTCCAACCAGACCCTTTGTGGTCAAATATTTCTATTCTCGCTCGAGATATTTACACTCCTCAAATATCTATTCATTTCCTTTCCTCGGATGTAAATCTAAAGGTTGCTTTCAATTCACCAATTTCTTTTTTTTTGCTCTAGTTCGCTTTAGTCTAATCGGCAATATCAACATCTAGTCATGTGATGATTTTTCACTAGATGAGTGCTTCGACATTTAAGTTTACACTAAATAATTCAAACCCACTAGTTATCTAAACCTAAATACTGAATACAATTGCACTAAATCAATGTTTTTCAATTAAAGCTCTTGATTGACCTCACACTCTTAAGCTTTTTTTTTAACTCATGTAGTGGGCTTTAGGTCGATAGCTCCCTGGTTATTTAGATCAAAGCGTAACAGGTTTCGAGATATCCCAACAGGCTTAACAACTCAAGTAAAAAAAGGCTAAAAAGTGAGGTCTAAGATTCAACAAGTGAAAAATCATTCTTTTAAACACAATAAAACTAATATAACTCAGATCCCTAGCATATGGTCATTATCTAGTTTATACTTAGCAAAAGACACTCCACACAAATTTTATCAACATGCATGAAATCAACACACTTCTAGATAATATCATTCACATGCTCGACCACCTCTAAACTTATCTCACGGTGTGGTGAAGTGAACGAGAAGTGAATATAGGATTGATAAAAATTTAAACACAACTTACAACCTAGTTTTCTCCATCATTCAAAATTTTTTACATTTAGATAACAATTAATCATGACCATTATGTTCAAAGTAATTCAAGATCTTACAATTAATAAATAATTTTTGAAACATTCAGGCAAAAAGAGCATATTTTCATAGCTTATGAATCAACAACAATTTTAAACATCAAAACATCCAAAGCCGGCAAGACCATCTAAAATGTCAACACAAAATCATAACAATAAAAGCACAATCACGTGAAAATAAGTAACTTAACGTTAAAGAGAAAATATTAAAATTAATTAAAGTTAAGTTTAACTTCAACCATAAATCTCAACAAAAATACTTAACCCATTATATATATATATATATCTATATATATATATATATATATATATATATATATATATATATATATATATATATGATAAAAAAGAGAATATTTATAACAATACATTACAAATATGACAAAATAATTGAAAAAATAAAAAATTATAGATAATACCTTTTTTCGAAACTTGGAATTGGCTTCCTCAAATATTTCTCCAAAACCTTGAATGTATTTTTCTTTTACTCTTGGTTTGTATCCCCAAAATACTAAGAAAATAAAAAGGAAAAGAACAATAAACGAAAAAAGAAAGAAGAAAATGAAAAAATATATATATCAAGGGAAGAAGACTAATGGTCCGTTTAATACCCTTAGTTTTCCAAGGAAAATAACTTTAATGGAGTTTGATTAACCAAATTTTGCATGGAAGAATTTTTCCCACTTCTCCCTCACGCGTCGGCTTTTCCTCATTTTCATGGAATTCATTTTCTTTTGGTTTTGGTTGGAATTCTATTTTCCAGTTTTTTTTTCTTTTTTGCAATTGAAAAAAATTCTAAACACAATGGTAAAATTTTTTATTACTTTTATTAACAATTTTCATGCAAAATAAAGCCAAACGAATGGTATTCGGTATGATCATTTTATTTATTTTTCTTTTTTGGCAATTGGAACAAATTCTAGACCCAATGGTAAAAAAATTTATCACTTTAATGGAAAATTTCAATGAAAAACAAAGCCAAACGGACACCAAACTTTCAACATTTTCCAAGTGTAAAATTATACTAATCAAATACAATTAATTACAATTCCCAGTAAAATAATTTCTAGTCAATTTAATTCCCTGTAAAACATTTTTTGCCATCCATTTTCCACATTTGCAATCAAACAGGCCCTAAATGATTAATAATAATGAGGAAAATGAGTTGAATTTGGTTTATAAATGCCCTAAAAACGTGTCTTGAAAATTTTCAAAAAAGACCCCAAAATTTGGTAAAAACAGTAAAAAGGGCCCCAGCTGGAAAGCCCTGCCCACACGCATTGCACTTTGTTCTCGGGTTAGTTTTTAAGCCTCCCGCGCACACCATGTAAGCCCAAGCGCGTGCACGAGTCCTCTCCTTTCATGTCTTCTAGCTTAACCCTCCCATTATTTGCATGTTTGGTCCCACAACTTTGATCTTTTTTACGATCGGTCCTTCAATTTTGACTTTCATTTCAATCATGCCCTCCTAAAATTGCATCCAATGTCTTTTAATTTTTTGCACTTGTGCATTTTGATCACCAAATTCACAATTTTCCAAGATTTTGGTCATTTTCTTCTCTTTTTTGCATTGTTCTATTTCCTTGAATATTTTTACCTACAAAAACAATAATTACATAATTGTGAGTAGAAATTCGCTCATTTAATCAATATTCTCATTTAGGTATTAAATAAGTGTGAAAAACACACTTATCAATTGACAATATCCAATATTATAAATGATTACACATGATCTACTAATATTTTGGATATCTATTATAGCATTAGGTGCTACATTTAGTGTTGGTGACACATATCTGTCGAATTATCAGTCAAAGTTGAAAGAAGATATTTTGGAGATTTTATGCGTTTAAAGATCCGGTTAGATGCAAAATACTAGATACAACATAAATTTGAAAATTCAATGGCTAAACACTTTTGGCATCCGTCTTCGTAATTTGTAAGCATCATTTACAATTTTTATTTTTATTTTTATTTTTTTACACAAAATAAGTTATTCGTGTACACTTTTAATGACGTCTATGCGAAATACTGATGGTCTCAAGTCCTTTAAAAGGAGGAACATTCTAAAAACCTATTTATTTAAATTTTTTAGAATTTTTAAAATTAAATTAAAACTACTCATGAGCAATCCAAGCTAGGCTCAACTTGGATGGGATCCACAATTGTAGCCCATGCTCAATTTTTTTTTTTTTTTGGTGAGCCAAGCTCATCTCAATTGTTGACGTTACATTTAGCCCCTATTTGATTTTGCCAAAAATCAAAATTTTAATAGATTTTGATAAAAGTTGAAGAAATATGTAATTGAAAGGCTAATAAAAGTTATGGATCTCAGTCATATATGGTTAAAATTAATCGTTGACTTTAATTTTCATCAAATTTTTTAGCTAAATAAAAAAGAACTCAATACACTGCTACCTATTTGGATAATGAAGTTAGGGACATCATCTCTAGTCAATCAATCTTTGTGCACTTCAATCATGGAAAAAGGTGTTGGAATTTTGTATCGGAAATTGGTTGTGACCAATTTAAATGATTTAAGCGAAATCCGTTGTTTGGTGAATGAGAAATTAAGTCAAACTTAAACCGCTTAATACTTGAAATTGTTGGAAAAATCGTGTAGATTATTATGGAATATTCTAGAAAATGTGTAAATGAAAAGATATGTATTTTCATATAGAAGATCATGACTTTTGGTATGAGTAACTTCCAATAATTATGTATCTTAATTTCAAGAGATGTATCTCTTGGTATGGTTGTGTCTTTTGACAAATCTTTCCAACTACTATATATAGATCCCCATGTGTTTGGATTAGAAAAACAATTCAATTGATAGTTCCATATCATTTCATTCTATGGTTACAATTTAGTTTGTATAAAACACTTTGTAGAAGTAATTATTTCTTGCATCAAAATCATGGTTATGGTAGAGAGGGAACTTCGTTCGTGGTCGTTGGTCTAAGTCATTTGGAGTGCTCCTATGGCTTGACGTGACCGTTGTATCTTGGGAGATGATTGTCAAGAAACCGTTAGCACCGATGTGGGGCAAATTCATTTTAAGGACAAAGTGTTAAACATTTGACTCGGCCGATCGCATCACTTGCATCTTATCTTTCTTTTCTCGATTTCATTCTAATTTAGTATTTTGATTTCGAAAAATAACTAATATTCTTTTAATTTCATGCTAAGGTTTGAATTAAAGAATGACACGCGTTCAAAATTGGAAAGTGATGAATCCATATTCATATATTCAAAGTCGGTAATTCACTAATTTGTCTTCTCAAATTAGATTTCGGTAAGTCAAATGATATTTCAATTTCAAGCATATTAACGGCACATCGATAATGTGCATATTATATTCATCAAGAACATGCCGTTAATATGCTTGAAATCGAAATATCATTTGACTTACCGAAATCTAATTTGAGAAGACAAATTAGTGAATTATCGACTTCGAATATATGAATTTGGATTCATCACTTTCCAATCTTGAACAGGTGTCATTCTTTAATTCAAACCTTAGCATGAAATCAAAAGAATATTAGTTACTTTTCGAAATCAAAATACTAAATTAGAATGAAAACGGAAAAAGAAATATGAGATGCAAGTAATGCGATCGGCCGAGGCAAGTATTTGACACTTTGTCCTTAAGATAAATTTGCCCTGCATTGGTGTTAACGGTTTCTTGACAATCATCTCACAAGATACAACAGTCACGTCAAGCCATATGAACACTCCAAATGACTTAGACCAACGAACTCGAACGGGGTTCCCTCTC
Source organism: Fraxinus americana (assembly GCA_035079005.1). Lineage (NCBI taxonomy): Eukaryota > Viridiplantae > Streptophyta > Magnoliopsida > Lamiales > Oleaceae > Fraxinus > Fraxinus americana. The sequence goes on along the minus strand of CM068708.1, from coordinate 43,899,315 downwards.
TACCATAACCATGATTTTGATACAAGAAATAATCACTTCTAAAAAGTGTTTTATGCAAACTAAATTGTAAATATGGAATGAAATGACATGGAACTATCAATTGAATTGTTTTTCTAATCTAAACACATGTGGATCTATATATAGTAGTTGAAAATGTTTGTCAAAAGACACGACCATACCAAGAGACACATCTCTTGAAATTAAGATACATAATTATTGGAAGTTACTCATATCAAAAGTCATGATCTTCCATATGAAAAGACATATCTTTTCATTTACACAATTTCTAGAATATTCCACAATATTCTACACGATTTTTTCAACAATTTCAAGTATTAAGCTGTTTAAGTTTGGCTTAATTTCTCATTCACCAAATAACGAATTTCGTTTAAATAATTTAAATTGGTCACAACCAATTTCCGATACGAAATTCCAACAAAAGGTATAATTATATATGTCCCATGGTATTCAAATGAAATTGAATGCCAAATAGGAAATAAAAATAATTTAAGCTTATCTCCATGTGCAAAATGTTAATATGAACACAGTATATAAGTTAAGGATACATTAATGGATATGTTGGAACGAATTGTATAATTGATAAATCTTATCACACACAAATTTTGTGTGCGTGCATAAAATATATGCATACTTATAAAGCCTGCAATATCTAATAAAATGCACGGTATGCTAAAAGCCTACAACTATTGGTATTACGCACACATAGGTAAATGCATGACAGTAAGAACGAGAGTTGTGACTATAGCTTAGAAACTTTATTCAATCTAAAAGTGATGTAGAACATAATGTTGAATGAATGGTAGAAGAATTTGATCAAAATGAGGAAAAAGTAATAGTGCGAAGAGAATATCCGAATTCCAGTTTGAGGCCATAATACCATTTCGAAAAGAGGACGATGATACAAGTAAAACACATTGCTTTGCCATATCGTACGATGAATTTCGGCCATTCAAGTTTGTTTATAACTCAACTATTTTTTAAGTTTAGTGCTATTTTTATCATTTAGTTTATTTCGAATTCTATTTTAATTTTGATCCTATTAAACTAGATTTTCATGTAAACCCTTATAAATAAAGGTTTATCTCATTGTTTTTAATAATCTTACATTAATAAATTTTTCGTGAGTTTATTTCTCATAATTTGGTATATTACAAAAATTGTGTTCTTAATGTTTTCGCTTGAATTTCTTATTTCGCACTACGTCAAGTGGTATCAAAGCTAGCTTTTCCATCTCTATATCTTTGATTCATAAGCATGGGTGACTCCCTAGTTATTAGGGTAGATTTGGACACAACAAATCGATGGCTTGGTGATCGTACTACTCAAACTGAAGAGATTCATCATTTGTTTCTGTGGGGCTTTGGAAACAATGGGCAAAATGAAAAACAGAAAAATAACAATAAACGGATAACTAAGCCTGTAGTTCGGGGAGGAAATAATATGAGACATGCAGTAGATGAAAGTGAATCGAAGTCTGAAGAGGAGTTCGAAGCACTGCCGCATAATCATCAAAATCGAAATACCTTGGATGATTATCGGATTAAAGCATATATTTCCCCATTCTTTGGTAACCTAATGATGGAGGACTTTTTGAATTGGTATATGGAGGTTGAACAGTTTTTTGAAATTATGGATGTGTCAGAGGAAAAGATGGTTATGACGGTGGCCTTCCGTTTGAAATTGGCAGCAATAGTATGGTGGGATCAATTACAGAATACTTGGAGGAGGAGGGGAAATAGTCTAATTCGAACTTGGAGAAAGATGAAGCAGTGTATGATGGGTCGTTTCTACCTGCAGATTACAAACAGATTTTGTATCGTATGTACTAGAGATGCATGTATGGCAGTCGCACAGTATCAGACTATACCAACGAATTTATGTGGTTGGCAGAGCGGAATAATCTATCAAAATTTGAAAATCAAAGGGTACCCAGGTCTACCGTGGTTTAAAGGTATCTCTTCGAGATCGAATTGGGTTGTAGAATATTTGAACGTTGCAGGAGGCCATTAACATGGTGACGAAGATTGTGATGATGGAATCTGATAAGAGGACGACCACTTATAGAAGAGTTTCCCTACTTGTCGAACCATCATCGTCTGTTCCTTTGGACAAAGGGAAAGCTTCACTACAAACCCCAACCAACCTTAACAAAAGCAATGTTAACAACAGTGGTCAGTTTGGAAACAAAGATCAAACCTGAAGCACATCTCGAAATGCAAATCCATATGCTAGGGCCACATGATATATTTGTTATAGATACCACAAATTTGGGCATCGTTCCAATAACTACCCACAAAGAAACTAGGTCAATTTGGTGGAGTTAGAGACAGTGGATGAGAAAGAAGATAATGAGGTAGAAGATGAGTATTCAGGAGTCAAGTTTGCTATCGAGGAAGCTATGGAGAGGCTTGCTTTAATATTGTAGAGGATCTTTTTGTAACCTAAGGAGGAAGGGCAACGCACTTCATTATTAGATCTCTTTGTTCTGTCAAGAATAAAGTGTGTGAAGTGATTATGGACAACGAAAGTTGTAAGAATTTTATGTCTAAGAGGTTGGTGAATTTGTTGAAGTTTCCTACTGCGAACCATCCTAAACCTGATTCCCTTGGTTGGGTAAAGAAATGTCATTCTATTTAGGTTGTTGAAACTTGTAAAATATCTTTTCCATTGGTAAGCATTATAAGGATGAGAGTATGTGTGATGTCATAGACATAGATGGTTGCCATATCCTATTGGGTCGTCCATGGCAATTTGATGTTGATTCAACTCTCAGAGAGCTTATTAATATCGTACACTTTCATGGGGGCAGTCATAAGATCGTTATGGTTCCTCTCAAAAAGTCGGAGAAGTCTACCCAATAACGAACATAAAGTTTTCTTACCCTTACAACTAATGAGAAAGAGATTGTAGAATCTGTAAGAAAGTCTGATTCCTTATATCCATTGGTGGTTAACGGGCTTTTTACTACAAATAAGGAAGAAGTGAGTGTTCCGCCTAAGATACAAGAAATATTGATAGAATTTCAAGATTTGATCTCTGATGAATTGTCGAATGAGTTACCTTATATGGGGAATATTCAATACCAGATTAATTTGGTACCTGGGGGCTAGCCTTCCAAATTTGCTTTATTATAGAGTGAGTCCGAAGAAGAATGAGATACTGAAGGAGCAAATTGAGGAGCTGTTGAGGAAATGATTCATAAGGGAGAGTATAAGTTCGTGTGCAGTACATGTTCTCTTAGTGCGAAAGAAGGATGGAAAGTGCGTATATATGTTGATGGTTGTGCCATCAACAAGATAACAATGAAGCATAGGTTTCCCATTCTACTGTTGGAAGACATGTTAGATATTCTTGGGGATTCTAAGGACTCTTCGAAAATAGACCTTCGCAGTGGCTACCACCAGATCCGCATTAAACTTGGGGATGAATGGAAGACTGCCTTCAAGAGTAAAGATGGACTTTACAACTGGTTGGTGATGCCATTGGGGCTCTCAAATGCCCCGAGTACTTTCATGAGAGTGATGAACCTGGTTTTTCATCCTTTCATTGGGTCTTTTGTTGTGGTGTATTTCGATTATATATTCATTTATGATGTATTCGATTATATATTCATTTACAGCAAGTCCAAAGAAGATCACTTGGTTCAATTGAGGCAAGTCCTAGATGTTCTGAAAGAAAATCAACTATATATCAACTTGAAGAAGTGCAATTTCTGTACGCCTAAGCTGCTATTCCTAGGCTACGTGGTTGGTGAAGATGGCCTACAGGTGGATGAATAGAAGATAAGAGCAATCTGGGATTGGCCAATGCCAAAAACAATTTCTTAAGTAAGGAGTTTTCATGATTTGGCAACTTTCTGTAGGCGATTTATCAGGTATTTTAGCACTATTGTGGCACCACTCACTAAATGTTTGAAGAATAGAAGATTCAGTTGGGGAAAGTAGAAAGATAAGTGCTTTGCCTTCATTAAGGAAAAGTGGTGTACAACTCTAATATTAGCTTTGCCAAGTTTTGAGAAGATCTTCGAAGTCGAATGTGATGCTAGTGGTATGGGTGTTGGGACTCTTCTTTCCTAAGATAAAAAGACCCTGGCGTTCTTTTCAGAAAAGTTGAGTGATGCTAGACAAAAGTGGAGTACTTATGAGCAGCAATTCTATACAGTTGTGAGAGTTTTGAAGCAATGGAAACTCTACCTGGTACATAATGAGTTTGTGTTGTTTACTAATCATCGAAGCAGCATTGTTCATCCCCGAACTGATGGACAAACCGAGGTCATTAATCGTACCCTTGGAAATATGGTTTAGAGTGTTTATGGAGATAAGTCCAAACAACGGGATCTTGCACTGCCTCAGGTGGAGTTTACATACAACAACGCAGTTTATATTGCTACAGGCAGGTCCCTGTTTGCAATTGTATATACAAAGGTTCCCTCTCATATAGTGGATTTGGTGAAATTACTCAAGGGCAATAGAAAGAGTGTTGTTGCAGAACATTGGCAGAAGAGGTGCTAGTAGTCCGTGATGAAGTATAAAAGTTGGAGAAAACTAATGCAAAGTATAAGGCAGCAGCAGAACAATTTCAGGAAATATGCTTAGTGATGGTGTTTTTGAGAAATGTGAGATTTCCCGTTCGTACCTACAAGCTGAAACTAAGAAAGTATGGGTCTTTCAAAGTGCTTAAATGGATTAACAACAATGCCTATATGGTTGAATTACTAGCTTCTATGGATATTTTTATGAGTTCCATAAAGATGATGAATATTTATATCTAGATTATAACTCGAGATAGAGTTCTTCGGAGGTAGAGGGAAATGATATAGAACATATTATTAAATGCATGAAAGAAGAATTGGATCAAAATGGGGAAAAAATAATTGTGCAAAGAAAACATTCGAATTCTGATTTGGACCTATAATACCAGTTTGGAAAGAGGATGACAACACAGGTAAAACTCATTGCTTTGCCAACAATGGATTTTGGCCATCTGAGTTCGTTTAGGACTCGAAAACTGTTTTTTTATTTTTTAGCGCTATTTTTGTCATTTAGTTTATTTCGAATTCTTTTTTAATTTTAGTCCTATTAAATTAAGTTTTCATATAAATCCTTGCGAATAAAGAGTTATCTCGTTTTTTTTTTATCATCTTACATTAATAAAATTTTCATGAGTTTATATCTCATAATTTGGTAGATTACAAAAATTGCGTTTTTAAGGTTTTCGCTTGAATTCCTTATTTCGCGCTGCGTCAAAAAGTTCGTTAAGTGTTCTATTTGCCTTTAAGTGAACGGTGGGGGAGGGGGGGGGGGCATTCACCAATGATGGCAAGAGGAAAGATAGGAGCACGATAGGAACATGACCGAGGTAGTTTATGCTTTACAAAAAATCTCTTAGTACATGTAGAATTGGACAACATTAAACAATGTTAGTGAAGAAAAAAGGTTAAAATCTTGTCCATCGTTGATAGTGTAGTGTCTGATAATGTTTACTAAAATGAACTTCAAGAATTCGTGTTAATTAAGTTATACAGGTAATAGTATATACTGAAAAGTGAAACTATAGAGTGTATGAGGGATTGCATGCATCAAAAGATTTGCTGGTATTCTGGATTGTTATCAACTACGTCAGCAATGTAGAGCTTCTCCTTGTTGAGTGGGAGATCTTGAAGATTGTGAGTCCCAAGAGGACGGCACCGTCCCACATAGCTTTAGCAAATTGTTCATTAATCCTTTCGGTTCGATGAAAAGAATATCCCACATCGTCATTGTCACATAACTCATAAGTGGTTAACTTCTGTTGGGACAAACAAGTCTCACATCGGTTGTGGGAAGAAAATAAATCCACCATATAACCCAAGTGGGCTACTCCACCCATTACCAATTGGTTTTGGGATGGAACCTCACTTGGGCCTGGTGGTGCGGGCTTGGGCCTTGGGTAATTGCTCTCAATAATTCCCTACAACTGGTATCAGAGCCCAGGTTGTGTGGCTAGATAAATCGAGGTGGTGAAAAATTCTCATGAGATGGTAGATCCATGATAACGTAGTGGGTGCAGCTACGATGGATTATCTCGATGAGTGGTGATTTACCCCGTGAGCCTTGTTTGAGGGAGGGATTGTTGGGGCAAACAAGTCCCACATCGGTTGTGGGAAGAAAATAAATCCACCATATAACCTAAGTGGGCTACTCCACCCATTACCAATTGGTTTTGGGATGGAACTTCACTTGGGCCTGGTGGTGCGGGTTTGGGCCTTGGGTAATTGCTCTCAATAATTCCCTACAACTATAGTAGTTGCCCAACTACTGTATTGTGATTCCTCAAGAAATAAAAATTCCTCTGCAAATCCGTGTGTTTATCTTTTACTTTTATTGTCATCTTTTTCACAACAATTGGTATCAGAGCTAAGGTTCGGGTCTGAGGAAAAATGATGGCTGGAGACGAAGTGATTTATCAGGGATCGAGAAGTTCGATGGCACAGATTTTGGATACTGGAGGATGCAGATAGAGGACTACCTCTATGGGAAGAAACTCCATCTTCCATTGTTGGGGAAGAAACCGGAAAAAATGGAGGAGGCAGATTGGAACCTGTTGGATCGACAGGTTCTGGGGGTTATTCGGCTAACCCTGTCGAGATCCGTTGCACACAACTTCAGTAAGGAGAAGACGACTGCGGGTCTTATGACGGCTTTGTCAGGTATGTATGAAAAGCCTTCAGCAAATAATAAGGTATATTTGATGAAAAAGTTATTCAATTTGAAGATGGCAGAAGGTACGTCTGTTGCACACCATCTGAATGATTTTAACACCATCACAAAGCAATTGTCATCTGTTGAAATTGAATTTGATGATGAGATACGTGCATTAATAATGTTGGCATCATTGCCAAATAGTTGGGAAGCCATGAGAATGGCTATCAGTAATTCTGCCGGTAAATCAAAGTTGAAATATGTTGATATTCGTGATTTGATTTTGGCTGAGGATGTGCGCAAGAGAGATTCAGGCGAGACATCGGGCTCGAGTTCAGCACTGAATGTTGATTCTCGAGGGAGATCACAAGATAGGAACTTAAACAAAGGCAGATCAAAATCAACGAATAGGGCTAAGAGCAAGTCAAGGCCTGGTCAGCAGGCAACTTGCTGGAATTGTGGCAAAGCTGGCCACATAAAGAAGAACTGTAAAAATCCTAAGAAAACTGAGAATGATAGTGCTAATGTGGTAACTGAAGAAGTACAGGATGCACTATTGCTTGCAGTCCACAGTCCAGTTGATGACTGGATATTGGATTCAGGGGCTTCCTTCCATACATCTTCCCATCGGGAGATAATGCAGAACTATGTTGCAGGTGATTTTGGGAAGGTGTACTTGGCTGATGGAGAGGCTTTGAACGTGGTAGGGATGGGAGACATTGACATTGCACTCCTTAACAAGATCAAATGGACCTTGCAAAAGGTCAGGCACATTCCTGAGTTGAAGAAGAATCTTATTTCTGTTGGGCAGCTTGATGATTGTGGTCATTCAGTGGTGTTTTCGGAGAACTCTTGGAAGGTCACTAAAGGGGCAATGGTACTGGCTCGGGGTAAGAAAATGGGTACACTCTATTCGACTACTGGTCTGAATAATACTATTGCTACTACCGTTGCAGAGAGCACATCAGATTTATGGCATTGCAGGCTTGGCCATATGAGTCAGAAGGGCATGAAAGAACTTCTGTTAAGAGGTAAGCTACCGTAATCAAGTCGATTGATCTCGGAATGTGTGAGAGTTGCATCATGGGGAAACAAAAGAAGGTCAGTTTCTTGAAAGGTGGCAGAACACTGAGACCTGAAAAACAGGATCTTGTGCACATAGACGTGTGGGGACCTTCCCCAGTGGCATCTCTTGGAGGTTCTCGTTACTATGTCACGTTCATTGATGACCATAGCAGGAAGGTATGGGTTTATTTTTTGAAGCATAAATCTGAAGTATTTAATGTATTTAAAGTTTGGAAAGCCATGGTAGAAACAGAAACAGACTTAAAGCTGAAATGTTTGAGGTCTGATAATGGTGGTGAGTACAATGATGCCGGGTTCAAGGAATACTGTGCAGCTCAGGGCATCAGAATGGAGAAGACCATTCCTGGGACACCACAGCAAAATGGAGTTGCTGAACGTATGAACAGAACCATAAATGAGCGTGCTAGAAGCATAAGGCTACACGCTGGATTACCACCGACTTTACGGGGCGATGCGATCAAGATCGGCCTACTTGGCGAACGAGAGGGCCATCAGTTCCATTGGATTGTGGATTGCCTGAGGAGGCTTGGAGTGGGAAAGAGGTCAAATTTTCTCACCTTAAAACTTTTGGCTGTCTTTCCTATGTTCTTGTTGATTCTGATGATCGTAGTAAACTTGAGACTAAGTCAAAGAAATGTTATTTCATTGGCTATGGAGACGAGGCATATGGCTATCGTTTCTGGGATGATCAAGGTCGGAAGATTATAAGAAGCAGGAATGTGATCTTCAATGAGAAGATTGTGTACAAGGACAAGTCCAGTACAGTTGTTGAAGCAGCTCCTCAAGAGGTTGAGTTTGTGAGATTGGATGACCTATCAGAGGCCACAGTGCAGTGCAGAGATGTGAGTGACGGGGAAAGTGGGTCCGATACACCCACTTCTATTATTCCGCAGTCAGATCCAGAGCCGTCCACTCCTACAGTTGCAGTTCGCAGGTCAGTCAGGACTATTCGGCCTCCAGAGCGGTTCTCACCTACTTTAAATTATATTCTGTTGACAGATGATGGAGAACCGCAGAGTTACAAAGAAACCTTGCAAGATGAAAATTCTAGCAAGTGGGAGTTAGCCATGAAGGATGAGATGGATTCCTTGTTAGGGAATCAGACATGGGAGTTGACAGAACTTCCACCAGGGAAGAAGGCATTGCACAACAAGTGGGTGTACCGGGTGAAAACTGAGCATGATGGCAGTAAAAGGTACAAGGCTAGACTTGTTGTAAAGGGCTTTCAGCAGAAGCATGGTATTGATTACTCTGAGATTTTCTCTCCTGTGGTGAAGATTACAACCATCAGGTTAGTGTTGTCCATGGTTGCTACCGAAGATTTATTTCTTGAGCAGTTAGATGTGAAAACAGCTTTTCTTTATGGAGACCTTGAAGAAGACATCTACATGCACCAACCTGAGGGGTTTGTAGTGCAGGGAAAGGAAGGTTCAGTTTGTAGACTGAAGAAGAGCTTGTATGGCCTGAAACAAGCTCCTAGATAGTGGTACAAGAAATTTGATAGCTTTATGTGCAGTGTAGGGTATATCAGATGTCAGGCAGATCACTGTTGCTATGTCAGGCACTTTGACAATTCTTACATTATTTTGTTGCTGTATGTGGATGACATGCTTATTGCAGGGGCTAGCATTGATGAGATCAATAATCTAAAGAAGCAGATGTCAGAGCATTTTGCAATGAAGGATTTGGGAGCTGCAAAGCAAATCCTTGACATGAGAATTGTTAGAGAAGAGTCGGGGCACGTTGAGACTCTCACAGGCTGAGTATGTGAAAAAGATACTTAGCAGGTTCAATATGGACAAGGCCAAACCAGTTGGCACACCCTTGGACAGTCACTTCAGACTCAGCAAGGATCAGTCACCTAAGTCAGAGGAGGAACGAGATTACATGAGTAAGGTTCCTTATGCCTCAGCTATTGGTTCACTTATGTATGCTTGGTTTGCACTAGACCGGATATTGCCCATGCAGTGGGAGTTGTGAGTAGATACATGAGTAATCCAGGAAAACAACATTGGGAAGCAGTGAAGTGGATTCTGAGGTACCTAAAAGGCTCCTCAGAAACGTGCTTGTGTTTCTCATGAGAGAGCTTGGAGGTGAAGGGCTATGTTGATGCTGATTTAGCTGGAGATACTGATAGCAGGAAAAGTACCACAGGGTTTGTTTATACTCTGGGTGGTACTGCAGTTTCATGGGGTTCTAATCTACAGAAAATAGTTTCTTTATCTACTACAGAAGCTGAGTACATTGCAATATCAGAAGCGACAAAGGAGATGATTTGGATACAGGTTTTCTTGGAGGAATTGGGCAAAAAGAATCAGAAGGGTACTCTCTACAGCGATAGTCAGAGTGCTATATTCCTTGCCAAGAATCCAGCTTTTCACTCCAGGACTAAGCACATTCAGATCAGGTATCACTTTATACGGTCATTGTTAGATGATGGACAGTTGCTGCTTGAGAAAATTTGTGGAAGTAAGAACCCTGCCGATATGTTGACAAAGGGTGTTACACTTGAGAAACTGAAGCTGTGTGCAACTTCAGTTGGTCTTCTAGCTTGAAGACATGGGTAGTGAGTTGCAGAGGTAGTGAGCACCATTCTAGTGAATGGAATGCGAATGATTATTAACTGCATAAAATTCTTATGCCATTTGGATACGATAGATGACAAAATGTTCAAAGCAGTGAAATTTGAAACTAAATTGAAATTTAGTGACCCAGTTAAAATTTTGCTATTGAGTGACTATTGAAAACATTTACCAAACCTTTGATTAATTGATCTAGAGTACTTCTTAAAGTCGACTACATTTAGGCTCGTAAAAGAGCTAGACTCCACAGAACAAATAGACAAATATTTTACATGCATCTCTTGTCTACTACCATCTTAGATTGAATCAAGTTTGTCAATTGAACTTATGAACACAAGCATAATTATTCGACTCAGTTTCTAACTTGCACGAACCAATATCAAGCTCAGGATATTAAAGTTCGTGCCAATATTGCAACCCATTTTTAAGTTTGTGTCTCCTCAATTTGGAATTACATTGAGAAACATGAATCCTTAACCAGAAAGTGTTTTGAGGATTGAAACAAATGCAATAAGTCTGACGTAATTTATGTTATACAGAACTGACTGCGTTAGAAGTGTAGGAAGATCTTGATATATAGGTCAAGTCAGCCGTCCCACTAGAAATACTTGTGTTATTGTTTCCACTCATCATATGACCACAAAACCACAATTTGATTACATACCGTAGTTGGAGGGATTGTTCATTCGATCTTGAAGCCAATTATAGAAATCTGAGTTGCAATACTTGAAATCTTTCAACAGGTATTCAAGGTTTCTTAGAACAATCTTGAGGGCATTATTATGTGCCATTGCAAAAGCATTGGATTGTACGAAACACCCTCCTTCATGAGCTTTTGGATTCATAACTCTCAAAACAGGCTAACTCAAAATCCCAACTTTCCTCGCATATGGTGCTATCTCAATATTAATTATACGTAGTTGTCGCATATAAAAACTTGCTTGAATTGCCTTTTTCAAGCTCCACATGACCATTCCTACATATTCTTCTGGTTGGTGTAGCTCTTGCATCTTGGGGTTGCCAAGATACCCTCCCAAGTAATCGTTACTTCCCATACTATTGTAATAAACTGCATTTGATATGAGTTGCAGATCCCAATTTCTCCTTTAAAAAAATTTGAACTTTTTCAAAGTACGTAGTTTAACTGTGTCTCAAGATCAGTGGTATCTTAATTATTTAAGAACATCAAATTTATATAAGTTTTTAATATGATCAGTGATTAAACCCCGGTGTGCAAGAATACCAGCTCCTCCCGAGGCAAAGTTAACTCCATGGCTATATATTCAGTAGATGGTTCCAAGTATGGAGGAATTAGTGGCAAGATTGCATATTCAGCTGTGTGATCATAAAAATATACCCAGCAGTCAGAAGTTTTTTAGGGGTAAATTTCATATGTGATCGGTGAACTATTGGCGAAATTTCATATTCCGAAGGTTCCGAGAATGGAGAAATTTCACCACTTCATCGTCAGTCGAATCCTAAATTGTTGGAAATTGCTTTATTGGTAGCCATACCACAATAGATCTACTACTTAATCATACCAACTGATCAATAGGCCACATTGTAAAAATGTAAACTTTTAACATTTTAATTTAAATCTTCATTTTACTATTTTAGTTTCTAGGATTCTGTAGTTGGAAGTCATATCGTAACTGATCTTCTACGTAATTCCTATGTAGCACCGTAAAACCTAAAATAGTAAAATGAGTATTATTGTGATGCCATTAGATTAAAAGTTAAAAGGCTTTCGACACTTGCTGTTAGAAACATTATATAGCATGCGACTTATATAATAAAAATAAAAACGAAGAGAAGGAAATGGCAAACCGAATAAACGCTAAACAAAATTGCAGAAAACAGTAGATTGAGGCTAGAGTTCGACTCTATTTCCTTAAGACGATTTTGGCCTGCTACGGTGCTTACAGTTGACGCTAATCGCCTCCCAAGATACAACAATCTTTCACTTGCGGTGTAGAAGCACTCTAACAGCAAGAACTGCGAACCAGAAAACGTTTCGTACTCTCTCAATGAACGGGAAAAATATTTTAGTTATGCAGAATGCAAGACAAGAGAATTATGATTTTTGAATGAACGAAATTCGGAAACCAGGGTCCTATTTATAGATTTCCAAAAGCTGCAGGCCAAGAGTTGCACCTCTTTGAAAGTTATTCCTGAATAGACACAACTATTGGTTTGTGTCCGTTTTAGTCCAAACAGTTTAGAATAGATTAGAAAAGACACACCTTTTCACTTAATCAATTTCCGAAAATAAAAATAAATTAAATAAATAATTTTAATTTATTTTGTCCAAAAAGAATAAAGGAACCAACTACGACCCACGACTCGACCCGACTTGTGCCGTGCCGAGCCGAGCCGGCCGGTCGGACGGACGGCGGCGGCGCGCGCGCGCGTGTGGGCTTTGGACTAGTCTAGACATTGTCTAAGACTTCCCCCTTTCAGAGACTATTGGTACCCCTTGGGGCCCAAACCCATATCCAAACTTGAGGTATATAAATTGGTTCAAAATTCTTTCAACTTCCTATGTGGGATTAAGTTCCCACACTTGATTTTAAATTCCAGGATTTTTACTTTCAAGTTGCCAACTTCTAGCATTAATTTCTCACTCATTCGGAAATGGTTTTGTGA